>JAKOGI010000130.1:360000-700000 GCA_029747015.1 Carnegiea gigantea | reverse complement strand
GAATTAACAATCCAATTTACATCACAGGGGCTACACCCAATCCAAGATTAAGGAATTTAGCCGCTAAACATGATTCTAAACGACATCTCAATCAAGAACATACACATACCAAGAATACGAATACTTGAATTAAGACGTAGAGGAAAAAGAAGAAGAATATACTCTGTATATAATCTGCAGCAGTAATCTACCAAAAGCGTAACCAAATTCAATCCAAAGCTTCGAATTAAAATTGCAATAAAACTAGACCTAGGAACCCTCAAATCGCCCCTATTCGAGAGAGAGGAAAAAAAGGTCGAATCCAAAGAACTCCCGAATTACAATGCCAAAGCAGCGACAAAACAGCGACAACTAAAGTGGCACGGGCGTGCCACTCGGCACGGGGGCCCCGTGCCACTTCTCTGTCCTTAGCTTCTTCCCTTCTTTGGGTGGCACGCTCGTGCCACCTCGCCTGGAGTGACCGTGCCTCTTATTTTAACTCAATATTGATCCTTTTTGCTTAGCTTGTTTTCCTCATTTATTCAAGTCAGGCTCCTGTAAACACAAAAACACGACTTTTAGGCAGATTTGAGATAAACAATGAATAATCGATCTCTAAACTCACAAAATTATACCAGAAACTGCCGAGTTAATAGGTAAAAATCATGCCTAAAAGTGTGTAAAATATAGGTTTATCAACTCCCCCATGCCTATCTCTTGCTTGTCCCCAAGCAAGACTAGAACCAAAGGAGGGAGTCAAGAACCTCTAGCTACTCGCCTCCTCAGGCAAGGCTAACAGTGGATCAGTCGAATCGAACACAGTTGCGCACAGCCAATGGGATAATTTGAGGCATAAATACAATTTGCAAGATTCAGTTCAAATCATTGGAGGACCACACATTCAAGTCAACACACCGTCGAACCATATCACCCCCTCCCCAATCATGACGCATCCAAACAAGTAGTGGGCCAGTTGGCTTGGTAGTGACTCTCATAAGGGGGGGCAATGTAAATGCTCTCCCTCACATGTGTTTAAGATGTAAAGAGGTTCACTCGGTTCGCTTCCACTAAAACAATCTACCATAAGCTTGGGAGAATTCTCAACTCTCCACCGCTAAAGTGCAAAATACACGACAACAATCAAGAGGACTTCGCAGGGTTGAAATGGGGCTAAGGGTATAGGTAAGAGAGGGACAAACAGTTTGGGAAATGTGGAGCTAAAAGCCATAGCTAGTGAGCAACCAACAATTAAACAGATCACATCGCACTCTCAATGAAATCAAACATACCTAAACCCAATGGACCATCGGGAACGCACTATGCTTAACATGCCAAACACTTTTATTACTTTTTTTTTCTTTCTTTCTTTTTTTGTTTGTTTGTTTGTTTTTTTTTTTTTTGGTTGGCGGGGGATAAGATAAATGAGGGCTTGGCATGCGCAATAACAGTAAGAAAGTTTCCCGAATAATCATCATGATGTATCCCCATTAAATGCCAAAATAACCACAACGATACCCAAAAGTCACCCACAAACGTGAAGCGTTGCTCTACTGGCTTTGGCTTGAAGGTAGGAAATATGTTAAGGCCAAATGCTAGCAGTGAGAGGTTCACAACAAAACAGATAAGGCTCAAGGGGGTAAGCAAAGGGAAAACATTACATCACAGGTGGCAATTTGGCTATGTAGCTCAAAAAGAAATGAATGCCTCTATCATTTTGATTGCTGTATACATGCTAAAAGCGATTTCAAAGAGAATCCAACCAAGTTCTAGAGATGCTATCATGGAAGAGACACACATAGAAAAGAAATGAGACTAAATTGATGAATTAGTCTATAGGCTCAAAGTCTCACGGGTCACACTACCAAATAACACAACTAACCCCAAAGATCCTACTGGATAGGAGTAATCATTCACGAAAAGGGGGTTTCAAGGGCGATCAGGAATGCGAACTAAACAGTGTGGTCACAACAATTTCAATATCATCAAGCAAACACATTTTTGCCACAAGGGACCCACAAGTATACACAACCAAGTCAGCCAACTGATCCACAAGGTCTTGGTAATCGTCATAGGAGGGGTTTTCAAAAACTTTTTTTTTTTTTGGGGGGGGGGAAATGAAAACAATAAAGCACCCTAAGCAAGAGTGGATAGATGAAGAGAAGAGTTGAAAGAATTACCTCGCAGTCTTGTAATGCTCCACTCAACAGAAGTCCACTTGAAGCCAAGGGTTAGAAAATAAAATAAAATATATACAATGCACTACCTATCTATATGCTCTGTCCTACATGCAAAAAGAAATAGAAGAAATAAAATAAAAATAAAAATAAAAACTAATGAAAACTAATGCATGCAAGGATGCAATAAACAGATGGATATGTACAAACCACCACAAACTACAAGCAGTCACCTAGCAGTTGGTGAGCTAACCCCCCATGCCGAAGCTCTTCATTGTCCCCAATGAAAAAGATAGGAAGAGATACAGAACAGGTGGGGAAGGGAGGGGGGACAGAAAGCAGTCATTGGGCCCCATCGGGCCCAGGGGGAGGCCAAAAGGATGGGGGAAAGGGATAGAAATGGGTGGAGCTACCCTGGTCAAAGGGTAGAGTGGATGAAGAACCTGCCGGGGCGCCAGGGAAAGAGCGAAAACGCTCCTCCATCCGCCGAATCGTCTCGGACTGACGCCAAAGCAGTTCGTTCATCCGACGCCTTTCCGCAGACTCACGGGCCTCGCGAATGGCCCGCTCCTCCTCACGCTGAAGCCGCCGCAACTCCCTCTGCTCCTGGCGGTCAATATAACCGCGAAAATGGCTCACCCCCTCCTCTATGGAATCCATGCGTCCAGAAATGCGCTGGATATCACGGCTCATGCCACTAAAACCCTCTCTAAGACCCGATACCTCCAGTTGGAGGTTTGAGAAAGATTGAAGGAACGTGGGGTCCAGCAGCATATAAGATGCGGAGGAGGAGGACCCACCCATGGAATGAGGGAATCGTGGGTGAAGGGGTGGTGGTGGTGGAATAGGCTCATGGGAGGTAGGAGCTCCACTATCCTCGGCTGTAGCCTCGGGAGCCTCAGCGCCCTCGTCACTCTCCTCCGCACTCTCCTCGCCTTCCTCTCCCTCATCTAAATCCAGATCAGCGGCCAGCTGCTCCTCGCTGGGAAGAACAGTGGCCCTAAGGATGCGCCCGTCGCAATTCCAGTTTCTTTTGTTTGCTACTGCGGTGCGCTGAGGATTGGGAAGGTTGAAAAGGATGGTCTTATGGTGGGGGTACCGAATAGTGTCACCTCTGGTATCTATGATATGCATATGATGCAGGGTACCAAGGTCGAGGTGACCACCTAAAAAGTGAGACTCCAGAGAAGAGAGTCTCGAGCTGTAGCCTAAAGCAATAGCAATGGCGGGAACGGTACCGCCAACGCTAAGGACGTTTCGGTTGCTAGGTTTGGCCACTTCCGCCAGGTGGCGGATAATAAAGGCCCCCGTATCAATAGGGGTACTGGACAGGGCGCACCAAATAATAAATAATTCAGCCTTACGACACCCATTCTGGGTATCGTTTCGGCTGAAAATAATGTTAGCGGTAAGGCGCTGAAAGTACCGTAAGTTGACATTACAAATGTCGGTAGCCTTCGCCTGTCTAGGGTCATAGACCCTGAGTCTCCCCCACCTATCACGATAGTCCTTCCGTTTGGAGCAGGTAATGCTCAACCAAACGGGGTCAGGGCGCCATAACGAGGGCACATCACGATATGCCCCGTCGGCCACCGGGAGTCGCAAAAGGTCGTTAAACATGTGCAGACTCATCCGGTGATCGACGTTAAACATCCTAAAGCTAATGGCGACCTCCTGACCATTGTAACGACCATCCCAATCAATACTCAAGGCACTCAAAAACTCAACCATGAGTCGATCATATGAGGCATACTGCATGTTTATATAATCAGACCAGCCTAAACGACCAAACAAAACCAACATGTCATCTAACAGGCCTAGAGTTCGTAATGAGTCAGCATGAAAGAATTTTTGTTCACTAGCATATCTAGTGACTAATGACTCGTAACGGGCCTTTTGTGCATCAGAAATAAATTACAAACCTCGGGTACTAGCAGGTAATACAAGAGGAAAAGCATCTTTTATACCTTTCGCCGCAGTAGGCGCAGTGGATGACGTTGCTGCTCTAGATGACTTCTTGGGTGCAGATGGACCCGCAGAGGACTCCCCAATTCGCTTCCTGCCCATTTTTGCCCAAATTGCAGATCTGAACTCGAAAGGAGGTGAGGATGTTGGAAATGGGGTCAATTGCGCTCTCTACAGCCTTAAACCTCAACAATGGAGGTTTTGGGGTTTTAGAGAGAGAAAGTTGAGAATGGGTATTGAGAAGAGAGGGAGATGAAAAAGGGAAGGGGGTTGAGCGGGGGGGGCGCGACGACGCCGGCAAGAGGGGCGGCCGGCTGGTGGTGGTCGCCGGGTGGTGTGAGAGTGAGGTTGGGGCGAGTGAGGAGAGAGAGAGAGAGAGCTGCGTCGAGGAGAGAGAAACAGCGCGGAGGAGGAAGAAAAGAAGGTCTGTTTTCGCTGAAATTTAATGTGGCACGGTCGTGCCTATAGGCACGGGGTGACCGTGCCACGCCTCGAATCACAGCTGTAATTTATTTGGGCAGCACGGTCGTGCCCAAAAGCACGGCTTGACCGTGCCGTTTTTCTGCCCGGCGCGCTTCTCTTCCTCTATTCGTCTCTTTTTTTTTTTTTTTGGGTGGAAGAAAGGGGACACGGGATGTCCCGAGGCACGCTGCCCCCGTGCTGCCCTTTTCCTTTTTTTTTTTTGAGGTTTTTTTTTTTGGGGGGGTTTTTGTGGGGTTGAAAGAGAATCGTGGCACGGTCGTGCCGTGGAGCACGGTCACACCGTGCCGTATCCCTGCTTCTGCGTTCCTGCCCCTTTTTTTCCTTTTTTTTTTTTTTAAAAGCAGTAAAGCTTGGGTTGCCTCCCAAGAAGCGCTTGTTTTAGGTCGTTAGCTTGACCCTTACCTCCAAATGGTAAGTAGGGGTGATGCGGGAGGTGTAGATACGGGGGTGTAGAATGATGAAGCAAGCTCGACTAACGCCCCAACATCAGCGGAGGTGGCCTCCGAAGTGGGTGAGACCAACAGCGGATCCCTACATGTTACGGGCCATATGTGGGGGCATTCATCCCCATCAAAAACCTCGACCTTCAAGGCAGTAACAGAAGGAGGGGTTGGAGTGGGCGCGACAGGAGAGGCAGAGGTGATGGGTGCTGTGGGGAAGCAGAAGTCCAACGTCTTCCCACATATCTCAAACGATATCGAGCCAGCCCTTACGTCTATCTTTGCCCCAGCGGTAGCCAGAAATGGCCGTCCCAAGATAATGGGAACGACAGAGTTGTCACCCATGTCTAATACCATGAAGTCACAGGGGATGACAAACTTACCAACCTGGACTGTAATGTCCTCTAACACGCCCACAGGTCGTCTGACAGTACTGTCAGCGAGCTGTATGGTCATGGGCGTGGGGAGTAGATCTGTCAGTTGAAGCTTCTTGCAGAGGGAGAGAGGCATTAAGCTTACGCTGGCACCCAAATCACAAAGGGCTCTTTCAATTCGCAAATCCCCTATGCAGCAGGGGATGGAGAAGCTACCAGGGTCATTCCGCTTCGATGGTGAGTCATTTTGCAAGATTGCGCTGTAGGCCTCTCCTATGGAGGGTACTGAAACTTCCTTGAGCTCTCTTTTCTTGGAGAGGAGCTCTCTCAAGAAGCTCAAGTAAATGGGCGTTTCCTTAAGAGCCTCCAAAAACGGAATACTGACGTGGATCTGTTTTAGCATGTCCAAGAATCTTGCGAACCGGGGCTCGAGCGGCAGTAGCTGGGAACACGTCAACCTTTGGGGATAAGGTGCAGGCACTCGATGAGGCCGGATCGGAAGTGAAGGACTAGGCGTGCCAGTGGAGCTCAAACTCTCATCCCCCTTCCTTTCTTCACCCTCCCTTGCAGAATTAGGATCGGAAACGACCTCCTGAAGAACCATCACTGGGCTCTCCTTAAAACCCTCACCTACCGAAGTGATGGCATTAACATGGCTCTTGGGGTTTGTCTCGGGCTGGCTAGGTAGGTGCCCGTGTGGCCTAGACAGGTGGCTCACCTGCTGAGCTATCTGGGCGATCTGATTATTCATCGCCTTTTGATGTGCGGCCATAGCGTCGAACTTAGTGTTTAGTTGGTTGATCGACTCACTAAGAATTTCATTCGTCTTAGTTTGTGTCGCAATGAAACGCTCCATGATGCTTTCTAAGTTCGACTTGGATTGAGGAGGTGGAGGGGGTGGATTGTACGGGGCTCTATAGGGAGGATTGGGTGGTTGAGGCTGAGAGGCATTAGCCAGCGAGGGGTTATTGTTGCGGTAGGAGAGGTTTGGATGGTTTCTCCAGCCGGGGTTGTATGTGTTTGAGTACGGGTTATTTTGTGGCCGTGGGCTGTAATTTTGGAAAGCATTAACTTGCTCCACTCCCTGAAGATGGGCTTGACAATCAGTAGCTTCATGCCCTTGAATACCGCATACTTCACAAAAGACCCCAACCGCATACATGGCACTAGATGGGTTTCCTGGGTGAGGAGTACCCATCCTATCGAATCTCTGGGCAAGGGCGTCAACCTTGCTTGCCAACATATCCACTGCATCGATCCCATAAACCCTGCTTGCCTTCTTCGGGGCTGCTCTCTCATTAGACCAGTGGTAGTTATTAGCAGCCATGTCTTCAAGCAGGACTTTAGCAACCTCAATGGACTTTCCCATAAGTGCCCCACCAGCAGCAGTATCAATGGACATCTTCAGAGACTGATCGAGTCCATTGTAGAAAGTTTGAATGAGGAGCCAATCTGGGACTCCATGGTGAGGGCACTGGCGTTGCAGATTTTTGAATCGTTCCCACGCCTCATATAGAGATTCGCCATGCAGCTGGGCGAATGAAGTGATGTCAGCTCTTAGTTTGGCCGTCTTCCCTGGGGGGAAATATTTGCTCAAAAATGCCTTGGAAAGGGCATCCCAAGTGGCAAAAGCATTGGGCTCCTCATTTTGGAGCCAGTCTCTGGCTCTATCCCGCAGAGAGAAAGGGAAGAGCCTCAATCGAATGGCGTCGGTGGGGACCCCATTGAGCTTTATAGTATCACACTTCGCAAGGAAATTGCGAAGGTGCATGTTAGGATTCTCAGAAGGATGCCCACCGAACTGGTCTCGCTCTACTAGCGAGATAAGGGCCGGGCGCAGCTCGAAATTGTTCACCTCAACTGCGGGGTTCACTATAGAAGAGGTGATACCCGACGACTGAGGCATTGCATAGTGCCTTAGGACGCGGTTGTCTTGCGCCGCCATGGTAGATTCTGCTTGTTGCTTCTTTCGTGCGCCGCTTCGCTTGCGAGCAGTAGCTTCGATTTCAGGATTCAGGGGAAGTAAGTGGTGACTCCCCTGACTGCGCCTGTGCATACAAAGCCAAAACGATACCAAGCGTAAGCAGGCTCAAGCAAGAGTAAAAACAAGCTAGAAGGAGGAAAAGGGGAAAGGAAAAGAGGAAAAGAAAAAGGAAAAAGCCTATTCTCAAGCGTTTAAAATCGCTTTCGATGTTGAAAACAAACAAGTTCCCCGGCAACGGCGCCAAAAACTTGTTGTGTTAAAAATGTACCGCAAATGCACGGTGCCAGTTGTAGCTAGCAAAGGCAAGTACGGGTCGTGTCCACAGAGAACTTAGTTTCAACCACCGAATCGATTTCTAATACTTAATCTAGGAGAAAGTCGAGTGAAGTTGGTTTAACTGATTCTAACTCTATTTGGTCTAAGTCAATTATGAGAAGGGAATCCTGGATTGGGGTTCACCGCACAGTGACGTTCATTGGAAAATAAACTAGGTCGTGTGAATCTGCCTGCAAGATAATTGAAATGGAATTATTATCGGTTTAAAGCATCTACGCCTACTTTCGAAGGTCATTAAACTGATCAAGCTAACCTAGTTGTCTACTTTCGTGAAACTAGAATAACAAAACCACAAGATCATGTAATTTCAACTCCCAATTGCACCCCCAACTACTTTCGTGTCAGGTAATTCAATTGCTTACAAAGCTACTCTAAGTAAAGGACCTAACTTTCGTTAGTCTCCTAAACCCTAATTAAGAACATGAATAAAACCCTCTCAGGCAATTCATCGAACACCTGGCATGCTAAGTGAGAATTCAACTATACTCTGGCGTAATTCACAAAAACCTAGAATTAACAATCTAATTTACATCACAGGGGCTACACCCAATCCAAGATTAAGGAATTTAGCCGCTAAACATGATTCTAAACAACATCTCAATCAAGAACATACACATACCAAGAATACGAATACTTGAATTAAGATGTAGAGGAAAAAGAAGAAGAATATACTCTGTATATAATCTGCAGCAGTAATCTACCAAAAGCGTAAACAAATTCAATCCAAAGCTTCGAATTAAAATTGCAATAAAACTAGACCTAGGAACCCTCAAATCGCCCCTATTCGAGAGAGAGGAAAAAAAAGGTAGAATCCAAAAAAACTCCCCAATTACAATGCCAAAGCAGCGACAAAACAGCGACAACTAAAGTGACACGGTCGTGCCACTCGGCACGGGGGCCCCGTGCCACTTCTCTGTCTTTAGCTTCTTCCCTTCTTTGAGTGGCATGCTCGTGCCACCTCGCCTGGAGTGACTGTGCCTTTTATTTTAACTCAATATTGATCCTTTTTGCTTCAATTTGGCGCGGCATTAGCTTGTTTTCCTCATTTATTCAAGTCAGGCTCCTGTAAACACAAAAACACGACTTTTAGGCAGATTTGAGATAAACAATGAATAATCGACCTCTAAACTCACAAAATTATACCAGAAACTGCCGAGTTAATAGGTGAAAATCATGCCTAAAAGTGTGTAAAATATAGGTTTATCAGCTCAGCTATGAGAGAATTCTTTATTCAGGGGGTATTACCAAGGTATTAAGGAGAAACAAAGTTAGTCATTCTGCCCAAGACACAAAATCCAGAGAGAGCCAAGGACTTCAGGCCTATATCTTGCTGTAACGTTATCTATAAATGCATTAAAAAACTCTTATGCCAAAGACTTAAAGAGGTCTTACCCCAGCTTATCAATGAGGGACAAGGGGCCTTTGTTCAAGATAGAGAGCTGTTATTTAATGTCTTGATATGTCAAGATTTGGCAAGGGGATATAAAAGAAAGCACCACCCACCAAGCTGCATAATGAAAGTGGATATACACAAAACATTGGACTCAGTGCATTGAGAATTTATTAAGGAACTGCTATAGGCGCTTAAATTCCCACCAACATATATTGAATGGATAATGCCATGCATTACCTCAGTTCATTTTGCAGTCACAATTAATGGAAAACAGGGGCCTCTGTTCAAGGGGTAAAAGGGACTAAAACAAGGTGATCCCCTTTCACCATTGCTCTTTTGTCCTCACAATGGAATATTTGTCAAGGCTCTTCAAGCAAGCAAGCTACCACCCTGGGTTTGAATTTCACCCTTACTGCAAACAGCTCGGTATGACACATTTGCTCTTTGCAGATGATCTGATAATATTCTGCAAAGCAGAGCCTCTCCCAATACAGATATTGATGGATGCATTCAACACATTTACAAGTTGTTCAGGGCTAAAGGCCAATCTAGACAAATCACAGATTGTCTTCAGCACCAATTGTACTAGGACCCATTAAGATTGCCTAGAAATCGCAGGTTTCACAGAAGGGCACCTACCAATTAAATATCTTGGTATGCCTATCATAGCTAGCAGAATGACCAAGGTGGAATGTAGACTTTTGGTTGAGAAGAACACAGTAAGAATTGAATCTTGGAACTCGAGAAATATATCCTATGCCGACAGGGTGATTTTGATGAACACAGTGCGGTTTGGGATGTTCACTTGCTGGACAAGAATATTCATTCTACCCCAAGAGGTGGTTAATGAGGTAACCAAGGTATGTAGAAACTTTCTGTGAGGAGGAGAAGCTGAATACAAAAAGGCACCATAGGTGGCTTGGAACACCATCTATCAGCCAAAGAACCAAGGGGGCCTAAGGGTGAAAAACCTTAGTTTATGGAATACAACCTACATAGCCAAACTGGTATGGGCAATAACACAGGAACAAGATCATCTATGGGTAAAGTGGATACATAATAGGCACATCAAAAACAAGGATTGGAGAGGATACGTTACCACAGGAGACACAAGCTGGTACTGGAAAAAATTACAGAGGGTGAAGGAAAGGCTTTGTTAGAATGTATAAAGTTTTGATGATAACAAATCCAAGTGTTGTTATTGTTGCTCCAAACAGGCTTTCCAAACAGGACCTTACTGTTGTTCTCAATGTATTAAAACTGCTTGACTAATGGTTTATCAAGAACAGGTACTTAAGTCAGCAATGTAAGAACACCTGTGAGGAACAGGTTCTGTGAGGTGTTTTGAAGCATATCCTGAGAAGTGTCTGAAACATAAGATATGTGCAGCTGTGACAAACAGGTTCCGTGCGGTGTTTGAAGCATATTCTGTGAAGTGTTTGCAGCAAAGTCGTTCTACAAGATGACTCGTGGTTACAACAAGATGTCTTGATTTGATTTGGTTTTATATTTTTAGACTCTTGTTAATATGCCAATTAGAAAGTTTCAATTTACCACTCACTGGAAACGGTTTTGCTTTTCGAAAAATATTTCGGATCACCCTTCAGAACAACCCTGAAAACAGGGCGATCAGGGTGTTTCCAGAACAAGCTGCGAAAAACTGCTTTGCACGATTTTTATCTTTTGGATTTTGAGCAGCTTCTTCAAAGATTTGCAAGAAAGATTTTTCTATGGAGCATCTTATTCTTTACCTTAAAAAACGGTTATCAAAAATTTTAAGGGATTTGCAAAATCTGTTTGAATAAAAAGAATATCCAATTTTTGGCAAGTGGATAAGGTAGTTGAGAAAAACATGGGCTAGCTGTTGAAGAACACCGCCTTATGCACGCGGTTCAGGAAGTGTTTTCAGCTCATGTCACCTTACCCCTTATAGCTAAAGGATTCTATTTTCTCTAGGATTTTAGTTTCCAAAAATTTCAGAAATAGGTTTTCCATCCCTTGTGGGTAAAGGATTCTATATTCTTCAGATTTTTTAGTTTCCAAAAAATTTGATGAATTGTTTTCCAAGCACTATAAAAGGCAGCTTCTTACAATCTTGGAGACATTGGTTTTCAAAGAGAAAAAATCTGAGTTCATGAGCTAAAACGTTTGAAAAGAAAACCGAGCCTTGTGAGTGAATTAATTGAGCTTTCAAAGTTGGCATACTAGGACTTCATTGTACCCTATATTAGCTTAGTTAAAGAAGCATTGTAATAGGGTGTTTTTTTCTTTACATTCTTCTTTCACAAGAGTGAGTAGAGTGTGTGTCCAAATCAAGGGGATTTTGGACGTGGGGTAACTTGTCTTAGGGAAGACAGGTTACGTGTGTTACAAGTTGTAACAAGGTGTGTTACTATTGTAACGTGATTAGCCCGTTTAGTGAAGTGTTTAAATCCTACACGAGGTAGGTTGTGGTTTTTAACCTCAGTTGGGCTAGAGGTGTTTTCCATGTAAAAATCCTATGTCCATTATTTCCGCATTCAATTTTGTTGGATTTTCGCTTCTGCTTATCTCAGAAACAACCTGTGCGAACAGGGTCTAAGACTGTTTGTCAGAAACTTGTGAAAATCGGACACCACAATTCACCCCCCTCTTGTGGTTGTGTACTCTCTAATTCAACAAGTGGTATCAGAGCAGGTTCTCATTTGAAAAGCTAACACCTTTGAGAGATCCTTGAAGATGAGTACTCCACAAGGCATGCTTGAAGGTCAATCCATAACTCGTCCACCATACTTTAATGGCCAACACTATAGTTGGTGGAAGAATAGGATGGAAAACTACATCCAAGCCGAGGACTATGAGTTGTGGATGCTCATCAAGCATGGACCACTCATCCCTAAGAAAACAACTGAAGATGGAAAGTCAATCCCCAAGGAGCCTAAGGAGTTCAATGCTGAAGATTACAAGATGATGGAGAAGAATGCCAAGGCCAAGAAACTCCTATATTTTGGCCTAGGTCCTGATGAATATACTCGCATATCTGAATGTGAGTCGGCCAAAGAAATCTGGGATGCTTTGCAAGTAGCTCACAAAGGGACCAATCAAGTAAAGCAATTTCGGATTGAATTGCTTATGAGAAAGTATGAGCTGTTCGAGATGGGTGATCGGGAAAGTGTGATGGACATGTACACTCGCTTCACTCACATAACGAATGAGTTGAAATCCTTGGGAAAATCCTTCACCACTGAAGAATTGGTAAGGAAGATCCTAAGAATTTTACCTCATTCTTGGGAAGCAAAAGTAACGGCCATCCAAGAAGCTAAGGACATGAACAAGATCACCCTAGATGAGCTGATTGGGAACCTCCAAACATATGAACTTAGGAAATATTCTCAACAGAAAGATGAGACAAAGAGAGAACGAGGTCTTGCACTAAAGGCCTTAGAAGATGATTCTGATTCTGAGGAGGAGGAGATCACCATGATGACTCAAAAATTTAAGAAGTTCTTCAAGAAAGTCAAAGAAAACATCAAAAGGAAGGACTTCGGCAAAGCCAGGAACACCCCTCGGGAACAGTTCACTGGGTGTTTCAAGTGTGGTAAGCTGGACCACATTGTGAGAAACTGCCCACTGCACAAGGAAGAACAAGAACCCGAACACCCCAGAAAACAGGGGAGGAAACAGGGTGTAAGCAGCTCAACGAAAAGGTTCTCAAAAGCTATGCTCGCGGCCTGGGGAGATTCAAGTGAGGATGAGGAAGGGTCTGAAGTTGGGGAAGCTGATGTAGCACTCATGGCAAGGAGTGACACTGATTCAGATGATGGGTCAACGGATAGTCTGACTCAACTAAAGAACAAGGTACGTGGTCTAAATAAATCAACTCTTGAGAAATTAGTATACAATATAATGGATATATGTGCTGAATTAAAAGGGGATGTTCGAGATTTAGAACTTGAAAATGAAACCCTTAAATTAGAAAAGCTTGAAGTTGACAAAGAGACTCTTGCCTTGCATGAAAACATCAATGTGCTTAAAGAAACTCTACTCATGAAAGAAGAGATTTGTTCCACTAAACTGACTGAGCTAGAAAAAGAATCTCTTGACTTAAAAGGTAAGGTCGAGTCTTTGCTGGAAGAAAACAGAAACTTGCTTGAAAAAATAAAACACTTAGAATCGGACCTTGCCACAAAAAAGCTCTGGAACAGGTCCTCAAGGGCGTTGGAATGGTTAAACACTCATCATAGTCAAAATAGAAGAGGACTAGGTTTTGCGCCTAAGATGACCTATCCAGTGAATAACAAATATGTGGGATTACCTGAAAATATTGTTTGTTTTCATTGTGGTAAAACGGGGCATTATCGATATGCTTGTCCTATAAGAAAGTATGCCATTAAAAAGAACTCAGTGCATGTAAAACAAATGTGGGTTAGGAAAGATGAGATTTACACGTTTAAAGGAATGGGACCCAAGTGGATCTGGGTTCCCAAAACTAACCCTTGATTTGTTTTGCAGGCTGAAGTGAGAGAGAACAACCCAGCAAACAACCCAGCAAACAGTGCAGGAAACAGTCTAGGGAACAGGCAGCTGTGGTATGTTGACAGTGGGTGTTCGAGGCATATGACTGGTGAAAAATCCAATTTTCTCTCACTTACAGCATCAGAAGGAGGGAGTGTGGCATTTGGAAACGGCAAATCTGGGACAATTGTCGGTATAGGTAAGATAGGTGAGTCACTCTCCCATTCAATTGACAATGTTTATTTTGTGGATGGTTTAAAACACAACTTGCTAAGTGTGTCCCAACTGTGTGACAAAGACAACCTAGTAGTGTTCTCTCCAACACGTTGCTTGGTTGTAAACATGAACACAGGAGATGTTGTGTTGAGGGGGAAGCGACACAAAAATGTTTATAAAGTGTGTATTTCTACTCTTCCCCAAAATAATTTGACTTGTTTGAGTGCCTTAAAAGATGATGTTATGCTTTGGCACAAAAGACTAGGTCATGCAAGCCACTCTCTTTTGAACAAACTTGTAACCAAAGATTTAGTAGTTGGCTTACCTTCCATCAAATTCAATGATGACAAGGTATGTGATGCATGTGCCAAAGGCAAACAAGTCAAAAATTCATTTAAGTCTAAAAAGTGTATAAGCACTACTCGACCCCTTGAATTAATACATATGGATCTATGTGGTCCAATGAGGATCATGAGCCGAGGTGGCAAGAGGTATGTGCTTGTGATAGTGGATGACTACTCTCGTTTCACTTGGACTTTGTTTTGGCTTCTAAAGATGAAACTTTTGAAAAATTTCTTGCTTTCATTAAAAAGACTGAAAAGAGGGTAGGACACTCTTTAGTATGCATAAGGTCTGACCATGGTACAGAATTTGAAAATTCGAGCTTTATTGACTATTGTAATGAGCATGGTGTTGATCACAATTTTTCAGCTCCAAGAACACCCCAACAGAACGGGGTGGTAGAGCGCAAAAATCGTACTCTAGAGGACATGACTAGAACAATGCTTGTTGCTAGTGGTCTTCCTAGAAATTTTTGGGCTGAAGCTTTAAACACATCATGTTACATTATAAATAGATGCATGATTAGACCTGTTCTTAACAAAACTCCTTATGAGATCCTCAAAGGAAGAAAACCAAATATTTTGCATTTGAGAGTTTTGGGTGTAAATGTTTTGTGCATAATAATGGAAAGGATGCCTTAGGGAAATTTGATCCAAGGAGTGATGAGGCAATATTCCTCGGTTACTCCTCACATAGTAAGGCATACAAAGTGTTTAATAAGAGAACCTTGTGTGTTGAAGAAAGTGTGCATGTGCTTTTTGATGAAACTAACTCTCTAAGTGAGAATGATGCACAGGAGGAAGACCTCGAACTAGGTCTTGTTAAAAAAGACATGCTGCTTCAAGATGAACCAGGTAAGGATCAACTTGAGAGATCAAGGCCTGAAGCTGTTCTTCAGGAAGGTAGGCAGGGTGTGAACCAAATAGGGGGAAACAGGGTGGAACCCTGTTCGGGACAACATCAGCCGAACCCTTCTGAGATAATTTCAGGAACAGGCTCCCAAACAGGCTTGGGAACAGGACCTGAACTTGTTTCGCCAAGTATTCCAGCTAGGATGGAGAGCATATCTGTGAACCCACTTTCACCACGATCATGGAAATACCAAAGTTCACATCCTCTTGATCAAATTTTATCTGATATTAATGCAGGAGTTCAAACTAGATCTAGGCTTAAAAATTTCTGTGCTTTCTATGCTTTTCTCTCAAAAATTGAGCCTAAGAATATTAATGAAGCTCTTGCAGATTCAGATTGGGTCACAGCCATGCAAGAAGAACTCCATCAGTTCGAAAGAAACAAGGTATAGCACCTTGTGCCACGGCCAGAGGATAGAATAATCATTGGAACCAAGTGGGTGTTCCGTAATAAGCTAGATGAGTGCGGAACAGTCACTAGAAACAAGGCCCGGTTGGTGGTTCAAGGCTACAACCAAGAAAAGGGAATTGATTATGAAGAGACTTTTGCACCTATTGCAAGGATGGAAGCCATTCGAATCTTGATAGCTTTTGCAGCCCTCATAGAGATCAAGTTTTATCAAATGGATGTTAAAAGTGCGTTTCTAAATGGGTACCTTAAAGAGGAAGTGTATGTCAAACAACCCCCCGGTTTTGAAAGTGATGAATTTCCTAACCATATTTTCAAACTTGACAAGGCACTTTATGGTTTAAAAAAAGCTCCTAGAGCTTGGTATGAGCGGTTGTCAAGCTTTTTATTGGAAAATAATTTTGCAAGAGGTAAGGTAGACAACACCTTGTTTCTAAAATCTAAGGGGGAACATTTGTTGATTGTCCAAGTATATGTCGATGACATCATATTTGGTGCAACTCATCATGAATTGTGCAATAAATTTTCAAAAATGATGAGGAGTGAGTTTGAAATGAGCATGATGGGTGAGCTTAATTTCTTTTTAGGCTTGCAAATCAAGCAAACTTCAAACGGCACCATGATCCATCAACAAAAGTATATTAAGGAATTACTTAAGCGTTTTGGGATGGAGTCAGCCAAGCCCATTGATACTCCCATCTCTCCTTCAACTAGGTTGGTAATGGATGATGGTAGTCCCTCAGTTGAGGAGAAATCCTATAGGGGCATGATAGGGTCACTCTTATATCTAACTGCTAGTAGACCTGACATTGTTTTTAGTGTTGGTCTATGTGCACGTTTTCAGTCAAACCCTAAAGAAACTCATCTAAAGGCTGTTAAAAGGATTTTTAGGTACTTAAGACATACACCTGATCTAGCCTTATGGTATCCTAAAGGTTGCAACTTTGATCTTGTTGGGTATGCTAATGCTGATTACGCAGGTTTCTTGGTTGATAGGAAAAGCACCTCAGGTATGGCTCACTTTCTTGGACCTTGTTTGGTATCTTGGGCAACCAAGAAACAACTCTCTGTTGCCTTGTCCACAGCAGAAGCTGAGTATGTGGCAGCTGCATCTTGTTGTGCTCAGTTATTATGGATAAGACAACAACTCAAGGACTTTTGTGTTGACATAGGATGCATTCCTATTTATTGTGACAATACAAGTGCAATTAACATTACCAAAAATCCATGTCAACACAAAAGAACAAAACATATTGACATTCGTCATCATTTCTTGAGAGACAATGTTGAAAAGGGAGTGATCTCAATGAATTTTTGTGCCACTGAAAATCAAATTGCTGATATATTCACAAAGGCATTGAGTAGAGAACAATTTGAAAGGAATAGACTCGAACTAGGCTTAATTAGAACAACCTGACCAACCTGTTCTCTCTCCCTGTTTGCAAAATTTAAAAGTGACGGGTACAACATGTTAAATTTTTGTTTGCAATCAACTTGTGTGCTATGTTTAGCATATGTGAGGTTTGCAACTTGCTGACACTCGTTGAGGTCTAATGAGATTGCCCTTATTGTCCAATGTTACCGAGCAAGTAACCTCAAGAACAAGCATCAGAAACAGGTACGCCTCTTGTTTGTCAAATGTGTGCAACAAATTGAAAACTGCTAATCTCTTCCCGAGGCGTGCGCAATAAATGCTAAAGTCCGTTGCAAAAACGGGCAAAATCTTTTAAAGATTTCGCACGTCTCTCTCTCCCTTTAAAGCTCTTGCTCAAATCTCTCACCTCCACCGAAACTCTCTTGCTTTGAAACTCTGTTCAAGAAACCCTAATCTCTCTCCTTCCTCTGAAAAATGGCATTCCCCATTAGCTTCGAGAGCTCCTCGACCTTGACCCAGGGCAACTAGACACAGGGCACAGCCTTGCAAATAGCCACAACCCTGTTTGCACCTACACAATTTCTGACAGCCCTCATGGAAGGAAACATGGTCAGAAACAGGGCCTGAAGTTTTTAAGGAGAACCTAGGGGAGGATTTGTCAAGAGAAGAAGGGGGAAGTAGTGGTCAACTGGAGGAGGCCCCTGCCAAAACTGAACAAGCCACACCGGTACCACCAACTGGTGAGAAACGCAAACGGTACAAAATTGTGGTTGGGCGTACTAAAATGCCAAGAACACGATCACCATCAAGGCCTAAAAGCGGCCAGACTGAAGAGCCCTCAAAAAGTGAACCCCTTGTCAAACCAAAATCACAAATTCCCTCTTCGGCCAAACCCACAAACAGACCCACAAGAAAATCAGCCCGAATAGCTTTTTACTCCACTCCTCATCCTGCCAAACAGTCAGCCCCTGTTATTGAGGAGATTGATTCCTCCTCTGAGCCTTCATCAGATAGCGACACTGAGAACACTGCCTTCAAACAGGGCACGCCCGTGTTCTCAGAGTCCTCAGAGGATAAGCCTCTTCCTATACCAAAACCATCACCCCTCAAAACTCCCAAGAAAAAAGCCTCCCTCAAACATGCCTCCACCCAAGACCCTCCTACTGAGCCCCAACCTAAACGAGCTAAGAAATCTACCCCGTCTGCAATCTCAGCCAAACTGACCCAATTGATTCAGAGACGGGTTGTCAGGGGCAAAATTATAAAGGTCAAATATTTTGAGAAACAGGGTCTGGGGGTGTTTCTGCACAAGCTGCGTGCACAGGGGTGGTATGAGTTGTTTACAAACACCCAGCTGGGGTGTTCTGTACATGAGTTGGCAGAGTTTTATGCCAACTGCACTGTCATCGAAGGAGTGGTGACAAGTATTGTTAATGGGAAGCAGCTTCGCTTTGATGCGAAGATATTAGGGGAAATTCTGGGGATTCCCTCCACGGGCTTTTATATATATGTGAGAGAAGACAAGACTATTCTAGGGACAGCCAGGCTGCTGGAGCTCTCCCAGAAATTTAGCCAGCAATCAAGCCTCCAAACACCCAAGTCCGTGAAGAAAGGGGACATGACATCGCTCCATTAATTGATATTCTGGTTTATCATCAAGAATGTCATCCCCAGAGGCCAGGGTCGAAATCTTGCTGATGCCATGGATCAGTGTTTGATGGATCTGATGGACACGGAAGTGCAAATTAACCTTCCTGCCATCATGATTCGACATATTGCAAGAATTGCAAACACCTCTAGGGAACATGATCTGGGATACGGCTTCTTTCTGACTAGTGTGTTTGAGCACTTTGGGGTGACACTGCAGAAGAAGGTGGGCGCTCAGTTCATTGATGAGATCGGGAGTAACACCCTTATGGGGTGTGGGTATGCTTTGATTGAAGGGTCTGCCTCAGAACAGGGGACCAGAACACCCCGTCCTCCTGTTCCTGGCAGTTCCTCAACCAAGCTTGAGGCTGCTTTGGAAGAAAACTCTCGCCTCAGTACTGAGCTTAACGCTGTAAAGGCTGCCCTGGACGAGGAAAAAGCTCTAAATGCAAAACGCCATGCAGATCTCCTCGCCCTTCTCTCTTCACTTTCAGCAAAATTTTCTCCTTCTGCTCCTTGAACACCCCTCATGAGCTGTTCCCATCTGTTGTTCTCATAGCCTGTTCTCACTTCTCTTGGTGAATCAGTTTGTACTCTGTTGCACTCTTTTGATGAATGACAGGATATCTTGTTTTTTGATTGGCTTTGCCTTACTTGCTTTTGTTGTGAATTGCTTGTGTGTGACTAGGATGGCCAATCTCATTACCGTACCAAAACACTTGAGTGTATCGCCTGTAGACTTTCCTCATTACCCAAGTGGTGGTGATAGCAAACACCCTCTGTTTGACTGTTCGCCCCTACTTTTTAATGATGCCAAAAGGGGGAAGATAGGTTGACCAATATTGTTTTAGTTCTGCCATGGACGAGTTAATTTTCTTACAATCTTTTCGATACTAACTGCTTCATGTGAATTTGAATAATTGGTACAAATCACTTAAATTGCCCTTGAAAGTCAATATGGTCACTTGGTTTGTCATCATCAAAAAGGGGGAATTTGTTAGAATGTATAAAGTTTTGATGATAACAAATCCAAGTGTTGTTGTTGTTGCTCCAAACAGGCTTTCCAAACAGGACCTTACTGCTGTTCTCAATGTATTAAAACTGCTTGACTAATGGTTTATCAAGAACAGGTACTCAAGTCAGCAATGTAAGAACACCTGTGAGGAACAGGTTCTGTGAGGTGTTTTGAAGCATATCCTGAGAAGTGTTTGAAACATAAGATATGTGCAGCTGTGACAAACAGGTTCCGTGCGGTGTTTGAAGCATATTCTGTGAAGTGTTTGCAGCAAAGTCGTTCTATAAGATGACTAGTGGTTACAACAAGATGTCTTGATTTGATTTGGTTTTATATTTTTAGACTCTTGTTAATATGCCAATTAGAAAGTTTTAATTTACCACTCACTGGAAACGGTTTTGCTTTTCGGAAAATATTTCGGATCACCCTTCAGAACAACCCTGGAAACAGGGCGATCAGGGTGTTTCCAGAATAAGCTGCGAAAAACTGCTTTGCACGATTTTTATCTTTTGGATTTTGAGCAGCTTCTTCAAAGATTTGCAAGAAAGATTTTTCTATGGAGTATCTTATTCTTTACCCTAAAAAACGGTTATCAAAAATCTTAAGAGGTTTGCAAAATCTTTTTGAATAAAAAGAATATCCAATTTTTGGCAAGTGGATAAGGTAGTTGAGAAAAACATGGGCTAGCTGCTGAAGAACACCGCCTTATGCACGCGGTTCAGGAAGTGTTTTTCAGCTCATGTCACCTTACCCCTTATAGCTAAAGGATTCTATTTTCTCTAGAATTTTAGTTTCCAAAAATTTCAGAAATAGTTTTTCCATCCCTTGTGGGTAAAGGATTCTATATTCTTCATATTTTTTAGTTTCCAAAAATTTGATGAATTGTTTCCAAGCACTATAAAAGGTGGCTTCTTACAATCTTGGAGACATCGGTTTTCAAAGAGAAAAAATCTGAGTTCATGAGCTAAAACGTTTGAAAAGAAAACCGAGCCTTGTGAGTGAATTAATTGAGCTTTCAAAGTTGGCACACTAGGACTTCATTGTACCCTATATTAGCTTAGTTGAGAAGCATTGTAATAGGGTGTTTTTTCTTTACATTCTTCTTTTACAAGAGTGAGTAGAGTGTGTGTCCAAATCAAGGGGATTTTGGACGTGGGGTAACTTGTCTTAGGGAAGACAGGTTACGTGTGTTACAAGTTGTAACAAGGTGTGTTACTATTGTAACGTGATTAGCCCGTTTAGTGAAGTGTTTAAATCCTACACGAGGTAGGTCGTGGTTTTTAACCTCAGTTGGGCTAGAGGTGTTTTCCACGTAAAAATCCTGTGTCCATTATTTCTGCATTCAATTTTGTTGGATTTTCGCTTCTACTTATCTCAGAAACAACCTGTGCGAACAGGGTCTAAGACTGTTTGTCAGCAACTTGCGAAAATCGGCCACCACAATTCAACCCCCCCTCTTGTGGTTGTGTACTCTCTAATTCAACAGGCTTAGTACATACCTCAAAGAAGAGTATAAAGTCAATGAAGGCTACAAATGGCTGCTAAATAGCACGACAAATACCCCATAGGCAGACATCATATGGAGCAAAACAAGCACCCCTCGGCACTCCTTTATAGCATGGCTTCTAATGCAGTCAAAACTACCAGTACTACAGCACATAGGAAGGTTCACTAAGATTCCTTCCATGCAGTGCAGGTTTTGTTAGTGTGACATAGAGACTCAAGAACACCTATTCTTTGAATGTGCTTATGCAGTCGAAATATGGACCAGATTTGAGAGACATTGGGTGCTGAAGTTAAAGATGACAGGAATGGAGCAAGGCATAAGATCAGTGTACAACTTAAAACTGCCTAGAAAAACTCGAAGATTGGTATACGCCATGATCACAGTTATAATATACAACACTTGGCAAGCACAAAATCACCTGATATTCAAAACCCAAAGAACAACCCCTCAACAGATCCTGCACGCAGCCCAGGAGCATGTCACACAAAGAATTTTACATCTGAATATACACAGTAAGAAATACAACGCTTGTATAGAGTATCTGTTAGGCAGAAAGTGAAGTTGAGAAAATGATACAAAGGCTAGACAAGGGGTGTACATATCAGTTTTGCAAATTAATGATTACTCTTTTGTGCAAAAAAAAATATATATATATATATATATATATATATTATATATATATATATATATCATATATATATATATATATACAACACATATATAGATATATCATATATAGTCTATATATATATATATTATATATATATATATATATATATATATATATATATATTATATATTAATATATATATATATATATATATATATATATATATATATATATACAATACTACATACATACATACATACATACATACATACATGCATACATACATACATATATATATATATGTATGTAGGTATGTGTGTGTGTATGTATACAACAACAACAACTACTACTCCCAGTGTGGGTCCCGCTTTCGCGGGGTCTGGAAAGATCCAGCTATAGGCAACCTTACCCCTACTGGTATTTCTACCCATAGAGAGGTTGATTCCTTAAGACCCACAAAACAGTTTTTTTTTTTTTTTAAAAGGTTAATAGAGAAAACGATTGCAAACCAAGAAACCAAGGAGGGGAAAATGGGCCGGAGAGCAAAATAAACAAGGAGCAGAGGCATACCTCAACCCACCAGGAGCGCTAGATGCCATCACTCCATGCCATCACATCCCAGAAAAGTACGACCTGCAGACAAGCACACCCAAACCCTACCTGCCCCACCCCACCGAAGCTACTACCACCTACGCAGTCGGTCCCCTATAATTAGAGACCTTTATCCTATCCTGCCACAACCTCCTATCCTGAGCCATGTCCTCCGTCAGATCGGCAACTCTCAGGTCCTCTCTAACCACTTTCTCTAGGCTCTTCTTTGGTCTACCCCTCCCTTTCTTTCCACCGGGGGGGGGACGATCATTTCACACCTCCGCACTGGCGCGGTCGTACTTCTCCTCTTTTCGTGGCCAAACCATCTGAGCCTCGATTCCCTCATCTTCTCCTCTATGGGGGCCACTTCAACTAAGCTCCTAATTACTCCATACCTAATTCTGTCCAATCTCGTAAAACCACACATCCACCTGATCATTCTCATCTCAGCTACCATCAACCTTTGGACCTGCGTCTTCTTTAGGGGCCAACACTCCGGTCCATACAGAACAGCCGGTCTAACTACCATCCGATAGACTTTGCCTTTCAATCCTAGGGGCACTCTCTTGTCACACAGTACTCCTGACGCTGACTTCCACTTTTGCCAACCCCCTCTTATCCGCTGGCTAATATCCTCGTCAATGTCCCCATTTTGCTGGATGATCGAGCTCAGATACTTAAATTTAGCGACCTTTAGTATCACCCTCCCATCCAGTGTGATTTCTCCCCCCTTTTCTATCCTACCACTGAAACGACAATAGAGGTATTCCGTTTTTGATCTACTTAACTGAAAACCCCTAGCTTCCAGCTTATGCCTCCAACTCTCCAACCTATCATTCACCCCCTGCCTGGTCACATCGATAAGAATGATGTCATCTGCAAATAACATGCACCAAGGCACCTCGTCCTTGATTCCTCTAGTGAGTTCATCCAAAACTAAAGTGAAAAGACACGGGCTTAGGGCGGAGCCCTGATGTAGGTCCATACTAACAACGAAGTCATTAGAGATCCCTCCCGGTGTCCTAACACGCGTCCGCCCTCCCTCGTACATATCCTTGATTACCCGGATGTACGCGAGCGACACCCTTTTCTCTTCCAAACACCTTCACAATACTTCCCTTGGGACTCGATCATATGCTTTCTCTAGGTCAATGAACACCATATGGAGATCCACCTTTCTATCCCTAAACAAGCCCATGAGCCCTCTAAGGAGGTGGACCGCCTCAGTGGTTGACCTGCCTGGCATGAAACCAAATTGGTTCTCTGAAATCTCTACAACCTCTCGTAACCTTCTCTCAATCACCCTTTCCCATAGCTTCATAGTGTGACTGAGCAGTTTGATACCCCTAAAGTTATCACAAACTTGAATATCCCCTTTGTTTTTGTACAGTGGGATGACTGTGCTGGTCCTCCATTCTCTGGGCATCTTGGCAGTCATGTAAATAATATTAAACAGCTCTGTGAGCTAATCTAGCCCTACCTCCCCCATAAACTTCCAAACTTCCACTGGTATCTGATCTGGGCCCACTGCCTTCCCATTCGCCATCTTCTTCAAGGCCTCCCTAATCTCCTCCTTTGCTATAAGGTCGCTCGCTCGCTGATCACTACACTCTCCGCCCCTACTACAGTCATCTCGCACTCCTTCCCCATTTAGAAGTTTAGCAAAGAACCTTTGCAATCTTTCTCTAATTTTGTCATTCTCAGTCAACACCTTACCTTCTTCGTCCTTGATGCACCTTACCACTCCCAAATCCCTAGTCTTCCTTTCCCTCGCCCTGGCCAGTTTGAAAACCTCCTTCTCCCCTTCCTTCGTCCCCAATCTATGGTACAGTCTATCAAAAGCCCGGCTCTTTGCTATTGTCACCGCCTTTCTAGGTACCTTCTTGGCCGCCTTGTATCTAATCTTCTTTTGCTCCCTCTCTTCCTCCGAACTGCTGCTTATGAACTCTGCGAAAGCCTCTTTTTTGGCCTTGACTTTCTCATTTACCTCTTCGTTCCACCACCAGGCGCCCTCCATCCTGTTCCCGCCTCCCCTGGAAAGACCTAGGCTTTCCTTAGCCGACCTTCGGATGCAATCCGCAATAGTCTCCCATATCAAATCGGCGTCTTCTGCCCTCCTCCAAGCTCCCTCCTCGGCTATTCTTTCTGCTATTAACCCCGCCTTCTCCTTCGTGAGGGTCCACCACTTAATTCTGGGTTCTCCGACTTTCCTCTTCGTCCTCCTAGGGTACTTGAACTCTGCATCTAGAACCAGCAACCTATGTTGAGTTCCCAGAAATTCGCTAGGAATCACTTTGCAGTCCTTACACGATCTCTGACTTTCCTTCCTCGTGAGGAAGTAGTCAATCTGGGTCTTGCAAGAGCTGCTCTTGAAGGTCACTAGGTGATCCTCCTTCTTCTTGAAAAAGGAGTTGGCCACTAACAAATCAAAGGCCACCGCAAAGTCCAACACAGAGACCCCTCCCGCGTTTCTCTCTCCGAAACCTAAACCCCCGTGGACCCCATCATAACCCGCTGCCTCTGCGCCAATATGGCCGTTAAAGTCTCCTCCTATAAACAGTTTCTCGCTCCGAGGGACCTCTTGGGTGACCTCATCTAGATCCTCCCAAAAGAGCTTTTTAGTTTCCTCCGGCAGGCCTACTTGGGGCACATACACACTCACCATGTTCACAAAAACTGAACCCACCAAAACCTTGATGGCTATAATCCGATCGCTCTTACGCCTCACTTCGACCACCTGATCCGCCAAATCCTTCACAACCAGGATGCCAAATCCATTCTTCGCCTTAGTTGACCCCGAGTACCAAAGCTTGTACCCATCAATCTTTCTAGCTTTAGCCCCAACCCACTTCGTCTCCTGGACGCACGCTATACTAATCTTATGCCTACGCAAAGACTTAACTAATTCTATCGATTTACCCGTGAGAGAACCAATATTCCAGGACGCTAGGCGTACCTTCCGCAGCCCTAAATCCCTCCCAACCCCAAAACTCCCCGGGGATAGGCTGAAACAGCTACATGGCTTACCACAGACGCAGACGCCTACGAGGCCAGCGAACACCCTAGAGGTCTACCAACTAATAACAATTAATAAAAATAATAATAATTAAGACACAACAGCCACACTTAGAGGAAATAAATAACTAAATAAATAAATGAAGTAAATATATAAATAAATATACGATAGATAGCACGACTAAGAATGCAAATAATAAAAATATTACCAACAATGATCACAACAACAAATAACAATACTGAAATGCTACTACTAATAACAACACCAATGCAAGAACAAAAGGGCAGAAGCTCAAATCAATACCCAGGCAGACCCTGAAGCAGCTCTGAAATCACGGTTTCAATGCGATTAAAAAATAAGTAAATAAATAAAATTGAATTAGATAGCAGTATCAACGGAAGGAAATTACCCTTTTGAGGAAACTGAGGGTACGGCAGATCTGAAGCCAACAAATTTAGAATTGCAGCTCCGAATCAAGCATTCGCATAATCAGAGGGAGAAATTTACCACCTGTTTAGCAGCGTAGACAGTAGAGGAGTGGCGATTATCAACAAAGGGACTGGAAAACAAAGCAAAGAGCCGTTGCTTTGAGAAGATGATGCATGCCCCTGATGCTGATGATATTGAGAGCTTAGCTGAACCAGATCCCCCAGCAGATACAGTCAAGCTTTCAGACACAGAAAAAACCCCAATTCACACCGACCAAAATCGCCTAATTTCGAGTTGAGCACCAGACCGCGTGTTTTCCGGCAAGTACAGATCGGTGCAAGAATTTGGGGCGGTTCTGGGCGGCTTTGGCCAGTTTCTCGTCGCCGGCGACGGTCGTTTCCGGCCAACGTGTGCCGAAGAAAATGCCTTGGGGGATGACAAGCCGGGCCAAAAGACTCAGAGGTGTAGCTAACGGTGGTAGAGCTACTTGCACCAAATGGGTGGGTTGCCAACTGGTGATGCTCAGTGCTCAAAGCCTCACAAAGATGGCACGGTGTTTAGTCCACACCGCGGGACAGAGAAAGTCGGTGGTGAAGAACTCCTTCAACCACTTCACCACTGTCAGCCCTGAGCTCTAGGCCACCAATAATGGGCCTAGGACCGCCACCGGCAAGGTGCCGCCAATGAGTGACCTGCCGGGGATTGTTTGGGGTAGCTGGGCATCTAGGCCCTGGGGCTAGGGCTTTAGTTCACGCAGTGACCGTTCTGAACTATTCGTAGAGCGTTTGACAGAGCGTTTTATATATATGTACATATATATATAGATATATAGATATATATATATATATATATATATATATATATATATATATATATATATATATATATATATATATATATATATATATATATATATATATATATATATATATATATATATATGTGTGTGTGTACATATATATATATATCCTATCGGTTAAGTCGTATAAGTTCTAGTGTAGTTGGCTTCGGGTTTGGCACCCTTCACCTTGTTAGGCAGGCAAGATTAAGAAAATATAGAAATTTTGGGGAAATCCCTAGCCAGCCACCTATAGAGGAAACAACGCTCTCTCCTTTTAAATTACATCTCTGGTCACTCCTAAACCTTAGCTAGGCCCCAAAAAAAAAAAAAGGGATCTCACCATCTTTTTCCTGAAACACCACATGGCTGCCCTCTTCTTCCCTTTTGTAGGGAGACGCCCCCCCAAAAAAAAAAAAAACTCTTGTTCTTCCCCTTGAAGTAGGGTGTTTCAAAGATTTAATTTTCCAACCACGGTTCTGTAGTATGTAGGGTCAAGGATAAGATCTCTTTCATCAGGGCTGAGTTTGTGGTGTAATGGCAATGGAGTGACAACTGGTTTCCAATTTTTGAGGCCACTATCTTTGAGAAATTCTATTATGACATTGTTTTGAGACAAGAAAATACCTTCTGGAATGTAACTGATTTCTAAGCTAAGGAAATAATGACATCTTCTAAGGTCCTTAATGCCAAAGCAAAGATCTAAATGCTGATTTACATGCTCAATTTCTGCTAGGTCTAAGCCTGTGAGCATGATATCATCTACATATACATCTATGAGAGTACTACTAGTTAAGGATTTGTTAATAAAAAGAGAGTAGTCATTCTTGGATTGTTGATATCCTAAAGATATCAAAGTACTGGTGAATTTCCTGAGCCACTGTCTGCTGGCCGACTTGAAACTATGTAAGGACTTTTTAAGCTTGCAAACTTGGTTAGCTGGATTTGGAATTCCCTTAGGAAGCTCCATGTATACCTCCTCATCAAGATCTCCATGAAGGAATACACTAATAAGATCCAATTGAGATAGAGACCATCCTTTTGAAGCTGCTAACGCTATGATAGCCCTTAGAGTTGCCGTCTTGACAACGAGTGAGAAGACCCCTTGATAGTCAATGCCATATTGCAGTGTGAAATCTCTTATTACAAGTCTGGCTTTTAGCCTCTCTAGGCTTCGATCTGACTTTAGCTTAACTTTATAAACCCATTTGCTAGTAATTGCTTTCTTCCTTGGAGGCAGATCAACATACTCTCATGTTTGATTGGTCATGAGAGCATCTATTTCTTTGTTCATAGCCTGAGTCCAACATGGGTCCTCAGAAGCTTCTTCATATGATTTTGGCTCTTGATATTGTGTTGAAGTTAACACCAAAGCATGATGTTCAGCTAGTCGTTGTGTAGACATGCCACAGAAAGAATCTTCTAAATATGAAGGTGGCTAATGATGTCTTGTTAATCTTGTGGTGGGAGCAATGATAGGTTGTGGAATCTGATGAATAGACAAAGGAGATGAAGATGATGAAGACAAAATATCAGTGCTAGACTGATGTTGATCATGTAACTGCTGAGAAAGTTGTGCAACACCAGTGGTAGATGAAGACTGCTCAGAGAAATAATTGAACTCTGGCTCTTGAAAATTGGTTGTTTCAGAGATAAACTTTATGACTGCAAGAGAAGAACTGAGAGCTAGTGTGTAATATTTTGGTAGTCTCATGAAAAGACACATCCCTTTACGTGAATATGGGGTTTTTTTTTCCCCCCTAGATCTAATAGTTTATAAGCCTTTTGGCTATATGAGTAGCCAAGAAATATGCAAGGGAGTGCTCTAGGCTTAAGTTTATCTCTTTGCCTTCTCAGAGTTGAAGCATAGCAAAGGCATCCAAAAGACTTCAGATGCTCACAAGATGGTTGGATATGGTGAAGAACTTCAAAAGGTGATTTGTTTTGAAGAACTAGTGTTGGTAATCTATTAATGAGATAGATAGTAGTTAATAAAGCTTTCCCCCAATATTCTTGTGGTAAGTTAGATTGAGACAGCAATGCTCCTATGGCCTGTAACATTTGTTCATGTTTTCTCTTCACTACTCCATTCTGCTGAGGGGTATCTACACAAGATGTTTCATGAATAATCCCTTTGCATATGTATAATTCTAATGCTGAAGCCTCTTTGAACTCAAACCATTATCAGTTCTTATGATTTAACAGTTGTTGCAAACTGCTTCTCAAAAAAAGAACAAAAGCCTTTAAAAGAGTAAAGAAATGCTTTTGTGTGCCATTAGATGTACCCAAGTCGCTCTTGAGTAATCATCTACTATGCTCAAGAAATATTGTGAACCACTATGTGTCTTGTAAGGATAAGGACCTCAAATATCTACATGCATGCACAAGCTCAAAGCAAGACATAACTCTTATATTACTCAAAGGAGAAGAGTTTCCATGGATTTTGGCCATACGAAAAATATGGCACAGACCTTGCCTAAGCTTATTACATTGAGAAATCCCAACATGTTTCATTTGCTGAAAAGAAATGTCCTAATCTAATGTGCCAAAGCTCGGAGTCAGAAAAACAAACTGTGGCAGCATCACCTGCCTGCTCATTGGACTGCCAACTGGAATGATTGGAATTGTTCTTGGATTCCAGAAACTGAATGTCCTTGTTTAAGTCGTATAGCCCCTTGTTTTCTCTACCAAGGAGTACTACCTTCTGCATAGCATGGTCTTGAAGTAAGCAAAGATTAGGTGTGAATATGACATTGGCTGAAAATTACTTTGTCAACTTGCTTATTGAAAGCAAATTATACTGAAATTTTGGAGTATGTAATACATTCTTCAACACTAAACAATGCCTCAGTCATTGATCTAACTCGTTTGATTTGTTCCTTTTTTCCATTAGGCATTGTAATGTAGCAAACTCATTGCACTGTCTTGATATCATGCAATAAGAATAGATCAGGTGTGATCACATCACTGGCACCATTGTCAATGATGCATGTGTTATTACCAACACTAGTGAAGAAACAAAAAGCTTTACCTGCTAGAAATTCTTGCAACTGTTATGGCATCATTGTTGTCTTTTTCTTCGTCAGCATTGTACTTGCTCAAAACTTGACTATATTGCTCATGTGTTAGTACTGGAGTTGAAGCAGAACCTGCATGAGCATGAATGTTATAAACTTCAAGATTGGTTGAGCTAGCTTGAGCTCCATCAGATGACTGAACCACTGCATCAATTCTCCTTCCTTTGTAAAGCCTGTGTCCAGGAGGATACCCATGAATTTTGTAGCATTTCTAAACTGTATGTCAAACCATTTTGCAATAATCACAGAATAATTATTTTCTGTCTTGAATAACCCCTCTTGACATATTCTTGAAATTGGGGTTATAATTGTGTGCTGACCAGAATTAAAACCAGGCCTCTACTAAAAGTTGTAGAATCTTTGTTGTGTTGGATGTATGATCAGTTGTAGAAGTGTCTTGTCCTTGCAAACTAGTATAAAAGGCTGTTAAACTATGATTAAGCTAAGATATGACATTTAGAGCTCTCAGCTTTTCCTCTCGCAAGATCGAACAATAGACCTTATCTATGTTTAGCAAAGGCTTCATCATAAGTATATTTCCCATTATGACTTTGTAATCTTCATTCAAACCAACGAAAAATTGCATGAGTTGCTGATCTTGAATCAGTTTATGTGCAACCTTTAAACTAGCACATTCAATTCCACAATTATAAAGAGGAATGGTGATCATGCTCTTGTAATCATCCCACATTTTCTTGATTTGGGTAAAATAGTTTGCCACCGATAAATTATTTTGTGAAATCAAGCATAAATCTCTTTATATCTGAAAGATTCTTGTACCATCAGCTTCTGCAAAGCTTTGCTCAAGTTGAACCCAAACAACTCGGGCTGTGGGAGAGAACAAAAAACTCTGCCCAATGTCCTTAATTACAACATTAATCAACCAGGATATCACCATTTTATCACATTTGTCCCACTAGTTAACCAGTGGTGAAGTGACTGTGGGTTTGGTGTAAGCGCCTAACATAAAACCTAGCTTGTTCTTAGTAATCAAAGCTACTTCCATGACTTTCTTCCTGTAAACGCAAATTTCGAGGCTAAAATAAATTAGACAAGAAATTCAGTAACAAATTTGAATTTTGTATTGATGCAGTGTGTAGGTACAATCTCTGAATTTAATACAATAAGAATGATCCTCTGATTCGATCTCCTAATGACTTGAGTATTCCGAGGGCTTGATGCTTGATCTCGGTTGATGCAAATCAGCTGAAGAACTCTGAAGGTTGTTCTTGATTTTGAACTGCAAGTGGCTGATTGTGGTTTCTGAAACTCTGCAAGTCTTGATCCTTCTCGCTTGGTAGCTGGATGCTCCTTGCCGTTTGAGCTCTGAATTCTGCCAATGCTGAATGATCCATATGAAGGGAGAAGACCCCTATTTATAGACTCTGCCGGCTAGGGTTGGAGCCGGATTTTGGGCCTAGGCCCAGTAATTATTTTCTTAAAAAAAATAATTACTAATTTCTGCATCATCGATGACACGTGGCGGCTTTTGATTGGCTGCACTTAATTTTGACCAAGCAGGCCACCAGAGTCAACGTGACACGTGGCCTTTTGTGGTTGGTCCATTTTTTTACACGTGGCCTCATTTGATTCGTCATAGAAATTTTTTTTTTTTGCCTTCTACAAATACCCCCTCGAGAGCATTTTTTTTTCCCGAAGCGGCTGAGTCTCGAATACTTAATTGATGCAAATAATCAAAAATTTGACGGGTCAATTTTTTATTTGCCAAGTAAAATGTTTTTTTTCTTTTTTTTTTGTTTGTTTTTGTTTTTTGTTTTTTTTTTTGTACTCTACATTTGCCCGAGTTCTTCTCTTTTTTTTTTATTGAAAATTTTTCTCTCTCTCTGTTTTTTTTGTGCAAAATTTTTCTCTTTTTTTTTTTTGGCACGTATGGCCTGCCCTTCTTTTTGACCCTTCTCTCTCTCTCTCTCTCTCTTTTTTTTTCTTCTTTCTCTCTTTTTGTTTTTTTTTTTGGGCAATGAAATAATTAAAAAAAAAAGAAAGAAAATTGAGATTTTGGGTGGAAGTAGAGCACGTTCACATATTTTTTTATTTTTTTATTTTTTTATCTTATGATAATTTTTTGATAAATTCTGATAAAATTCTATCAACAAACTCTGGATAGAATTCCTTAGTGACCCAAAGGAATAGAAACTGCTGATATTTGAATTGGAGTAGAGTAGGAAATCTGAATGGCCGATTGCTATATAAATTCACCTTTAACATCTATAATTCATCGGCTTCTCAGTCCTCTGCTCAGAACCAGGAACTTTTAGCTTTGAGGTTTTGGTTCCTTTCGTTTTGGACGACGATGTCTTTCTAGCTGCCCTAGTCTTCTTCTCTTTTTTGCTTTGCCGACGAAGATGAATTCGATGCTGCCATTGCTGTTTTTAATTTTGTAACGTTGTTATCACCATTCTTTAATCTCCTCAAGGAGGAGGAATCAGGTACATCTTTGTCAAAGTCCTTGGGACCTTTTTCCGCAAGAAACTGTAGAAGGTCTTTAACGTTGGCATCTACATCTCCTGTGCCCTGTACTGCCCTCAGTCTTGAGACCAATTCGTTCAGCGTGGCTGGATCCCTTATTCTCAAAAGCTCTCCTAATTCTGGAACACTTATTGCTGGGATCTTATTTGGCTTTATGTGTGATGTCGATGCAAGCAAGCTTGAGGATGTACCCAAATGTTAAAGAACTCCCCCCTTTTTTTTTCAACGTTGATGATGCAAATGGGTCAATAATCTGAGAGCTGTGCGCATGAGGAAGAGAGAGAGAGTGGAGGGAGTGTTCCTCTCTCCCTCTTTTTTTGCTTGAGGAAAACAGAGCCATAACAATGGCGGATGGGAAGGGGAGATAAGGAAGAGGAGAGAGAAAAGCAGAATCTGCGTGCGCCTCTGTTTGTTTGTTTTTTTTTTTTGGTGTTATATTACTCTAGAGTGTTGGTTCGGATGAGCCTAACACCTCATCATAATTTGTCATGCTTTTGTTTTGTTTTGTTTCGTCTCGTTCCTTACCGAGAACATTCTGACTCCACCTTGTTTTGCTCTTTTTTTTTTTTTTCCCTTTCCCAACCACCTTTTTTTGCTTTTTATTAGAGAACTTAAATTTATATTCTCTCACTCATTTTTTTTTCCTCAGGAAGCTGCTGAATTAACTTAAATTTCTTTCTGCCGGCCACGACTCCCCTGATTAGATCGCGAAGTGAGGTCGACTACTAATACGCGAAATCGTTTCTCCCCATAGATTTGATTCTTCGTAGGCGACTCCCTCACTTAATCTAATTGGGGTCGACTTGAATCTCTTTCTTCTAACCACGACTCCTCCGATTAGATTGCGAAGTGAGGTCGACTTCTAAGACGAGGAATCGTTTCTCCCCGTAGATTCGATTCTTCGCAGGCGACTCCCTCACTTAATCTAATTGGGGTCGACTTGAATCTCTTTCTTCCAGCCACGACTCCTCCGATTAGATCGCGAAGTGAGGTCGACTTTTAAGACGAGGAATCGTTTCTCCCGTAGATTCGATTCTTCGCAGGCGACTCCCTCACTTAATCTAATTGGGGTCGACTTGAATCTCTTTCTTCCAGCCACGACTCCTCCGATTAGATCGCGAAGTGAGGTCGACTTCTAAGACGAGGAATCGTTTCTCCCCGTAGATTCGATTCTTCGCAGGCGACTCCCTCACTTAATCTAATTGGGGTCGACTTGAATTCTTTCTTGCAGCCATGGTGCATTTTCTGGATTCATCATCCGATCCCAAGAAGCCAACTCTTACCATCCTGGACAGAGAAGATGATCCAATTGAAGAAGGCGTGCTCTCCGCGTAGATATGCCAACACCCCTACCGTCCAGACGTTCTTTACTCCATAACTACCTTGCAGATTCATGCTGGAGTGTGGAATCTACCCGTGACATACAAAGATCAGACGAAGGCATCTCGACTTTGAGATTCTTGAAGCTTAGCTCGCCATTATTTGCATCTTCATTCCCTTCCCAAGGAGCAACACCCTTACTTAGGCATCGTATCATGGACGGGACACAATCCTGGGGCAATTTTTCACCTTGTTTCTCCGACAACTTCTTCATACCGTGCTATTGGGAATGGCTTGAAGACGTTCTCGGTCGCAATAAAGACAGACTCAAAGAATGGAGGCTTCATGATGGACTATATGCATCACTGTTCTCTTATGACATGAGTCTCACCGTCTTCGAAGTATTCTGTGAGCTGTGGTGCCACACTACCAACACCTTTTGCACAGAGAATGGCGATATGTCAATCTCCTTATGGGATTTGCGGACTATAGGTGGACTTCCAGCTGACGGTGCTTACTACGAAGAAGTCATTCCACCCGCCAGAGAACTCCTTTCTGCAGGACGTAGAGAAAATGATATTCCAGCGACTTGTACATTCCTCTTTTCTGCATTCCACAGACTATGCCGAGGTGTTCATGGCATTGTTCAACTTCCTGCTACCGAATGGATACGCTTTTGGTTTCGAGGGCGACAAATTTACACACCTCCTCCCAGTCGTGACAACAAAAAGCGAGTTAAAGCCCCAACAAAAACATCATGTCCATCTCTGGTATGATTGCTCCTCGCACTAGGCGAACGAAGAGAGAGAAGGACCCTTTTATGACGCTCAACGTTCCTGAGGCCCTAATCGAAGAGACCTACCTTGCTGCGCTTATTTCTTGTTGGTTGTGCTCCTTTGTGCTACCCACTGAAGCGGTACGCCTTATTCGCCCAGTCGTGTTTGTAGCTGCAAGCAAATTGGCTCACGGGAAATATTTAAACCTCGCAATTCCTGTTTTAGCTAGCATTTATCAGGGATTGTATAGAATTTCTACGGCTCGGAGCCTGAATAAGTTGGAAGTAATCTTCCCTATTCACTATGTTTATGGATGGTTAGGGACTTACTTCCTAATTTATTTTGATCATCCCCATCATCGACATGGCCATCCTAAAATGGTGAGGTTCTCTGGCGAAAAGATGAATCGGACTCCTGACGTACAAGAAGCTCGAGAACTATTGAAATGCAAGGATCCATCCGTCATGTATTCTAACGCTGTTATGAAGGATACATCGATCACCTTGATTGACACCCAAAATTTATCCTCAAGTTGGAAAGCATATTTGATTTGCCTCCGCTCTGGGTTTTTGACCTTGCGACAAGGAAGAACAATTGTGATCGAACCATACTTCCCTTGTAAGTTTAGGCGACAATTTGGCTTCTACCAAGATGTACTAAGTGAGCCACGGATGAATGACCGAGAGGGCACCTTACAGGATGTAGCTCGCTATTGGTTCAATCTTACAGAACATATAACAAGGTCCAGCGTGACAATTCTTGCTCCTCCTGACAAGAAGTCTACACTGGTTACCATTGCATATGCTAATTAGTGGCGATCTTCGCGGGGTGATCTTTTCTCTCAAGGGTCTAAATATCCTAGAGGCGAGACTGTGCAGCCACGAAGAGCTGCTAGAGTGAGAGTTACTGATGATGCATCCGCCTTAGTTGTCACTTCCGGTAAAGCAAGTGCACATAAGCCAATCATGCAGCAGTGTGATGAACATGCCCTATCTCCAGCTGAGCTTAGAAAGGAAGGAGGAGATAGTTCCTTGTTAGGAGCAAACACATCTCCTTAGAAAAGTAGAAGTTGTTCTCCTGGTAAAGAGAAGATTGAAGCTTTAAGAGGTTTGGGTGTTAGGTCTTCCATTAGTGGAGCGAAGAATTTGTCAGGCCCGAAGAGCAAACTAGACGTTGCCACCAAGCTGCCTAACTCCAAGAATAAGTCTAACAGTGCGACGAGCTCACTGAAATCGACAAACAAAGCAAAGGAAGAGGTGCATCTTGTTATCCTGCCCCCTTTTTCCTTCCCTTTTTTTTTTTTTTTTACCTAACCCTCCTTTTAATGTAGGGATACACTGCCGAATTCGGGGATAGACTTAAGGTCGTATTTGGTGACAAAGACAGTGAAGCCACCTTGACTGTGCCTGCTGCCAAGTCGATTGAGGACGATTCTATTAACATAATGCCCTCGCCAGTGAAACAAACAGAGCGCTGTGAATCACCTGCTCCTTCTGTTGCAACCTACTTCCCTGGGAGAATTGCTTCTGGTGTGTTTAATGATTTGGCCTTGAGTGTGAAGCAACGTTTTCAGCAACAGTTGAAAAAGTTCATCCCAAAGACAGAGGGTGACTTGGGAAATATCCGCCAGGAAGTTGAGCGAATATATGAAACGTTATCATCCTTTCAGGCAGATTATTTGGGGCTGAAGAATAATGTCGAGGCATACTTGAACAAAGTCGGACAGTACCTAAAATTGACAGCCCAATTAGAAGATCGGACTCCTACCAAAGATGTGCTAGGAAAGCGGGCAGCCTTATTAGACAAACTTGGGGAGGCACGAGCTTCAGTGGAAAAGGTCGGTGTGCAGTTTGATGAGACAACTACTGCTATTGCCCAAGTTCATAAGCGAAGGAAGCTACTTGAGGCATATCTTGAGCGAGCAAAGGCGGATGAGCTGGAATTGCAAGACAAGTTAGTAGAGACTGAAACTTCATTGAAGAAAGCCAAAGATAGTGTGTCTCTTCTTGAACAAGAGGTTTCTGGTTTAGATGCTGCCCCCTTAGTTATCGCAGAAGAAACAGCTCAAGTTGAAGCAACAAGGAAATGTGCCCAAGAGCTTTTAGGCGTGCTGGATACCTAGACCATGTCCGATGGATTTGTTCTAGATTTTTTTTTTTTTTAATAGAACTTTGCAACTTGCTAGTTGTTTTTGAACTCAATACGGTTTTATTGTAATTGGTTTTGATATATTGCAATAAGATGAATCTTTCAATTCGAGTTTACGTAATAATATATAGATGTATCCAAGGAACAAAACCAATACACTAACACAATGTGTTCATCCTCTTTCCCTTTTTTTTTTTGTTTTTAACGGCTGTACCCAAGAAATATACCAAAGTTGCCTACGTACATAGAGGGAAAGCATTTTTTATTTGTTTTGTTTTGCCGTTCACAGTTTAGACTCTTGCGGGCCAGGAGTAATACAAAGGAATTTATCTTGAAAGAACGAGTAGTCTAGGCTCTTACTGAGGAGCTTTACAACATTAATTCTATCTCAAGGATAATAACGCTTCAAGAATTTGCCGTTTATGGGTCCTACGCGCACTCCATCAGCACCAACTATCTTGTACGCTCCATTTGTGTAAACTTCTCTGACCACATAAGGACCATCCCACTTGGAGGTGAATTTGCTTCCAGACTTGTGAGAAACGATGATCGGTCTTCTTACTGCCAGGACCTGGTCTCCCACTTGGAACGAGCGCGGCCGAACCCTTTTGTTGAACGCTCTCGATAAACGGGCTTGGTAGCATTCTAGCTTTTGTTGCGCCTGAAGTCTCCTCCCATCAAGGGCCTCTAACTCAGCTAAGCGAAGCCTGTGATTTTCGTCTTCCGTCAAACCTTCCTGTCTGGCGATGCGGAGTGATGGGATTTGAAGCTCCAACGGTAGAACGGCTTCAACTCCATACACCAAAGCGAATGGGGTTGATTGTGTTGGCGTCTTGTACGTTGTCCGATATGCCCAAAGAGCTTCCCCTAGTCTCTCGTGCCAATCCCGTTTAGGCTTTGCGACAACCTTTTTCAGTAAGTTGTAAAGTGTTTTGTTAAAGGCTTCTGCCAGGCCGTTTGCAGGGGCGTTGTACATGGAAGACTTATGCTGGGAGAACTTAAACTTCTCGCACAGGCTTGTCATCAGGCTGTTGAAGAAAGGCTTACCATTATCGGTGATAATGCACCTCGGCACACCATACCGATAGATAATGTGTGTCCTTATGAAGTCAACCACATTTTCTTTTTTGACCTCTCTTAGCGGAATCGCTTTTGTCCATTTAGAGAAGTAATCAGTGGCAGCTAGGATGTAGGAGTGACCGGCAGACGATTTAGGCGTGATTGGTCCAACGACATCGAGCCCACATGCCTCAAATGGCCAAGATGCAACTGTTGGGTGGAGAGGTTCAGGAGGTTGATGTATGAAGTTAGCATGGAACTGGCAAGCATCGCACCTCTTTGCATAATTTATGCAATCTTGCACCATAGTGGGCCAGTAATAGCCCAGCCTTTTAATGCGATCATGTAACCTAGGCCCTGATTGGTGTGCTCCACACACACCTGAATGAGCTTCTGTCATTACTTGCTTTGCTTCTTCCACGTCCAAGCATCGTAACCAAATACCAAGAGGGGAGCATCGATAGAGCATCCCGTTGTAGTAAAGGAAGCTTGAAGCCCTCCGCTGTATTTCTGTCTTATGCCTTGGGTCACTAGGTAGTTTTCCATGCTCTAAGTACTCAATTATAGGTTGACGCCAGTCTTCTGCATCTGTTTCAAGAACACATATCATGTTGACGTCTTCCTCTGAGTTTTCATCATCTGGTGGAACAACCCAGCAACTACATACTGGAATAGTCATTCCTTCTTCTGCCCCCAGTGCCAAAGTGGCTGCGAGGCTTGCTAGTGCGTCAGCCATCTTGTTGGCACTCCTTGGCACGTGCTCTAACTTGATCATGTCCAGCTTATTTAGCAGGCGTAATGCTTGCCTGTGGTACGGGACAAGGTCCTCTTTCTTGACCTTGTATTCGTCAAGTAGTTGATTAATGACCAACTGCGAGTCACCATATATGTTGAGATCGGTGATCCCCATCTCAATAGCCATTTCAAGGCCCAAGTTAAGCGCTTGGTATTCCGCCACATTGTTAGAGCACAACTGAGTGAGCACAAATGAATACGGAAGAATGTGCTTTTCGGGGGAGATGAAGACCATTCCTGCACCAGCGCCATCACGACTAGCTGCGCCATCGAAATACATTTCCCAGGAAGGGAGGATATCGATGTAGAACATACCTTCTCCTGGCAAATCATCATTCAGCTCCCAATCATCAGGAATGGGATGATCTGCCAAGAAATCTGCCAACGCTTGCCCCTTAACCGCTCTTTGGGGTACATAGACAAGGTCGTACTGTTTTAAGATGACCGTCCATTTTACCAGTCGCCCATTTAAGATTGGCCTAGATAAGATGTACTTGATGGGATCAGTTTTGGAGATCACTTGCACTGTATAGGCCTGCATGTAATGCTTTAATTTCTGGATGGCAAAAATGAGTGACAAGCACATCTTTTCAATAGGGGAGTACTTCAACTCAGCGCCGACCAACGTACGACTTAAGTAGTACAGGGCAACTTCTTTCCCTTCCTCGTTTTCCTGTACGCATAATGCTCCTAGGGATTTTTCCTGAGCTGTAATGTACAGTCGAAGAGGCTTGCCAGGAATGGGTGCCCCCAATACCGGAGGATGGGACAAATATTTCTTTATTTTCTTGAAAGCCGCTCGGCATGAGTTGTCCTATTCAAACGGTGCTCCTTTTTTCATGAGGTGGCTGAAGGGGTGACAACGTCCTGCAAGATTTGAGATGAATCTTCGGATGTATGCCAAGCGACCTTGAAGTTCGCGAAGCCCTCTGAGATTCTTCGGCTCTGGCATCTCTTGAATTGCATTGATCTTCGATTGGTCGATCTCGATTCCCCGATGGTGAACGATGAAGCCTAAGAATTTTCCGGATGTGACACCAAACGCGCACTTGAGCAGGTTCATCTTCAATTGGCATCTCCGTAATCGTTCAAAGATCAAACGAAGATCTTGTATGTAGTCCTCCCTCTTTTTGGACTTGACTACCAAATCATCGACGTAGCATTCAACTTTTTTGTGAAGCATATCGTCGAAAATTGTTTGCATTGCCCTTTGGTAAGTTGCCCCTGCATTCTTGAGTCCGAAGGGCATCACCTTATAGCAAAAAATGCCCTTAGGTGTGCGGAAAGCTGTGGCCTCTTGATCTTCTGGCGCCATCAGAATCTGATTGTATCCTGCGGTACAATCCATGAATGACAACGCTTCATGCCCTGTAGTTGATTCGATCATGAGTTCTGTGATAGGTAGCGGGAAATCATCTTTTGGACAAGCGTCGTTGAGATCCCGGAAGTCCACACAAATACGAAGTTGCCCATTTTTCTTCCTGACAGGCACAATATTTGCGATCCATGTTGGGTATTTGACCTCGCGAATGAATCCTGTCTCTATAAGTTTGTTGACCTCCTTTTCAATTTCCGGTACCAACTCTGGGCGAAAACGTCGCTGAGGTTACTTCTTAGGCGAAATGCCCCTTTCGATAGATAAGCGATGAACTACAACCTTTGGGTCCAACCCGGGCATTTCTTTATAGCTCCAGGCAAATATATCCTTATACTCTGACAGGAGTTCCAAGTACTGCTTTTCCTCTTCGAGTGTAAGTGATGAGCTTACATAGATAGGGCGAGGCTCTTCATTGGTTCCGAGATTCAGCTCTTTCAGATCATCAACTGTAGCCTGGCCTCCATCTTCAAAAGTCTTAGGAGTTTCTGCTAACTCTATCTCTGAGTCTGAGTCATCACATTCGTGGATTGTGATATGGTTGGACGAAATAACTTCTTCTTCCTCCGCTTCCTCGTTAGAGCCAGAGTTTTTTCGTTGACCTGTGAAGACCACAGTACGCCTCTTTACTCTTAATGAACCGTCTGTCTTAACATCCAGACTAGAGAAACGTTTCATACGAGAAGAGATTGAGCTTTGAACTTCATTTATCATTCCCAAGCGGCTAAATGCAGAGCTTTTCTCGTGCTGAAGTTGTGAGCTTGAGGACTCTTCACCAGCTCCTATTCTGGCAAAAATCGAAGGCTTTGGCTGAGGATCATTTTTGATTCTGTTGAAAACAGAGCATCTGTGATCTTTCCCTTTCCCTATACGAGCGAATACTGACAGACGTTTTTTAGAAGTGGATGATTGTAGCCTATCAAACACAGAGGGCTTTGGGTTTGGTGAAGCATTCTCATCTTCACTCACATCTACTTCTTCAGTCGAGATGTGTTGAATCACCAACTTCTTGTCTCTTCGTCTCCCAGATATTCTGACTGGCTGTGGTGGCGTGAAACCCAGTCCAACTTTAGAGACTGCTACTGAACCTCCCTGCTCTTGAATCTTCCTCTGAGTTTCAGTAAGGCCATGAGGCTTGGCTTCGACTACCTTCCCTAAAGCAGCTGGATTTTGAAAGTCGTAACCAGCCTTCTCCATAAGCTTGTACGCATTAGGATCAAATCCTTCCCTAGTCCGTGCATTTGGCAAGTCATCGCCTTCTTTAGAGGAAATGACAAACCCGGAAAGAGGGGGCCTACTCACCTTAGCCTGCCACATCTTAAGTGCTGGAACTATTGCACTTCCTTTTAAGGTAACTATGCTAGCTTCATCATCCTTTTTGGTAGCTTCGGTCTCAACGCTTCTGCTTGTACACTCGCTAAGGGGCGATTCGCCCTCCTTACGGCGAGACCTAGGTATATACCTTAAGATTGGTGGTACTGATCCTGTGGAAGCAGCAGCTTGTTTTGCGACTTGCTCAACACAAGAAGTGGTGCTACCTTGCTTAGTTGCTTGTTTCTCGAGCTGCTGCTTAGGAGCATCATCTTTTGTTGCTTGAGGGGCCTTCTTTGCGACACCTTTGCCTGTGGAAGAAATGGTTGACGGCATGGTTTCTTTAGGTGCAGCATCTTCTTCAAAGAACCTTGCATCTGCGAAATGGGACTCAGCCTTAGTGAATGGTTTGACATCTTCATTTATTTTCTTCTCTCCATCACGGTAGTACATAAGGCATTAATGTAAAGTGGAAGCCACTACCCCATGCTCATGAAGCCATGGTCGTCCGAGTAACAACCTGTAGGAAGTCCTAGCGTCGATTACATGGAAGATGGAGGACGTTGTCAAATCTCCCATTATCAGTTCAACGCGAATCATGCTGATTACACGTTGGCCCTCAAGGTTAAAGCCTTGAATCATCGTTCGGCTCTTAAACAGTTTTTCCACTGTGATGCCTAAGTCGTTCATTGTAGACTTCGGCATGATGTTGATGGCTGACCCTCCATCCACGAGAATGCGTCTGACTTTCTGCTCCCTAATGTAACCAGTCACAAACAAAGGACGATTATGGGGCTTGGATCCCAACAACAAATCGTCGTTAGTGAAAGTGACTGCGGTGTTGCAATAGGCACACTGAATAGGGCCTTCTGTTGATGCTCCCACATCCTTGATTTTATCAGCATAAAGTTCTGGGTGTTGTAAGGCAGCAATAACATGTTGGCGCATCTCGTTAGGCAAACAAAAGATTTGCCCCCAGCCCATGCGAGCTGGCAAAGCCTCCAAGCAGTTAAAGTCTTATCAGCTACTCTAGAAGACCCCTTTTGTCCGTCACTTCCTTCGTCTTCCTCTTCTTCGAGCTCAGAACATGAGGTCATGTTGACTGTAACTTTCTCAAAGAAGCCTGTTGGGAAAAACTCTTCGAGTGTGACAGGGACAAGTGGCTCCTACTCAAGGAGGTCGGTAGGAAAAATTTCGTACCTTTTGACGTTCTTGGACTCTCTCCTTTAGAATGACGAGGGTTTTTCTTTCTTCCTTGTCTCTTCCTGCGGCGGAGAGGCGGTGATTGCACTTGGCTTTGCTTCCTTGGCCTCCGGCGAGTGACAAGAGTCCATCCCTCTTCATCAACATCAGCTTTATCAGAGACATCCATAATAGGCTCAGTCTCTGGCGTGAGCCCTTTGGAACCAATTGGAATCACCACAGGCTCCAGACTTCCAAATTGAATTGTAATTAATTTCACTCCAAGGGAGGAAATCAATTCGGTATTTAGTCTATCACGAGGTAGAGTATGCTTTGGCCTCCACGGCGATGAGGAACACTCCAACTGAGTGGAGATATGATTTGCCTCTACAGTGTCGTCCAAATCTAATATTATCTTCCCATCCCTGAAAAGTTACATAATACGCTCCTTGAGCGTAATGCATTTCTCGAGAGGGTGAGTGACCACCCTGTGATACCGACAGTATTTTGGGTCGGTAACCCTTCCAGCTTCTTAGGGCCGTTTCGGCTCTGGAAGTTGGATAACCCCATTTTCAAGGAGATCATCCAGCATTCCTGACAAATCTGAGTCAGGGAATGGATATTTCTTCTCCTGCAGTTCCTTCAATGTAGGATGCTTCTTTCCAGAATCCTTGGAGAATCCACCCTTCTTGTTTTCATACTTGGGCTTCCCGGAGATTCGAACCGGCTCTCCAGTTGAAGCAGCCATGGATTCTTTGTTTGAGGACTTTGTGGACTTAGGATTTTTCTTGAATTCACCCTTGTCCTTTCTAGCGTCAGATGAGGAAGAAGACTTGCCACGGTGACTTGCGATCGTTATCTCCATATCATGAGCTTTTGTTGCCAATTCCTGGAAGGTCCTTGGCTTACTCATCTGCAAGACGTATAGCAAATCCCACTCCATACCCTGAGCACACATTTCAACGGCTGAAGCTTCTGATAGGCGGTCGTTACACTCAAGACTTAAGGATCTCCAGCGATTAATGTAATCAAGAACCGGTTCGTCCTTCCATTGTCTGGTGCTTGTTAACTCTGTCATGCTAACAACACGTTGAGTGCTGTAGAACCAATTCAGGAACTCCTGCTCCATTTGTTCCCAGCTGTCAATAGACTCTGGCTCCAAGTCTGCATACCAGTCGAATGCAATCCCTTTTAGAGTACGAACAAACTGTTTCACCAGTTGGTCCCCCTCTGTGCCAACATTACTGCACGTCTTAATGAAGTGGGCAATATGCTATTTGTGGTTGCCCTTGCCGTCGAACTGGTTGAACTTGGGAGACTGATAGCCATGCGGCATGCTTAGAGCATCAATCCTCTTCGTATAAGGCTTTGTATATAAGTGGGTCTTGTGAGATCCTCCTCCCAACTGAGCCTTGACCGCATTTGCTATTAAGCTCTGAATCTGCTCAACAGACATCGAGCCTAAAGAGCGGCCTTTTCTTGCCTTGCGCTCGTCATCCGATTCTTCACTGTGGCTGGACTCTTTATCAGAGTCTTCAGCGCCTGAACCTTTGTTGGAAGCTTCAGAGGACTTCTTTTCCAGTTTCTTCATCAGCTCACCAATCTGATCGTTCTGGCGTTTGATTTGAGCGTCCTTTTCTGCACTCTCTTTAGAGAGCCTATCCAAGGTAGCTTTCATGCTTGCCAGTTGTTCTTCGAAGTTAGTGGCCCCTGTCACCATAACTGGCATGATGACAGTGTCAGATGATTCAGCTTCAGCATGCGAGGAAGGTGATCCCTTTGATGATGCTAAAGAGGAATCGCCGCTTGAATAACCATCATCTTCAAAATTGAAGGGTTGAAAAGCAGGGTTCGTGTGGGTTTGGAGTTCATCCATCCCACGCGGAATTGTTTGTGGCATGATGAAGCTGGCAACAGACTTTTGCTTCAGAGCATTCGAAGCGATTTGATTGACTCCATCAGATACCTTAGAGCCGAGGTTTTGAATCTTGTGTGACTGTAATGGTGCAGCCACAACTGATTGTTCTCCAGTAGCTTTTGTCATACTTCTCGTCATGACACCACTAGATGCAGCACTAGTAGTTGTTGATCCTTGCGATGCAGATCGAACAATTTTCCTTGAAGATTGGGTGGTAGCGTTCTTAGGGGCCATGTTATCTTCGAGGGAGTGCAGAGTTTGTATTTTGGAGAAAGAGATGAGAGGCAGAGATGTCCCACCGAGCGTGCCAAATTTGTAAACGCAAATTTCGAGGCTAAAATAAATTAGACAAGAAATTCAGTAACAAATTTGAATTTTGTATTGATGTAGTGTGTAGGTACAATCTCTGAATTTAATACAATAAGAATGATCCTCTGATTCGATCTCCTAATGACTTGAGTATTCCGAGGGCTTGATGCTTGATCTCGGTTGATGCAAATCAGTTGAAGAACTCTGAAGGTTGTTCTTGATTTTGAACTGCAAGTGGCTGATTGTGGTTTCTGAAACTCTGCAAGTCTTGATCCTTCTCGCTTGGTAGCTGGATGCTCCTTTCCGTTTGAGCTCTGAATTCTGCCAATGCTGAATGATCCATATGAAGGGAGAAGACCCCTATTTATAGACTCTGTCGGCAAGGGTTGGAGCCGGATTTTGGGCCTAGGCCCAGTAATTATTTTCTTAAAAAAAAATAATTACTAATTTCTGCATCATCGATGACACGTGGCGGCTTTTGATTGGCTGCACTTAATTTTGACCAAGCAGGCCACCGGAGTCAACGTACCACGTGGCCTTTCGTGGTTGGTCCCTTTTTTTACACGTGGCCTCATTTGATTCGTCATAGAATTTTTTTTTTTTTTTTTGCCTTCTACACTTCCAAAGACCATAATTCTCGTCATTCATTAATTCACTAATGAGTATGTTATTTGGATTGTCAGATGGATGCAGAAAACGTTCATGCGAGGGATCATTTGTATTTAGATTTTCAGCCATTTCTTGAAGCTAAAACAGAGTAAGCTAGATTCCAACAAATCACAATCAAGATTAAATAGAAATCAAGAACAGATCTCCAGATTCAATAACAAAATAAATTGAGTGAAAAATAACAAAGTGTGATTGAATTATATCAACTGGATTGATAAAGAATTGAAAGGATGTTTTGAAGAATAGATTCAGTGCTCTGATACCATGTTAACAATCTTCTTCATCAATGGAGATATTAGGATAAGAGAAGAAGAGAATCAGAGAGAGAGAAAGAGAGAGAGAGAATAGGCATTGTATTCTTGTGTACATTAGGATCAATCTCCCTGTATGTACAATGTGGGGTGTATATATGTACAGTTAAACATGCTAAGCTAGAGGAGTTAGTTACAGAGTCGTAGTAAAATTTTGATGTTGTTTGCTATGTGGTTGCTTTGTATTATATACCTTATTATTTAGATAATGTAATGCCCTGAAAATTTACTTGGAATTTCTTATAGGAAATTCTCTAAAGTGATTGTTTGGAATAATTCCTTTTATTTTTCCTAATGTGATACCATGCTTAGTGCATGCAATACTTGAGCTTAATAGTTAAAATACGCGGGTGACAGGTAGACTAAAAAGGGATTGTAGAATTGAGTCACGCACCGTCCTCTGGAAGAGAGCAAAAAAGAAAAAGAAAAACATAGATATAGATGTACTTTTCCTATCGGTTAATTCATATAAGTCCTAGTATAGTTGGGTTACGGTTTGGCACCCTTCAACTTATTAAGCAAGTAAAAGGGAAAAAAATATAAAAAATTTGGAGAAACCCCCTGGCTAGCCACATATAGAGGAAAGAAGCTCTCTCTCTCCTCTTTCTCTGAACTATGTCTCTTATTACTCTTCTCTTCTAAAACCCTAGTCAGGCCAAAAAAATGGTAGAGATTTCATGTTCTCTTTTCTGTACATTACATGGCGGCCCTCCTCGTCCCTCATGTAAGGGGACCCCCAAAAAAAAAAAAAAAAAACAAACTCTTCTTCATCCCCTTGTGTGTTCAAAAATATCTGAATCTGTACCTGACCCGAAATATTGGGTACCCAAACCACAATATTTGAAAATTTTGGTTCGGGTACCTGAACTCATATTTTTCTTGAGTTGTCGGTTTGGATACGATTATGGCATTTAGGGAGTTCGGGCATCCGAAAACTCGAAACTTTTTTTCTTATTTTTTAAGAAAAGATCATACGCTGCTGTTGTTGAAGCTGCAAACGTAATTGTACTATTGAAACAGTTTGATTTTTCTCCAATTAACTCGATGGAATTCTCCCGTATCCAATTTAGTGTTGCCTTTCTTGTCGATGAAAAAATTCTCGAAACTTTTTTTCTTATTATTTTAAGAAAATATCAAACGCTGCTCTTGTTGAAGCTGCCAACGTAACTGTGCTATTGAAACAGTTTGATTTTTGTCTTATTAACTCGATGGAAGTTTCCCCTCTGCATATAAATGATTTCATATATACCTCAATAGAATTAAGTTGCAAAGACTAATTATCCTGTTCTGTTTTTTTTTCCATCTGATTATTGACCGGTAGTTGATGCCGTTTTGGCAATTCAGTGATTGCCTGTACATTGTTTTTGTTTTCAATCAATTACTGTAATTATGCTCCAATGAGATATTAATGTGTTCAAGGCTACATTAATTATATTGCTTACTTGCTTATGTTCACGGTTAGATTTAAATGACAAAAAAGAATCCTTCAAAAAATGTCCATGAATACAACGGTGTTTTATATATATAACATAAAGTATTATATGACAAAATTATTCAACAAAATTAAAAAAAAAGTGGTTTCAAAGAAATTAGATTATTGGGTAACCAAAAACTCGAACTAAAATATTTGGGTACCTTAAGCTTTCGGTTCGGATATAATTCACCATTTTAAGGACTCGAATTTTGGGCACTCGAACTGAAATTTCTTTTTGTTCAGGCACTTAAACCATGAACACTCCTACCTTAAAGGATTAACATTCATTGGTAAGTTGAAAAAAACCTGGTCTTCTTTATTTATTCATTTTTTTATATTGAAAGCAAAAGAAAGGACTTTGTTCTAGATCAATTTCTTTTGTAATTTAATATCCTCTTCTTTGGAGTTCTAAAATCTAGTGGCTTGGGGTTGATATAGGGGAGAAACAAGGAAGCTAGAATTTTTAGGAGGAAGGAAAAAGCCTCTCGCTTTAGCAATTAACCAGCTTTCTGAAATTTTGGTTTTTTTTCCAAATCTGTTTATTTAAGAATCAATTCAATCAAAAGCTTAAACTAATGATTGAAGACCCAAGAATTAATTTATACTCTAATACCCCTTACACGAATGCCTTTTGGACTTGAAGTATGGATACTGTAAAGGCTCTACCTACCTTGCACAATAAATCAATATGGAGGCTGCTGAGATTTGAATTCGAGACTTTCATTTAAAAAGACTCTGATACCATATTCAAAGATCAACTCAGTCCAAAACTTAAGCTGATAGTTGAAAGTCTAGGAATAGATTTATACTCTAATATCGGTTATGAGAAAAGTTTGAAAATTTCTTACCTTAGAACCCTTCTATAAACTGGGACAAAACTAAAACTTGTGTTGGTGGACTAATCAGATTGATAATTTAAATTAACTAGAAACTGGTTTTGCAGTGTGCCAGATTTCATCCTGAAATTCATCTAATTTATATGAACTACTAGGAATGATTGGGAGGATTTCTTGTTATGAAATTTAGATATTTCCACATGTAGATGTCTAGTTGCCTACAATTTTGAATCAATAAATTTGGAGTTGGATGGAGGGAGGTACATTGTTATTACTAAAACTATGCAATTATGAACTTAAGTGATGGCTGGAATATTTTGCTAGTTTTAGTTATGCTGGGGTCGATGTTACCTTGTTTGGGAACCCTCAATCAATCTATGGCCCTGGTTTTTCCAACTTATGCCTTTGGTTGTTTTACTGCAGCATGCTTACTGCTAAGTTGAGATGTTTCCTATCATGTCTTATGTTACATACTCTACAGAACTTTTAGTTGTTGAAAACAAAAACCTTGTGCTTATCAAAACTAGGGTTTGAAAAAAGGGTCCCACATGGCCTCTTCTGGAAAATGCATCTTTTAAGAATATACCGTGTGCAGTGAATGATATGTTTGTTTCCAATTCCTACCAGGCTGTAGCCTACACCGTCTTTTCCTTCGGTAATGGTCACGCGATCTCTCCTGCAGTCGGCTAGTCACTGTAAAGCAACCTTGTAAAGATCATCCATTGATTATCCTGTGGGCTAGTACCTGCCGAATTCCTGATTCTCTTGAATTCTGATATTCAAAAGATCTCTCTTTGTTTGGAAATGGAGTACTCTTCTTATAACTATATTAATTTGGGTTTAACGAAAATTTTGTCAGTATGTAGCTTTTCACCAAAGATTTAGGAGATGAATTCATGATTGATATTCGTTTTGTTCTTGTTTCTTTTATGAACAGTTAGTCTTTCAACTTTTAAGGATTTCTTGCTGTAGCGCTAATTCTACTGAATCTCATGATATTGTGTTATTGCTATGAGAACAACAAACCCATTTTGAAACTCTATTGTTTTCAGGCGAGAAGTCTGACGGCGATGGGAATCGATATAGTTGTGATGCATACTCATGAGCATATTATTAGTGCATTCGGCATTTAGATAATTGCTTATGCCCTTGACTCCATGCGTTTGTTTAAGGACTACTACTTTCCAGAGTTCTTTGATGGTTGTTTTGGCAAACATAAGATAATGTTTGGCTAGTGGGACATGGTGGGAACACCCCCAATCAGTAAAGTGGAAAATTTTCCTAAAATGCTTCATTCTTGTCTTTTTGGCTTATCGTGAATTTTGGGGTGGTATAATTTTGGTGTTAAAGTCAAAGAAATAGAATTTTCAAATTAAAGACCAAAAAGAACTATAATAGCCCAAAATTCTCGGCAAACCTCAAGGAAAGAGAATTTTAACTTTAAAAAACATACCGTAGTCTCTTAACCAAATTTCACCTTACGTTCAAAACAACCATGAAAGAGCCCTGTAAAGTCATAATCCAAAAAGAAACGAATAAGAAGTTAAGGGCATGAGCAATTATTAAATATTGAATGCACTACTAATATGGTCATGAATACAGGTCACCACTATATCAATTTACATCACCCATTGGACTTCTCACTTGAAAACAACAGAGTTTCAAAGTGAGTTTATTACTCTCATAATGAGAACACAATATCATGCAATTTAGTATAATTAGCACTATAGGAAAGAGCCCTGAAAACTTGAAAGACTTGAGGGTTGATAAAAGAAACAAGAACAAAACCAATATTAGTCGTGAATCCATCTCTTAAATCTTTGGTGAAAACCAACATAGTGCTTGCTTTCCTGAGCCTGAAACGTACATGACTACTTGACCATCCTATTTAATCAAAAGACCCCAATATAAACTCCTTAACATTTGTTCTAATTATGTTATTTCTATAGGTTAGTGAAATTCCTAGCATAAACGGTGGAAAATAAGGGCGTACCTTAGTAATGCAGAAGCGTAGATCTTGTTGTCCAGGAATTGCCCACGAGTTGTTGAATTAGAACTAATAGTGGCTACTAGAGTCACCATAATTGTCACACCCAAAATCCAAGTCTGATTGATGGTGAGGCTAGCGCGAGAGGAGGGAAGAGAAAATCAGGGCTACTGTTTAGGTTTTTGCCACTGATACGGAACTAGGTCACTAAAACCTCTAATATATAGCAAGACACAGCTTGTAATCAATAACGAATAGTTAATAGGAATTTAATGGGCAAGATTAATACATAATTAATAATTTATAACTGCCTAATTAATAGCATAATAATGTGACGGTCACACTCGGTCAATAGCTCCCTCTCGGTCATATAAACCATAAGTTACACTTTTCTCTCCCAACTAATTAATCTTTTCACGTCTCATACTGGTAATGGGGTAAGCGATCAAAAAGTAACCAATAGTGTTATATTAAGTTACCATCTAACTAATATAACACTTCCATGAAATGCTATACCCCAAATCATCCTCAACATCACCCGCGGCACACCTAGTCCCTTTATGTCATATGATATATTATATAATTATATACTCAATATAATCGCCCAAACTGATATGATGATGATGGATAGATTTTTCCCTAAACACTCATGAAATTCCGTCTCAACTTAGCTGCTTTCTTAAAGTGTTCTCGCTGAACCATATACATTATGGCCCTTAAGAAATACATTAAGGTAGCATCATCAAGCTTTGATTTCATATCATAACTTTTAGTCGAAGGGTCATCGTCTCATAGGGTCACATAGTGATAAGAGATAAGGAAGTCAATTGTCACTCTATGTATGGGTCGTTTTATATGCACAAATAATATGAGATGTGTGTTATGGCATAGCTCCCACTAAACTGGGCGTGTCACTCTTCTATGCCATACGAATCGTAAGTCTGGCTTTTATCTAAAAAACCAACCCAAGCCATTAAATCAACATATCTAATGTTAATCTTAACACTCAAGATTCGACTATAATACTTCAATATGAAATCTTATTTCATACTCGACTCCCTCAAGTCTCATCTTAGACTCACTAAGGCAAATATATTCATTTTACTCATACACTTCCAATGTGAAAATCAATATTGAACACCTAGTGTCAATATGATTTAGTTTCAGCCTACTCGCTACTCAAGCGTCACGGCAATTGCCTGTGTCATTAGGCCAATCAGAAGCTTGTGACATTTCAATATGCCTAAAATGCAGTATCAAATCATGAGCGCTTTACTCTATTACAAAATAATTGTGTCCATCACAAAACAAGACACATCCAAGCACTAAACCTTATAAATTCCTAGACTCAACGAATGAGCTTTGAACGTATCACTAGGAATATTTTTAGTCAAAGTAACATAATCACCTTGTTAGTGTACATATACCTAATGGCAACGCTTTTTGTCTCCGTGACAGATCTCTCCCACCCAAGGTGAAGGCATATCATAAGGTTGACTTAGACTCATCCGGAAAACCACTCTAATTGACATTTTCAGGATCCTCTCAACTTAAGGTCTTCTCCTTGATAGCAAAAAGCTAAGTTAGCAACACCACGAAGGTAGCACTTGATTTCTTGATGACTTGCCAATCAGCAAGTCTTGGGTTATTTTGATAACGACTTACCAAACTAATTGCAAAACAAGATCAGGTCATGTACATAACATAGCTTACATTAACCTTCCTATAACACTGGCGTTAGAGACATTATTCATTCTCTCCATTTCTTCATCTGTTTTAGGGCATTGCTCAAGACTAAAGCTTAGACCCTTTCTGAACTGGAGTATCTGCGGGTTTGGAATTATACATCCAAAATCATTCGAATACCTTTTTATGAATGCATTTTGGGGGTTTTGAATTATTTCCACTCCCATGACATACCTAGCTTAACCCATGTCCTTTATCTTGAAGACATAGGATAGCTACTTTTAAGTAGCTTCGATCAAATCCAAATTGTTCCCAACCAATAGTATGTCATTAACGTGTAGGCTAAGAAACACAATCCCCCATTTTGAGTTTTTAACACACACATGATGCTATTCTGAAACCATAGATAAGTCAAACTAAGTTATAGCTCCATGGTATCTAAAGTACCAAAATTTAGAAGATTGCTTAAGATCATATATGGACTTTGTAAGACGACACACCTCATCCTCTTATCCCTTTGATATAATACCAATGGGTTAATCCATATAAATCTCTTTCTCAAGATTACCATTGAGGAAGACAGTCTTTATGTCCATTTTGAACATCTTAAAGTCCAAACGGGCAACCAGGCTAAAGTAGCAGGGCCTAAACTCATCGATCAAACTATCGGCCCAACGTTTTATCTTGAAAACTCATGTACTTTCGATAAACTTGTGTCGGTGTGGAGGCTCAATGAGTTCTAAAACCTTTATCTTACCATTGAGTCAATCTCCCTCATGGCATGCATTCACTCTTGGTGATTTGGGGAATCAATCACCTCTTGATAAGATGTAGGGTCCTCAACTTTCAAGAAAGTGTATAGGAATATTTCCTCTTCAACTTAGAAATATCATCGAGGAATTCTTCCATGCCCACTCCTTTAGATCCCGAGACCTTTATTATTTGTTTGCCTAGGTGAAAAATTCCTCCCCCTTTCTCTAAGAGGCATGGGACTGGGAATCCCTTCACCTTTTTCTAAAAAATGTGTACTATCCTCGATGATTTAGTGAGAATTCAGATCCTCCCCCTCACCAAGAGATTATTGAAGGTCTTGCTGTAACTCATACAATTTTAGATCCTTTTAAAATCTCATCAAATACTTGGGAACTCATTCTCAAGTGAATCGATATTGCAGGAATTCATTTCACTAAGAAGATATTCACGATCTCGATTGGCTTGAAGAGTTCTAATATTTCATTCCAATTGAGCCCTACTATCGCTTTGAAACATATGAACACCTCAAGCATCTAATAGCGGTGAGATGATAGGTACATACACCTACATCATGAATATATCACTCCATAATATGCTTTCACATTCATGGGCCCGCAAATGTCTAAAGTGAATGAACACTAAGAGATTCGATGGCCTCGAAGTCTTACTAAAAGACTTTATAGTTGCTTTGCCAGCTAAACTTGACTCACACATGGGTAACTGAGTCGGCCTTAAAAGGCTATATTTAGGTAGTTTGATAACTCTATCTTAACCCTCAAGGTCAAGTCGAGCTTTCCTAAAACAGAATAAAAAATGAGGCAAAGATGGAAGATGACTTGTTTCATCCAAAATATTGAAAACACCTTTCAATGTGACACGACCAGATAAATTGCCATTGTATATGATATCTAAGACTTCTACACGAAGACCAGAGAGAAAACTAATCTCAGAAAGAAATAAGACAAGGGAATATCGTGCCCTAGGTGCATAGAGGGCATCGTGAAGAAAAAAACATAGTCCCCTCACGGAGCTTCAAACGATATATCGTTAATTCAAGGACATCTTCTTCATTGTCATTACCTAAAATGAAAATTTATGAACTCACTGGGTGGCGGTGAAAGTTCATAAAATCAACTCAGTCTTGAACTATACGCTTGGTTGCTCACGTGTCTACAATCTACTAAGGATCATAATTGGCAACTGATACTTAGGAGCGCACATATTATGTAGGTGCAACTGTGAAGAAGGTACCTTAATTGCCTCAGGACAATCCCGAGTGTAGGATCCCTTATATTCATAGTTCTAGCACTTCACATTTCTCTTTGTTTCCCTTAGCTCTTTTTCCTTTTGCAATACCAACCTTAGGTCTGGAACCTTATGAGGAAATAAATCTGGACGAACCTGATGCTAAACTAATCCCACGTGAAGTCAATAGTGGGATAACTTTCAATTCCCTCACTAGATTGTTATTGATGCAATACGACAAAGTATAACATATTGATGGATTCATTCTCGAACCATTTTTGGTATGCCTTTAAGTTTTCTCGATACTACTTACTAGCAGTACCATCTTTGCCATTCTAGGAGACCTAGAACCTGATAAGTGTTCTAACACTTCAAGCTCGTTCAGAAGAAATTGGATCTTCTGACACTTTGTGTCATAGCAATGCTATGATGCTATTCATTGGTGGACAAATTATCAACAATTTTAATTGTCATATCTAAAAGTATATATTTTAAAAGATGGACACTAGGTATATTTTCAAATAATTAAATTATCAAAAGCTTCCCCATTCATGTCGCATGATCGAAAATTTCGCTAAATTCATAATCATCACATGCAAACATGAGTTAAAAGTTTTTATAATTTAATTACCACTTTGTTCCATAAAATAAAATTTATGGAGAACATTATGGTTAAACTAATTAATATTTCAGAAATATCACAAAATATTCAACTTTATCATGTAAACCAAATTTACATAAAGTTATATCATTATATAAAACGAATTTGTATAACTACTAATATGTCATTTAAAACTCTATCCACAACATGTCAACCATAAAATTCATATTATTATATAAAATATATTTATATAATAAAATGAATCTATATTGTGAAACATATTTGAATAATAACGTATTACAAAAGAAACACCTTAAAGCCCAAGGAACATTATATAAAACAATTTGTATAATTATAGATAACATGAAAATTATTCAAATGTCACTCGCAAATTATAAAACACATTCATAATTTTATAAATTTAGATTTTACGAAACAAAATCATAAAATACTACTAAATTACATAAATAATAGGAAACACGAGATGAATTCATATCCGTTAATTTGGACAAGGAAAAAGTGCTAATACAATTAGCAAATTTACTACAACTCATGTAGTTAGTGTATATAAAACACATTTATATAATACTACTAATTGGCGATTGACATGAAGCATATTTATGTAATCGAATGCAACATAATTTGTAATGTGAAATAGATCTAAATATTAATTGCAATTAATTATATAGAACAGATCCATATAATATTAAAATTTGGATGAAACGAATTCATAGTAAAACTCATTAATTATATAAAACCTTTTCATATAGTATTGCAAATTTAAAAATCATGAAACAAATTCATAAAATAATCAAGTACCCTATATAACCAAATAATGGTATGATACATCTTTATCAACAAGAGCAATAGCAGGACAATTAACCGATTCCTGACTGCTCATATATTTGCACAAAGCACAAATATAAAATTAATCAATAAATATATTATCATGAAACATATTTATCTAAATATTATGTAAAATATATTCATGCAATATAACTTATGAAACATACTCATTTATTGATCATAGGGGATCTTAATGTCATATAAATATTTATTGAATTCAATAAAACAAATTTACATCATACTAATTTTGCACATGAAACAAATTTATATAACTTCAATCCAATTGATTATTTACTAGTCACTCGGCATGAAAATTTCAAATTGATGCATATATAAAATGAATTCATATACGACATTAACCATATTAATGTTTTTTAAACAAATTCATGAATTCAGAATTAAACTAATTTGAAATCTTAATTCAATGAATGAACTAACTGCATGAAACTTTATCAACTTAAAGATCACCATAATTCAATTACAAATCGAACCATAACTAATAATCTCAATAGTTGAGTTAAAAATAAAAAACAAAACCTAAAAAAACTTTGAATAATAAAACCCAATTACAAACCCGAGACCCCATTTTCGGCCTCCATGGTTCATTAATTGGGGCCTCTCTCTCTTTCTCTATCTCTCTAAATTCTTGGTCGTCTCTCTAGCAATTGAAGGCTCTCACCCTTTTCACCCTCACCGCCTCTCCTTTCGAAACCACACTTGAGCTTGCTTTTTCAAACCTTAGAAATGGAGCTTACTCCACTGCCAACACGCGGCCCCAGCTCATCGGTTTTTCTGTCCTTGGCTGTTATCACCACCGCGAGGTTAAGTTGACACCCGAGAAACACCCAAAGAGTTAAAAGCCGCTGCTCTTCACCACTAGCCGAATGCCTATGAGCTTCTGTCCAGAACTCTTCGACCGGAATCAATTCCACCAAGGTGTAGATCGGCCAAATTCGAGTCAGGTGACGCTAGCCATGCACCTCACACACCACCCCCTGGCAGCACATGGGGCCACGCGCGTCCCCTATGGCGTCGAACTGTGGTTTTCTAGCTGCTATGGCATAGATCAATGTGTTTTGAGGGGAATCGAGGGAGAAGGTAGCTGATTAATCCCTTCGTTGGCAGCGCGTGAGATACACACGTCACCCCTCCGAGGTGGTGCTGATGGGCATGCGCTTTTCTTATCCCAATTGCATCCCCTTTTTGTTTTTTATTTTTATTTTCATTTTTATGGGCAAGGGCAGATTCTTTGAGGGCTATGGATGCCTCACCAGATTCACCACCACTGTAGCCACAAAGGCGGGGCTGGTGGGGTGATGGGCTAAGTTGGGTCTTGTCAAATCTTGCCTTAGACTCGGGTAGAGAGACACTCTGTGTCAGGCTTAGGGTTTTAAGCCTAAGCTATAGCAAATTCTATTTATTTCAAGAACAAAACTTAAAGGAGCATGAAAGCAAAGCTTTGCAATTTATTGCATGGTAGTATATATGCATGATTGCAAACATATTTTCTGAATAGTCTAGTTGCAGGAATTAATCATGAGATCTGCGTTTGAACGGTTGCTTGAAGGATAATCATACTCAGTAATTCAAGGATCATGCTTTTTGGAACAGAAACATATTAAACATAATCATACTTTGTTCAATTAAACTAGATGAATTCTAGTCCCTCGAATTCATAGAGTACACGCAACTTGATTCACGTGCATAATTACGAACATTGAACTAATCGTATATCATAATAGGTTACAACCAGTTGGGGCCAATACCGAGAAATTAAGCTGTGATACTACTGTTGAGAAATAAGGATGTACCTTTGTAATGCAAAACCATAAATCTTGTTGCTCGGGAATCGTCCACGAGTTGTTGAATTAAAACTAACGGTGGCTACTAGAGTTACCGTAGTTATCGCACCCCAAATCCAAGCCTGATTAATGGTGAGGCCAGCATGAGAGGAGGGAAGAGAGAATTAGGGCTGTATTGTGAAAGTCATTTGAATAATAAAATGTTACAAAAGAAATACATTAAAGCCCAATGAACATTATATAAAAAAAACTTATATAATTATAGGTGACATGAAACTTATTCAAATGTCACTCGTAAATTATAAAACAGATCAATAATTTTATAAATTTAGATTTTATGAAACACAATCATAAAATACTACTAAATTACATAACTAATAGGAAACAAAGATGAATTCATATACATTAATTTGGGCAAGAAAAAAGTGCTAAAACAATTAGCAAATTTACTACAACTCATGTAGTTAGTATATATAAAACACATTTATATAATACTACTAATTGGTGATTGACATGAAACATATTTATAATCGAATGCAACATAATTTGTAATGTGAAACATATCTAAATATTAATTGCAATTAATTATATAGAACTGACCCATACAATATTAAAATTTAGATGAAACGAATTCATAGTAAAACTCATTGATCATATAACATGTATTCATATAGCATTGCAAATTTAAAAATCATGAAACAAATTCATAAAATAATCAAGCACCCTATGTAACCAAATAATGGTATGATACATCTTTATTAACAAGAGCAATGGAGGACAATTAACCGATTCCTAACTGCTCATGTATTTGCACAATGCGTGAATATAAAATTAATAAATAAAAATATTATCATGAAACATATTCTTGTATCTGAATATTATGTAAAACATATTCACATAATATAACTCACGAAACATATTCATTTATTGATCATGGGGGATCTTAATATCATATAGATATTTATTGAGTTTGAATAAAACAACTTTACATCATACTAATTTTATACATGAAACAAATTCATATAACTTCAATTCAATTGATTATTTACTAGTCATCCGGCATGAAAATTTCAAGATGATGCATATATAAAACGAATTTATATGCAACATTAAACATATTAATATTTTTATAACAAATTCATGTATTTAAAATTAAAACTAATTCGAAATCTTAATTCAACGAATGAACTAATTGCATCAAATTTTATCAACTTAAACATCATCATAATTCAATTAGAAATCAAACCATAACTGATAATCTCAATAGTTGAGTTAAAATTAAAAACAGAACCTAAAAAAACTTTGAATAATAAATCCCAAATACAAACCCGAGACCCCTTTTTTCGACCCCCATGGTTCATTAATTGGGCCACTCTCTCTCTCTCTCTCTCACTCTCTCTGTGTGTGTGTAAATTCTCGGTTGTCTCTCTAGTAATGGAAGGTTCTCTCCTTTTTCACCCTCACTGCCTCTCCTTTCTACACCATACTTAAGCTTGCTTTTTTTAACCTTGAAAATGGAGCTTACTCCACTACCAACCCATGACCCCTGCTCACTGGTTTCTCAGTCCCTGGCTATCATGACCATCGACGGGTTAAGTCGACATCCGATAAACACCCAAAGGATGAAAAGTCGCTGCCCTTTACCACTGATCGGATGCCCATGAGCTTCTGTCTAGAACTCCTTGGCTGAAATCGATTCCACCAAGGTGTAGATCAGCCAAATTCGACTCAGGAGACGCCATCCATAGACCCCGCACACCACGTCCAGCAGCACGTGGGCCCATGTGCGTCATTTATGGTGCCAAACCATGGTTTTCTGGCGTCGAACCATGGTTTTCTGGCTGCTATGGCGTAGATCAATGTGTTTTGAGGGCAATGGAGGAAGAAGGTAGCTGATTAGTCCCTTTGTCGGCGGCACGTGACATAAACACATCACCCCTCCAAGGTGGTGTTGATGGGTATGCGCTTTTCTTGTCCCAATTGCATCCCCTCTTGATTTTTTATTTTCCTTTTTATTTTTATAGGCAAAGGTAGATTCTTTGAGGGCCACAGAGACCCCGCCAGATTCATCACCACCACGGCCACAATGGCGGGGTTGGTGGGGTGATAGGCTGGGTTGGGTCTTGTCAAATCTTGCCTTAGATTTGGGCAGAGAAACACTTTGTGTTAGGGTTAGGGTTTTAAGCTTCAATGTAGCAAATTCTATTTATTTCAAGAACAAAACTTGAAGGAGCACGAAAGCAAAGGTTTGCAATTTATTACATGATCGTATATATGAATGATTGCAAGCATGTTTGCTGAATACTCTAGTTGCAGGAACTAATCATGAGATTTGTGTTTGAACGGTTGCTTGAAGGATAATCATACTCGATAATTCAAGGATCATGATTTTTGGAACGGAAACATACTAGGCATAATCATACTTTTCTTAATTAAACTAGACAAATTATGTCCCTTGAACTCATAGAGTACATGCAACTTTGATTCACATGCATAATTACGAACATTGAACTAATCATATATCATATTAGGTTACTACCAGTCAGGGCCAATACCGAGAAATTTAGCTCTAGTACCACTATTGGAAAATAAGGATGTACCTTAGTAACGCAAAAGCATAGATCTTGTTGCTCGGAAATCGCCCATGAGTTGTTGAATTAGAACTAATGGTGGCTACTAGAGTCACCATAGTTATCACACCCCAAATCCAAGCCTGATTGATGGTGAAGCCAGCATGAGAGGAGGGAAGAGAGAATTAGGGCTAATGTTTAGGTTTTTGCCACTAATGCAGAATTAGGTCACTAATACCTCTTATATATAGCAGCACACAGCGTGTAACCAACGACGAGTAGTTAATAGGAATTTACTGGGCATGATTAATGCGTAACTAATCATTTGTGACTACACAACTAATAGTATAATAATGTGACCGTTACACTTGATCAATAATAACTCCGGCAAAACAAGGAAAAAAGTTCTAAGCATCACTTTAGTGTCAAAATTGCATTGTTTCACTAATAACATTCTATCTCTTTCCATATAACTCCAACATTATTGATTCAAAATTCTAGTAAAAGTAGACAGCTACATGTAGATGATAAGTAAAGTTCATAATGAAATATCCTCTCAATCATTCCCAGTAATTCATGAAATTTGGATAAATTTTTAGGATGGAAAACACTGTAAACCTGGTTTGCAGTTAATTTAAATGGCTCACTAGTCCACCCATAAATTTTTATTTTTGTGTCCTCGTTCATAGACGAGGGGTCCTAAGGTGGAAATTCTCAAACTCTCCTAGTAAACATATTTGGAAAAAAAAACACAAAGTTTTAAACAGCCAGTTATCTCGCTTAAGTTAGAGAATTTTTCCTTCTAAAAATTCTTGTTTCCTTCTTTCTCCCCTCTATGAACCCCAAATCACATAACTTCAAAACTTAAGAGACAACGATATTGAATTACGAAAGAAATGGATCGAGAACAAAGCCTTTTCTTTTCCTTTTGATAAAAAAATAAATGAAGAAAATGCATTATTTTTTGACATACGAATGAATGTTTAATCCTTCAAGGGGAAGAATAAGAGTTTTTATTTTTTTTAGGTTCTCCTCCTATGAGGAAGGACAAGGGGCAACCGTGGGGTGCAAAGAAAGTAGATGGTAATTTTTTTGATAGCCTTATTAGGGTTTTAGGAGAGAGAAGTAACAAGTGATGTGGTTTTAAAAAGAGGAAGGAGAGAGTTTTTTGTTTCTCTCTATAGGCGGCCGGCTAGAGAAGTTTCTCCAAAATTTTTATATTTTTTTCCTCTTGCTTACTTAATAACGTGAAGGGTGTCAAACCCTAAGCCAGTTATACCAGGACTTATATGACTTGATCGGCAAGATAAATATACCTATATCTATGTGTTTTTTTTCTCTCCTCTTCAGGACAATGTGTACACTCTTTTTTTTTTTTTTTTTCTAAGTTCACACGTCAACCACTTTTTGGTATGCCTTTAGGTTTTCTCGATACTGCTTACTAGCGGTACCATCTTTGCCTGTTTAGGAGACCTAGAACCTGACAGGTGTTCTAACACTTCACGTTCGTTCACAAGATACTGGATCTTCTGACACTTTATGTCATAGTCAATGCTATGAAGCTATTCATTGGCAAATAAATTACCAACAATTGTAATTGCCATATCTAAAGTATATATTTTAAGAAATGGGCATTAGGCAAATTTTCAAATAATTAAATGATCAAAAGCTTCATTATTCATCTCACATGATCGCAAATTTCACTAAGCTCATAGTCATTACATACAAACACAAGTTAGAAGTTTTTATAATCTAATTACCATATTTTTTCGTAAAACAAAATTTATGGGGAACATTATGGTTAAACTGATTAATATTTTATAAATATCACAAAGATATTCAACTTTATCAAGTAAACCAAATTTACATGAAGTTATATCATTAAATAAAATGAATTTATATAACTACTAATATGTCATTTAAAAATCCATCAATGACATATCAACCATAGAATTCATATTATTATATAAAATGTATTTATATAATAAAATGAATCTATATTGTGAAACATATTTGAATAATAACATGTTACAAACGAAATACATTAAAATCCAAGGAACATTATGTAAAACAATTAATATAATTATACATAACATGAAACTTATTCAAATGTCACTCGCAAATTATAAAACACAATCATAATTTTAAAAATTTAGATTTTATGAAACAAAATCATAAAATACTACTAAATTAGATAACTAACAGGAAACACAAGGTGAATTCATATTCATTAATTTGGGCAAGGAAAAAGTGCTAAAACAGTTAGCATATTTACTACAACTCATGTAGTTAGTACACATAAAACATATTTACATAATACTACTAATTGGTGATTGACATGAAACATGTTCATGTAATCGAATGCAATATAATGTATAATGTGAAATAAATCTAAATATCAATTGCAATTAACTATATATAACAGATACGTATAATATTAAAATTTGGATGAAACTAATTCATAGTAAAACTCACTGATTATATGAAACGTATTCATATAGTATTGTAAATTTAAATATCATGGAACAAATTCATAAAATAATCAAGTACTCTATATAACCAAATAATGGTGTGATGCTTCTTTAATAACAAGAGCAATGAGGACAATTAACGGATTCCTAACTGCTCATGTATTTGCACAAAGCCTAAATGTAAAATTAATAAATAAAAAGATTGTCATGAAACATATTCTCATATCTAAATATTATATAAAACATATTCATATAATATAGCTTATAAAACATGTTCATTTATTGATGACGGGGGGATCTTAATATCATATAAATATTTATTGAATTCAAATAAAACAAATTTACATCATACCAATTTTACACATGAAATAAATTCACATAACTTCAATGCAATTGCTTATTTACTTGTCACTCGGCTTGCAAATTTCAAGTCGATGCATATATAAAACGAATTTATATACGACATTAAGCATATTAATGTTTTTATAACAAATCAGAATAAAAACTAATTCGAAATCCTAATTCAACGAATGAACTAACTGCATAAAACTTCATCAACTTAAACATCATCATAATTCAATTACTAATCAAACCATAACTAATAATCTCAATAATGGAGTTAAAATTAAAAAAACAAAAGCTAAAAAAACTTTGAAAAAAAACAACCCAAATACAAACCAGAGACCCCTTTTTTCGGCCTCCACGGTTTGTTAATTGGGGCCTCTCTCTCTCTCTCTCTCTCACACACAATTCTTGGTCGTCTCTCTAGTAATGGAAGGCTCTCTCCCTTTTCACCCCCATTGCTTCTCCTTTCTATACCACACTTGCATGCTTTTTCTACCCTTGAAAATGGAGCTTACTCACCACCAACCCATGACCCCTGTTCACCAGTTTCTCAGTTCTTGGCTGCCATCATCGATGAGGGGTTAAGTCGACACCTGAGAAACACCCAAAGGATGAAAAGCCACCGCCCTTCACCACTGATCAAATGCCCATAAGTTTCTGGGCAGAACTCCTTGGCTGAAACCGATTCCACCAAAGTGTGGATCGGCCAAATTCGAGTTAGGTGACGCCATCTATGGACCTTACACACCACCCCCGGGCAGTGGGTGGGCCCATCACATCCTCTATGGTGTCGAACGGTGGTTTTCTAGACGCTATGGTGTAGATCAATGTGTTTAAAGGGCAATAGAGGAAGAAGGTAGCTGATTGATTCCTTCGTCGGTGGCTCATGACATGCACGCATCACCCATCCGAGGTGGTGCTAATGGGTATGTGCTTTTCTTATCCCAATTGCATCCCCCTTTTATCTTTATTTTTATTTTCATATTTATGCAACGGTGGATTCTTTGAGGGCCATGGAGACCCCGCAAGATTCACCACCACCGCAGCTACAAAGGCGAGGCTGGTGGGGTGATAGGTTGAGTTGAGTCTTGTCAAATCCTGCCTTAAATTTGGGCAGAGAGACCCCCTGTGTTAGGGTTAGGGTTTTAAACTTGAGCTGTAGCAAGTTCTATTTATTCTGAGAACAAAACATGAAGGAGTGCAAAAGCAAAGCTTTGCAATTTATTACATGATCGTATATGTGTATGATTGAAAACATGTTTTCTGAATAGTCTAATTGTAGGAACTAATCATGAGATCTACACTTGAACGGTTGCTTTAAGGATAATCATACTCAGTAATTCAAGGATCATGCTTTTTTGAACTGAAACATATTAAGCATAATCATACTTTGCTTAATTAAACTAAACGAATTATGGTCCCTTGAATTCATAGAGCACACGCAGCTTTAATTCAAGCGCATAATTATGAACATTGAACTAATCGTATATCATAGTAGGTTACAACCAGTTGTGGCCAATACCAAGAACTTTAGCTCTAATACCACTGTTGGAAAATGAGGGTGTGCCTTGGTAATGCAAAAGCGTAGATCTTGTTGCTCGAGAATCACCCACGAGTTGTTGAATTAGAACTAACGGTGGCAACTAGAGTCACTATAGTTATCACACCTTAAATCCAAGCCTGATTGATGGTGAGGCTAGCACGAGAGGAGGGAAAAGAGAATTAGGGCTAATGTTTACGTTTCTACCACTGATATAGAATTAGGTCACTAATATTTCTTATATATAGCCGTACACAGCTTGTAACCAACAACGTGTAGTTAATAGGAATTTACTGGGCATGATTAATACGTAATTAATCATTTGTAACTACTCAATTAATAGCATAATAATGTGAACGTTATCCTCGGTCAACAATAACTCCATCAGAACTAGAAAAAAAGTTCTAAACATCACTTTAGTGTCAAAATTATTGCACAGTTTCACTAATAACGCTATATCTCTTTCCATATTACTCCAAAATTATTGATTCAAAATTCTGGTACAAGTAGATAGCTACATGTAGATGATAAGAAAATTTCATAATGAAAGATCCTCTCAATCATTCCTAGTAATTCATGAAATTTGGATAAAGTTTTAGGATAGAATTCTACACACTGCAAACTTGGTTTGCAGTTAATTTGAATGGCCCATTAGTCCACCTATAAATTTTTATTTTGTATCCTTGTTCATAGAAGAGGGGTCCTAAGGTAGAAATTGTTGGAATAATAGCACTCAAAAGGTGCTCACTCACTTTCCCTATTCCCTCTTTCTTTGTCCCACATAGAACTTTTGAGGGGCGTGTTGGGGGATTTATCTATTCCACTCTCATTATACTTGTTGAATAACTTGGAACCATGTTTTAAGAGAGTTAAGAATGCCTTAGGGGTCACACGTGCGCGCGCCACCCCCGCCGCCCATCCGGTCCAAGCGCGGCGTGGTGCGGGCCGTGGGCTGTGGGCCTCTTTGATTATATTGTTGAAGGGTTAATGTTTGATTCGTTACCGATGGATTAACGGCTACTTTCGATTGCTGACCGATTCTCCCTCCACTAAATCTACAATCACCATTATTCTCTCCGTTACCTGATTTTTGGCCCCTGTTTTATGCCTTTCTTTATTGCTTGGTTGCCAGTTTTCTCTCCTCTAGTCCACTATAAAAAGGGCTCTTCTGCAACTCTGTAGAATACACAGAAAACTAATTCTCACTTCTCCTCTCTACTTCCTGGGCATAAAAGTTGTTATACTCCATAACTTCTCCCTCGAGTGCACGAGTGCGAAGCCTGCTGTGTTAAACCTCGGGGAGCTTCTTCGTCATAACGATTTGCACCTAAGTCGGGCGAATTAAGCTTTTAGGTCAGTGGTTCATACCACGACACAGGTCATCTCCTTCTCCTTCCAGTAGCCATTACTATTCCTTTCCAACAATCTGAAAGCTTAAATCAATGGCTGCTACTCCAAAAACTTTCCCTGAACTCTATGAAGTTGAGCCTCTTGATGAAACCAATTATAAACGTTGGTCTCAAAAATTGCTCATCTGCTTTGAGCAACTTGAGATCGACTACGTGCTCACTACTGATCTCCATGATGAAGGCAACCCAATCATTGATTCTGAACCTGCAACTCCTACTGTTCCTAAAACTCCTCCCTTTCCCCTTGACGAAGCCACAAAGAAGAAATTCGAGAAGGACAATATACTGGCTCGCAGTTATCTATTGAATAATATGTCTAATCCTTTGTTTGATTTGTTTGTAAACTTTAAATCTGCCAAGATCATTTGGACCAAACTTGAGACAAAATATGGTTCAGACGACGCCGGGAAAAGAAAATATGTCGTCGGCAAGTGGTTACAGTTCCAGATTATGGATAACAAACCCATCATGGAACAAGTTCATGACTATGAAAACCTATGTGCTGAGGTTCTAGTAGAAGGCATGAAGATGTGCGAAATCCTCCAAGCCAACGTGCTGATAGAAAAATTTCCACCATCCTGGAGCGATTACAGAAACTACCTCAAGCATAAGAAGAAAGATCTCACACTGTAGAAATTAATCAGCTATATGCGGACTGAGGAGACAAACCGGCTGAAAGATAAAATGTCTTACCATTCTTTAAATTCTGTTAGTTCTAACTTGGTTGAATCTGCTGTATAAACGAATGAAGACAGGTTCAAAGGCAAAGGGAAGAAATTCCAGAAGCCAACTTAAAATCTTAGGAATTAGAATTCTGCTAACAAAAAGATTCAGAAGCCCAAGATGATATGCTATGTGTGCGACAAGCCTGGACACAAGGCGTATCAATGCAATCAACAGAAAGGGTCAGTCCAAGCCAAACAGAAATTTGCAACACCTACTACCAACATTGCTGAAACCAAGGATAATAAGATTATCTATGCGGTTACCACCGTGGAGGCAAATCTGGTGCATAATCTGTCAGAATGAATCCTGGATTCTAGCGTCTAGGCATTTCTATGCCAACAAGAAACTCATGATTGTCTTTGAAGAGGTTGTTGATGGATAATGTGTCTACATGGGCAACTCTTTTACAGCTGCTGTCAATAGCGAAGGGAAGATTTTACTAAAATTTACTTCTGGAAAAATGTTGTCTTTAACTAATGTTTTATTTGTCCATTCCCTTCGTAGAAATTTGGTTTCTAGTACCCTTCTTGACGTGGCTGGCCTTAAAATTGTGCAAGAAGCTGGTAAAGTTGTTATCATGCGAAATAAGGACTTTGTTTGGAAGGGGTATCGTAGTGGGGCTCCTTGTTTTGAATGCTATTGCGCAAATTAATAATGAAACTGTTGCCAATTCTATTTATATTATTGAGTCTGTTGATTTGTGGCATTGTAGAAACGTGTTATTTTTGCTTCATTAAAAAGGCTTAGAAACATGCGTTTAATTCCAAATGTGAATATTGAAAATTGTTCTAAGTGTCCAGTCTTTATTGAAGCAAAATTTGCCAAGAAACCCTTTAAAAATGTAACAACTAGGAAAACAGAATTGTTAGAACTTATGTATTCAGACTTAGCAAACTTTAAGAACACTATAAGCAAGGATGGAAAGAAATGGTATATCACCTTTGTAGACGACCACTCTAGGTATACTAAGATTTACCTTCTTAAGTCTAAAGATGAGGTTAAGGAAATGTTCTTAATGTACAAAGCTGAAGTTGAGAATCAGTTGGACCGAAAAATCAAAAGACTTAGGTCTGACAGAGGTGGGGAATATGACACCAATTCTTTGACTGCCTTTTGTGAGAAAAATGGCATAATACATGAGACTAGCACCCCTTACACTCCTTAACAAAACAGTGTTGCTGAACGGAAAAACCGTACACTTAAAGGTATGATGAATGTCATGCTTATTAGTTATGGTCTATCTGATAACATGTGGGGGGAGGTTATCTTGACAGCTTGTTTTATACTCAATAAAGTTCCCCATAAGAAATTAGATCAAACCCCATATGAATTGTGGAAAGGGTATGCTCCCAACCTGAATTATCATAAACGTTTAAACATTGGCCCCAAGAAGTTCGATGCTGTCTTTATTGGTTATGCTCAAAACAGTGCTGCATATAGATTTATGTTTTTACCTGATTTGTTTATTTCAGAGTATAGAGATGCTGATTTCTTTGAGCATGTTTTCCCTTTGAAAAGGAGTGTGTCTCACACTATGTCTAATGTTGTACCTGTGCATGTGAACTTGCCTGCTACTAGCTCTAGTGTTAGAGATTTGGGAACTAGACCTAGAAGAAGCAAGAGACAGAGGATTGAAACTAGTGTTGGCCCTGACTTTTTCACTTCCTTTTTGGTAGAAGTCCTTGAGAACTTTGACATTGATGCTTTGACCGATGAGCTTGTGTCTCTTTATTTACATGAGGAAGATCGTAAAACCTACCAAGAGGTTATGAGGTCTATCGATGCTAATTTTTGGAAAGAAGCTATTAAAAGTGAAATAGATTCCCTTGAGTCAAACAAAACTTGGGAATTGATCGACTTGCCTAAGGGTTGTAGACCCATTAGTAGTAAATGGATCTTCAAGAAGAAACTTAGGATGGTAGCTCTATTAAAAGGCACAAAGCTAGCTTAGTCATTATAGGCTTTGACCAAAAGAAGGGAATTGATTTCTTTGATACTTATTCTCCTGTGACCAAAATTATAACAATCAGAACTCTAGTTGCTTTGGCTACTATCCATGATCTTGTGGTACATCAGATGGATGTCAAAACAGCATTCCTCAATGGTGACTTAGAGAAAGAAATTTATATGTCATAACCTGAAGGGTGTGAGGTCCCTGGTTAGGAGAACAAAGCATAGAAACTGAGAAAATTCCGTTATGGTCTAAAGCAAGCCCCAGACGGTGGTATAAGAAATTTGCTAGTTCTTTAGAGAAAAATGGCTTTACTGTTAACAACTCAGATTCTTGTGTTCATTCTAAAATGTTTGGATCTAATTATGTGATCATATGCTTGTATATGGATGATATACTGATCTTTGGTACCAACCTATGTGCCATTAATGAGACTAAAAGAATTCTACATTCTCTCTTTGAAATGAAAAATTTAGGAGAAGCAGATGTTATCTTGGGGATCAAACTTATAAAAACCAAAAGTGGTTTCTCCTTAAGTCAGCCTCATTATATTGAGAAAGTGTTGAAAAATTTAACGCTTTTGATGTGGTACCCTATAAGAACTACCTATGACCCTAGCATACATCTTAAAAAGAGTAGAGGACCTAGTGTGTCTCAAATTGAATATGCTAAGATAATAGGGAGTGTGATGTTTCTCATGAACTCCACTCGTCCTGACATTGTATATGCTGTTAGTAGACTAAGTAGGTACACTCATAATCTTACTAAAGAACATTGGGATGCACTTCATCGTTTGTTGAGATACCTTAGAGGGTACTATAGATTGGTGTTTACATTTTTGTAAATTTCCTACTATACTGGAAGGTTTTTGCGATGTAAATTGGGTTGCTGATAACGATGAAGTAAGTTCTACTAGTGGCTATGTTTTTACATTGGTTGGATGAGCTATTTCATAGAAGCATGCAAAACAGACATGTATAGCTTGCTCAACCATGAAATCTGAGTTTATTGTTCTTGAGTTGGCAGGTAAAGAAGCTGAATGGCTCAAGGGTCTCTTGACTGACATACCATCAAGGGGAAAACAATCAACACCTGTCTCTTTGCACTGTGATTCACAAGCAGCAATTAGAATTGCATACAACAGTGTCTGTAACAGGAAAAAGAGACATATCCGTATAAGACATGGTGCGGTAAAGCAATTGCTGAAGCATGGTGTTATCTCCTTAGAGTATGTGATATTCGAGAAGAATTTGGTAAACCCTCTCACCAAGGGATTGCCAAAAAGAATAATTCTCGATTCGTTGAGGACGATGGGGTTGAAGCCCATGGAATGAAGAGGTATGGTGGATAACCTTTTGTGGTCAAACGATGCCATACTAATCTTCTAGCTGCACTACTTCACATCCCTATGGCGAATGGTAGTGCTTGTGCTATAGAGAAACACATTAATGAATCCATAGCCTATTATTGTGGTGCTGTAGAGAAGCACTTGATGGATTTCACAATCAATTTATAAGAGGTTGAGCTTATGCTCTTAATAATTCCAAGCCATAATTTTGGTGGTCTATGAGCAGATAGACTGATGGAATTACCTAAGTAAGTGTGAAGGTCTGGCCGCCTTCTATGAGAGATTAGGGCTGTCTCTCTAGAGCACCTATGAGACTCGAGGTATGCGCATGGGCCTTAAAAGCGCAAGTGGTTACATCTTTTAGGGTTGATATGTGTCGAGAGGGTCTCATCCAAAGTTTAACAAGTTCAAGACTAAGTTCACTTGTTAGACTTAGGTGTTGCCTCTCAACACTACGCATCAATTCAATCAAAAGGCATTGATACTTGAGTATCTGACCCTTCTTTCCCAGGAAACCTTGTCTGTTCTTCTTTACCTTTTATGTACCATTAGTGGGGGATTGTTGGAATAATAGCACTCAAAAGATGTTCACTCACTTTCCTTATTCCCTCTTTCTTTGTCCCATATAGAACTTTTGAGGGGTGTGTTGGGGGGTTTATCTATTCCACTCTCATTGTACTTGTTAAATAACTTGGAATCATGTTTTAAGAGAGTTGAGGATGCCTTGGGGGCCACACGTGCACCCGCCACCGCAGTCGCCCGGCCAGTCTGGGCACAGCACAGGCCGTGGGCTGTGGGCCTCTTTGATTATATTTTTGGAGGGTTAATGTTTCGGACTGTTACCGATGGAGTAACGACTACTTTCGATTGCTGACCTATTCTCCCTCCACTAAATCTGCAATCTCCATTATTCTCTCCGTTACCTTATTTTCCGCCCCCATTTTATGCCTTTCTTTATTGCTTGGTTATCAGTTTTCTCTCCTCCGGTCCACTATAAAAAGGGCTCTTCTACAACTCTGTGGAATACACAGAAAACTAATTCTCTCTTCGCCTCTCTACTTCCTGAGCATAAAAGTTGTTATACTCCATAGCTTCTCCCTCGAGTGCACGAGTGCTAAGCCTATTGTGTTAAACCTTGGGGAGCTTCTTCGTCATAACAATTTGCACCTAAGTCGGGCGAATTAAGCTTTCAGGTCAGTGGTTCACACCACGACACAGGTCATCTCCCTCTCCTTCCAGCAGCCATCACTATTCCTTTCCGACAGAAATTCTCAAACTTTCCTAGTAAACATATTTGGAAAAAAAAAAAACACAAAGTTTTAAAGAGCCAGTTACCTTGCCTAAGTGCGAGAATTTTTCCTTCTAAAAATTCGCGTTCCCTTCTTTCTCCCCGCTATGAACCCCAAATCACATAACTTTAAAACTCGAGAGACGATGATATTGAATAACGAAAGAAATGGATCGAGAGCAAAGCCTTTTCTTTTCCTTTTGATTAAAAAACTAATAAAGAAGGCACATTTTTTTTCTAACATACGAATGAATGTTTAATCCTTTAAGGGGAAGAACAGGAGTTTTTTTTGGGGGGGGTTCTCCTCCTATGAGGAAAGAGGAGGGGCAACCGTGTGCTATAAAGGAAGTAGATGGTGATTTTTTTAATACCCTGATTAGGGTTTTGGGGGAGAGAAGTAACAAAGGATGTAGGCCGTGTTTGGCAACAGCGAGTTGGGTAGCGTTTAGTGTTTTGACCAAGTCAATACACTAATTAGTTAATTTTTAGTATTCAGTAAACTAGTGCTTTGACTAGCATTTGAAGTAGCGTTTAGTATTTTAAGTAGTGTTTTTGAAAAGATAATAGTATTAACGTTTGACATTTAAAAGTAGTGTTTCATATTTTTGAGCCAAAAAAATGTCCTCTAAAAATTTTATCTTTGGAAATCATCTATATCCTTTCATGTAATTTTACATTAATCAGCTAGCATAACAATTAAATTTACCGAACACATTAATTTCAACCGCTAATCTAAGCGACTATCCGCTAAGAACTGAATTAGAAACGATATCTGCTACCTAAATAACTACCTGCTACCTGAACCGCTATCCGCTATTTAAAAATCTAATTTTACGAATAGGGCCGTAGTTTTAAAAAGAGGAAAGAGAGAGTTTTTTGTTTCCCTCTATAGGTGGCTGGCTAGAGGGGTTTCTCTAAAAATTTTATATTTTTTTCCTCTTGCTTACTTAATAAGGAGAACGGTGTCAAACCCTAATCCAGTTATACTAGGACTTACCAATATCTATGCGTTTTTTTTTTCTCTCCTCCTCAGGAAAACGTGTGACTCAATTCTACGCTCCTTTTTTTTAAGTTTCCCGTCAATTGGTATGCCTTTAAATTTTTCGGACACTGCCCACTAACAGTACCATCTTTACCATTCTAGGAGACCTAGTTCTAACACTTCACGCTCATTCAGAAGAAATTGGATCTTCTGACACTTTATGCCATAGTCAGCACTATGAAGCTATTCATTGGTAAACAAATTACCAGCAGTTTTAATTGCCATATCTAAAAGTATATATTTTAAAAGATGGACATTAGGCATATTTTCAAATAATTAAATTATGAAAAGCTTCACCATTCATGTCGCATGATCGAAAATTTCGCCAAATTCATAATCATCATATACGAACACTAGTTAAAGTTTTTATAATTTAATTACCACTTTATTCCATAAAACAACATTTATGGAGAACATTATGGTTAAACTAATTACCATTTGAGAAATATCACAAAGATATTCAACTGTATCATGTAAACCAAATTTACATTAAGTTATATCATTACATAAAACGAATTTATGTAACTACTAATATGTCATTTAAAACTCTATCAACGACATGTCAACCATAAAATTCATATTATTATATAAAACGTATTTATATAATAAAATGAATCTATATTGTGAAACACATTTGAATAATAACATGTTACAAGAGGAATACATTAAAGTCCAAGGAACATTATATAAAACAATTTATATAATTATAGACAACATGAAACTTTTATTCAAATGTCACTCGCAAATTACAAAACATATTCATAATTTTATAAATTTATATTTTATGAAACAAAATCATAAAACGCTACTAAATTACATAACTAATAGGAAACACGAGACAAATTCATAGTCGTTAATTTGGGCAAGGAAAATTGCTAAAACAATTAGCAATTTTGCCACAACTCATGTAGTTAGTATATATAAAATACATTTATATAATACTACTAACTGGCGATTGACATGAAACATATTTATGTAATCGAATGCAACATAATTTGTAATATGAAATATATCTAAATATTAATCGCAATTAATTACATAGAACATATCCATAGATTATTAAATTTTGGATGAAACGAATTCATAGTAAAACTCACTGATTATATAAAACATATTCATAGAGTATTGCAAATTTTAAAATCATCAAACAAATTCACAGAATAATCAAGTACCCTATATAACCAAATAATGGTATGATACATCTTTATTAACAAGAGCAATGGCAGGGCAATTAACCGATTCCTAACTACTCATGGATTTGCACAAAGCGTAAATATAAAATTAATAAATAAAAATATTATCATGAAACACATTTATCTAAATATTATGTAAAACATATTCATACAATATAACTTATGAAACATATTCATGTATCGATCATGGGGGATCTTAATATCATATAGATATTTATTGAATTTGATTAAAACAAATTTACATCATACTAATCTTACACATGAAACAAATTGATATAACTTCAATCCCATTGATTATTTACTAGTCACTTGGCTGAAAATTTCAAGTTGATGCATATATAAAATGAATTTATATACAACATTAAACATATTAATGTTTTTATGACAAATTCATGAATTTAGAATTAAAACTAATTCGAAATCTTAATTCAATGAATGAACTGCATGAAACTTTATCAACTTAAACATCGCCATAATTAAATTAGAAATCAAACCATAACTAATAATTTCAATAATTGAGTTAAAACTAAAAGACAATAGGTAAAAAAATTTGAATAATAAAACCCGAATACAAACCCGAGACCCTTTCTTTGGCCTCCATAGTTCTGTAATTGGGGTTTCTCTCTCTCTCTCTCCCCCTCTCTCTCTCTAAATGCTCAATCGTCTCTCTAGCAATGGAAGGCTCTCTCCCATTTCACCCTCACTGCCTCTCCTTTCTAAATCACACTTGATCTTGCTTTTTCTGACCTTGGAAATGGAGCTTACTCGACCACCAACCTGTGGCCCTTACTCACAGGTTTCTCAGTCCTTGGCTGTCATCACCGCCGCGGGGTTAAGTCGACACCAAAGAAACAACCAAAAGATGAAAAGCTACCGCCCTTCACCACTAATCGAATGCACATGAGCTTCTGTCTAGAACTCCTTGGCTGAAACTTATTCCACCAAGGTGTAGATCAGCCGAATTTGACTCAGGAGACGCCATCCACAGACCTCACACAGCACCCCCGGCGGCGCGTGGGCCCACTCGCATCCTTTATGGCGTTGAACCATGGTTTTCTGGCCGCTATGGCGTAGATTAATGTGTTTGGAGGGTAATGGAGGAAGAAGGTAGTTCACTAATTCTTTCGTCAGTGGCGCGTGACATACATGCGTCACCCCTCCAAGGTGGTGCTGATGGGCATGTGTTTCTCTTATCCCAATTGCATCCCATTTTTATTTTTTATTTTAGTATTCATTTTTATGGGCCAAGGTAGATTCTTTGAGGGCCACGGAGACCCCGCTAAATTCCTCACCATCGCAACCACAAAGGCGGGGCTGGTGGGTGATGGGCTGAGCTGGGTCTTGTCAAATCTTACCTTAGATTTCGGCAGAGAGATACTCTGTATTAGGGTTAGGGTTTTAAGCTTGAGCTTTAGCAAATTCTATTTTTTTGAAGAACAAAACATGAAGGAGCATGAAAGCAAAGCTTTGAAATTTATTGCATGATCGTATATATGTATGATTGCAAACATGTTTTTTGAATAGTCCAGTTGCGGGAACTAATCATGAGATCTATGTTTGAGTTGTTGCTTTAAGGATAATGATACTCAATAATTCAACGATCATGCTTTTTGGAACGGAAACATATTAAGCATAATCATAATTTGCTTAATTGAACTAGACGAATTATGTCCCTTGAATTCATAGAGTACACGCAAGTTTGATTCACGTGCATAATTACAAACATTGAACTAATCATAAATCATATTAGGCTACGACCAGTCGAGGCCAATACTGAGAAATTTAGCTCTGATACCACTGTTGGGAAATAAGGATGTACTTTAGTAATGCAAAAGCGTAGATCTTGTTGCTCGGGAATCCCCCACGAGTTGTTGAATTAGAAATAACAGTGGCTACTAGAGCCACCATACTTATGACACCCCACATCACAGCGTGATTGATGGTAAGGCCGGCATGAGAGGAGGGAAGAGAGAATTAGGGCTAATGTTTAGGTTTCTGCCACTAATACAGAATTAGGTCACTAATACCTCTTACATAGAGCAGCACATAGCTTGTAACCGATAACGAGTAGTTAATAGGAATTGATGGGCATGATTAATACATAATTAATCATTGTAACTGCCCAATTAATAGTATAATAATGTGACCATTACACTTGGTCAACAATAATACCGTCAAAACTAGAAAAAAAGTTCTAAGCATCACTTCAGTGTCAAAATTGCACAGTTTCACTGATAACGCTGGAAACCTGATTTGTAGTTAATTTAAATGGCCCATTAGTCCACCAATAAATTTTTATTTTTTTGTCACGGTTTATCGAAGAGCGGTCCTAAGATGGAAATTCTCACACTTTCCTCGTAAACAGATTTGGAAAAGAAAAAAAAACACGAAGCTTCAAAGAGCCAGTTACCTCACCCAAGCGAGAGAATTTTTCCTTCTAAAATTCTTGTTTCCTTCTTTCTCCCCTCTGTGAACCCCAAATCACATAACCTCAAAACTCAAGAAACGACGATATTGAATTACGAAAGAAATGGATCGAGAACAAAGTCTTTTCTTTTCCTTTTGATAAAAAAAATAAATAAAGAAGACACTTTTTTTTTTTCAACATACGAATGAATGTTTAATCCTTCAAGGGGAAGAATAAGAGTTTTTTTTGTTTGGTTTCACCTCCTATGAGGAAGGAGGAGCGGCAACCGTGGGGTGTAAAGGAAGCAGATGGTGATTTTTTTTTTTTTTTATGGCTTTATTAGGGTTTTAGAAGAGAGGAGTAATAAGTGATGTAGTTTTAAAAAGAGGAAAGAGAGAGTTTTTTGTTTACCTCTATAGGTGGCCGGCTAGAGAGGTTTCTCCAAAATTTTTATTTTTTTTCCCCCTTGCTTACTTAATAACGTGAAGGGTGTCAAAGCCTAATTCAGTTGTAGTAGGACTTATATGACTTAATCGACAAGGTAAATATACCTATATCTATGTGTTTTTATTCTCCTCTCCTCAGAAAAACGTGTACACTCTTTTTTTTTTTTTGGTTTGCCCGTCAACCACTTTTTGGTATGCCTTTGGGTTTTCTCGATACTGCTCACTAGCAGTACCATCTTTGCCTTTCTAGGAGACCTAGAACCTAACAAGTGTTCTAACACTTCACGCCCGTTCAAAAGAAACTGGATCTTTTGGCACCTTGTGTCATAGTCAGCGCTATGAAGCTATTCACTGGTAAACAAATTACCAACAGTTTTAATTGCCATATCTAAAGTATATATTTTAAGAGATGGACATTAGGCAAATTTTCAAATAATTAAATGATCAAAAGTTTCATTATTCATGTCGCATGATTGAAATTTTCACTAAGCTCATAGTCATCACATACAAACACGAGTTAGAAGCTTTTATAATCTAATTACCACATTTTTCGAAAAAACAAAATTCATAGAGAACGGCATGGTTAAACTAATTAATATTTCATGAATATCACAAAAATATTCAACTTTATCATGCAAACCAAATTTGCATGAAGTTATATCATTACATAAAATGAATTTATATAACTACTAATATATCATTTAAAAATCTATCTGATGTAAGTCCCGAGGGTCCAAGCTAAGACTCAATTGAAGAGTGAAAGCTTACAAACCAAGGGAGGACACAATCATGGGAGACCAAGGAAATAGGGGCACGTAATAAGTTGGTTGTGAGGCAACAAACACGTGAGGGAGGAATGGAACTTAGAATCAAGGGATTCTAAGTGACAAACAAAAGGAAGTTTGATGTAATTTGATGTATATCTCAAAGGATGAATGGAACTAAGTTACAAGCTACCAAGAATATGAAGAACCAAGTGAAAACCACACGAATAGGTGTGGCACGGTCGTGCCTTTAGGCACGGGTAGGCCGTGCCACTTTTCTGGTTTGTGACACCATGTTTCTCACTTTTGCACGGTTGAGTATGGTTTGAGGTTTGTGATGGAAGCTAGACTATTAGAGGTAGTCTAAGCCTTGAATAAGCATGGGGATGGATATGTGAGTGGCTTGTAAATGAGAGAAAGTGGGAGAGAAGCAAAGTTAAGATTCACTAACTCCAAATTAAAGCTAGCAAACTCACTTTAACTCTCTTTGAATCCTTGAGTATAAACACCAAATGAGATAGAACTAAACTTGAAGAATGGATACAGAAACACCACCAAACTCAAGTTTAGGGCCCTTAAACTATGATTAAGATACAGATATCACCACTTAATCAAGCTTAAGACTTCACTTGAACACCACCTTAATCGGCCTAATTAAGGATAAGCAAGTTTAGTATTTGGGGTGTGCCTAAGCACGAAAGCACAAAGCTCTCAAATTGGCTTTTGATTCAAATCTGGTTGTCCTCTCATACAAGGGGCGTGCAAGCTCTTTAAATGGAGCTAAGCTAGCAAGCAAGCACACACACACACACCTCTACCTTTCTTAATAGTTAGGAAAGGTATTAAGAGCTAACATAAGCTGATTTGTGCTAAACTAGATTACAAGCTTACTTAAACTAATCTAATACATCTTAAACATAAAGTAAAACATTACTAATGTTCATTATACATCAATCTACTCTTAAACTAAGCTTAATACATGCTGAGATTTTGCTGAGCTCCCATTGGTTAGCCGTAAAGTGGTCCTTGCCTTTTGCCTAGCCAATAGTATGCAAGAGACACTCTTTTTGCTGTTTGTTCTTCATTGGTCCGACCTTCCCAAGGTCTTGCAGCCCATCATTGATGCCTAGGGACGTGTGCCAAGCTTTGAAGAGTGTGCCAAATCTGCTGAGTTGAAGGAAACCCACTGATGAAGGCAAAAATAAACCGGGACAGCAAACCGGGTTCAAGGACAGTTTCTGGCCGGTTTTGGGACTAGGATTAGGCTTAGCAAAAGTGATGATGATTCGGTTTTCAGGCCATGGGGGGTTACTTTGGGATGTGTATAAACCCCCCCCCCACAAAGAAATCAAGGTTATGACATGTTTAAGTAAGGTAATTAGACTTAAACATTTTACCGCGCAGATTAGAGCTTAATCTGACCGGTTTGGAAAAAGTCCTTGATCTCTTATCCTCTTGTGGGTATGATTGAAAACTAATGCTTGGACCTAAAAGTAGACATTTTGAGGATTCCAAAAAGGTAAAATTCCAAGACTTAAACCACTATTAAGCTTATGAAATCACATAACCAAAACCGGGTAAGTTCTGGTTGAACTGGGCAGTTTGTATGTCTTGGGTTTATTAGTTAATTTAAGAGGGTAAATGAAGTCCAAATGGGATGAAACTTGTTTTGATGTAAAGCTGACTTCTTAAACTTCAATCCCAATGCGAAATATTGGACTTAAACCTTAAAGGGGCTTACATAATTAACCTCTCAAAACCGGGTTTGCTGCTGGAAGCAAACCATGACCTGCTGTTTTAGGTCTTAAACAAAATAAGGATGATTTATTCAACCTTTAATAACCAAAATGAATTTACCTAGCTTGATTTGATTCTTTAAATCAAGGGGCATGGAGGGATATGCATCATTCTCCCCTTGTTAAAAAGATTTGTCCTCAAATCAGTTTAGGTAATTACCTCCTCTTCTTGATTCATTGGATGGCTGAAATAGAATCAACCATTCAAATAGCTTGCCTTTGATTTTGGAGGCTCTCTTCTCTTCATGTCCCTTGCTGATTTGAATGTTGGACTTAAGGGACTCTTTGAATATATCATGAACCACTTCCTCACTTACTCTTAATTCAAGATTAGGAGTTGTAAGTAATGGTTTTGAATGCTCTTGACAGAAGGTTTGTTTGAGTGCCTTGGGTGTGTCTGGAGTGGGGAAAAAGGTTGATGGTTCACCAAAGGTCATGAAAATAATACTTCGATTCTCTTTGCATTTTGGTGGGTGGTAAGTGTCTAAGGTGAGCATTTCACGTTCATCCATCTTAATCTCTATCTCCTCAAGATCATCTTCTTCATCCTCTTTCTTTTCCTCTTCTATTTTGACCTCCTCAGTTGCCTTCCATTCAGCCAAGGTAACATATCTTCGGTTTGTACAATCTGATGCTAAGTGACCAAAGCCTTGGCACTTAAAACACTTTGGGATGTTTTTAGGAAGGGGTTTTGGTGTGAGTTGTGAGGGTAGGCCTTTTTGTGGAGTTTGGTTTTTTTGTGGAGAAGGGAAAAGGGATGTCGTGGGTTTAGGGGCATAAGATGAACTCCCCTTGTTTAAGGTTTGTTCATACGGTGAGGGAATTGGAATTTCATGCCATGAGGACGGTTTGCTCTTCTTTTGTTGCTCAACTTTGTGAGCTAGCACACATACTTCATCAAAAGAAGTGTAAGCTTGCAAATCAACAATATTAGCATACCTAGGATCAAGACCTCCCAAGTATCTAACAATTGTTTGTTCTTCTGGCTCTTGAATATCACACTTAATCACAAGCTTTTCAAATTCACGAGTGTATTCTTCTACACTCAAATTATCTTAGTTCAAATGGTGGAGTTGAGAGTAGCAATCTTGAACATAGGTAGAAGGAAGAAATCTAGCCTTGAGCTTTGACTTCATCTTCTCCCAAGTTTTGATTTTGGACCTCCTTTCTCTTACTCATTTGGCACACAAGTTAGTCCACCATAGAGAAGCATACTTACGAAGCCTGAAAGCAATTAGCTTCACCTTCTTGTCTTCTGGGATGTCCCTGTACTCAAAAACTCTTTCAACTGTATGTAACCAATCCAAAAACTCTTCAGGATCAAGCTTGCCTTCAAATTCTGGAATTTCAACTTTGAAATCATTTACACTAGCTTGATTTCGTGAGTCTTGTCTAGTCATCCTCAATGGTTCATCTTCACTGGATGAATCAAGAGTATGGCTAAACACTTGTTCTTGTCTTCCGGAATCAAATTGGAATAGTTCTTCATTAGCTTGTTGCTTTTGCTTCAAATATGCACCAAGCTGTTTTTGGAGGTACTCATTTTGAGCTTGAATTTCCTGATTCCTTTGTGAGTCCTCTCTACTTTTGCTAACCAAAAACTCAGTTTGCTTCATTAAAGCTTCGAACCTTTCCTCCAAGGTCATGCTTGTTGAAGCCATGCTTGAACAAAGTTTCAGGTTTTGTGTTTGGATTTTATTTTATTTTTTTGAGTTTTGGGGAGCTTGGGGATGAATACCAGGCCAAGGAGAAACTTGCTCTGATACCAAATATGATGTATGTCCCGAGGGTCCAAGCTAAGACTCAATTGAAGAGTGAAAGCTTACAAACCAAGGGAGGATACAATCATGGGAGACCAAGGAAATAGGGGCACGTAATAGGTTGGTTGTGAGGCAACAAACACGTGAGGGAGGAATGGAACTTAGAATCAAGGGATTCCAAGTGACAAAGAAAAGGAAGTTTGATGTAATTTGATGTATATCTCAAAGGATGAATGGAATTAGGTTACAAGCTACCAAGAATATGAAGCAACCAAGTGAAAACCACACGAATAGGTGTGGCACGGTCGTGCCTTTAGGCACGGGTAGGCCGTGCCACTTTTCTGGTTTGTGACACCATGTTTCTCACTTTTGCACGGTTGAGTATGGTTTGAGGTTTGTGATGGAAGCTAGACTATTAGAGGTAGTCTAAGCCTTGAGTAAGCATGGGGATGGATATGTGAGTGGCTTGTAAATGAGAAAAGGTGGGAGAGAAGCAAAGTTAAGATTCACTAACTCCAAATTAAAGCTAGCAAACTCACTTTAACTCTCTTTGAATCCTTGAGTATAAACACCAAATGAGATAGAACTAAACTTGAAGAATGGATACAGAAACACCACCAAACTCAAGTTTAGGGCCCTTAAACTATGATTAAGATACAGATATCACCACTTAATCAAGCTTAAGACTTCACTTGAACACCACCTTAATCGGCCTAATTAAGGATAAGCAAGTTTAGTATTTGGGGTGTGCCTAAGCACGAAAGCACAAAGCTCTCAAATTGGCTTTTGATTCAAATCTGGTTCTCCTCTCATACAAGGGGCGTGCAAGCTCTTTAAATGGAGCTAAGCTAGCAAGCAAGCACACACACACCTCTACCTTTCTTAATAGTTAGGAAAGGTATTAGGAGCTAACATAAGCTGATTTGTGCTAAACTAGATTATAAGCTTACTTAAACTAATCTAATACATCTTAAACATAAAGTAAAACATGACTAATGTTCATTATACATCAATCTACTCTTAAACTAAGCGTAATACATGCTGAGATTTTGCTGAGCTCTCATTGGTTAGCCGTAAAGTGGTCGTTGCCTTTTGCCTAGCCAATAGTATGCAAGAGACGCTCTTTTTGCTGTTTGTTCTTCATTGGTCCGACCTTCCCAAGGTCTCGCAGCCCATCATTGATGCCTAGGGACGTGTGCCAAGCTTTGAAGAGTGTGCCAAATCTGCTGAGTTGAAGGAAACCCACTGGATGAAGGCCAAAATAAACCGGGACAGCAAACCGGGTTCAAGGACAGTTTCTGGCCGGTTTTGGGACTAGGATTAGGCTTAGCAAAAGTGATGATGATTCGGTTTTCAGGCCATGGGGGGTTACGTTGGGATGTGTATAACCCCCCCCCCACAAAGAAATCAAAGTTATGACATGTTTAAGTAAGGTAATTAGACTTAAACATTTTACCGCGCAGATTAGAGCTTAATCTGACCGGTTTGGAAAAAGTCCTTGATCTCTTATCCTCTTGTGGGTATGATTGAAAACTAATGCTTGGACCTGAAAGTAGACATTTTGAGGATTCCAAAAAGGTAAAATTCCAAGACTTAAACCACTATTAAGCTTATGAAATCACATAACCAAAACCGGGTAAGTTCTGGTTGAACTGGGCAGTTTGTATGTCTTGGGTTTATTAGTTAATTTAAGAGGGTAAATGAAGTCCAAATGGGATGAAACTTGTTTTGATGTAAGGTTGACTTCTTAAACTTCAATCCCAATGCGAAATATTGGACTTAAACCTTAAAGGGGCTTACATAATTAACCTCTCAAAACTGGGTTTGCTGCTGGAAGCAAACCATGACCTGCTGTTTTAGGTCTTAAACAAAATAAGGATGATTTATTCAACCTTTAATAACCAAAATGAATTTACCTAGCTTGATTTGATTCTTTAAATCAAGGGGCATGGAGGGATATGCATCACTATCAATGGCATATCAGCCATAAAATTCATGTTATTATATAAAATGTATTTATATAATAAAATGAATCTATATTGTGAAACATATTTGAATAATAACATGTTACAAAAGAAATACATTAAAGCCCAAGGAACATTATATAAAAACATTTATATAATTATAGATAATAACAAACTTATTCAAATGTCACTCGCAAATTATAAAACACATTCATAATTTTATAAATTTAGATTTTATGAAACAAAATCAAAAAATATACTAAATTACATGACTAATAGGAAACACGAGACGAATTCATATTCGTTAATTTGGGCAAGGAAAAAGTGCTAAAACAATTAGCAAATTTACTACGACTCATGTAGTTAGTATAAATAAAACACATTTATATAATACTGCTAATTGGTGATTGACATGAAACATTTTCATGTAATCAAATGCAACATAATTTATAATGTGAAATAAATCTAAATGTCACTTGTAATTAACTATATAGAGCAGATCCGTATTATATTAAAATTTGGATGAAACTAATTCATAGTAAAACTCACTGATTATATAAAACATATTCATGAAGTATAGTAAATTTATATATCATAAAATAATCAAGTACGCTATATGACCAAATAATAGTATGATGCATCTTTAATAACTAGAGCAATGGTAGGACAATTAACTGATTCCTAACTACTCATGTATATGCACAAAGCCTAAATATAAAATTAGTAAATAAAAAGATTATCATGAAACATATTCTTGCATCTAAATATTATATAAAACATATTCACATAATATAGCTTATAAAACATATTCATTCGTTGATGATGGGGCATCTTAATATCATATAAATATTTATTGAATCCGAATAAAACAAATTTACATCATACCAATTTTATACATGAAACAAGTTCATATAACTTCAATCCAATTACCTATTTACTAGTCACTCGACATGCAAATTTCAAGTTGATGCATATATAAAATGAATTTATATACAACATTAAGCATATTAATGTTTTTATAACAAATTCATGCATTCAGAATTAAAACTAATTCGAAATCTTAATTCAACGAATGAACTAACTGCATGAAACTTCATCAACTTAAACATCATCATAATTCAATTAGAAATCAAACTATAACTAATAATCTCAATAATTGAGTTAAAACTAAAAAACAAAAGCGAAAAAAACTTTGAATAAAAGACCCGAATGCAAACTTGAGACCCCATTTTTCAGCCTCCATGGTTTATTAATTGGGGCCTCGCTCTCTCTATCTCTCTCTCTCTCTAAATTCTCGGTCGTCTCTCCAGTAATGGAAGGCTCTCTCCCTTTTCACCCTCGCTGCCTCTCCTTTCTAAACCACACTTGAGCTTGCTTTTTCTAACCTTGAAAATGGAGCTTACTCCACCACCAACCCATGACCCCTACTTACCAATTTCTCAGTCTTTGGCTGCCATCACGGCCGAGGGGTTAAGTCGACACCCGAGAAACACCCATAGGATAAGAAGTCGTTACCCTTCACCGCTAATCAAATGCCCATGAGCTTCTGTCCAGAGCTCTTTGGCTGGAACCGATTCCACCAAGGTGTAGATCGACCAAATTCGAGTCAGGTGATGCCATCCATGCACCTCACACACCTCCCCCGGGCATCGCGCGGGCCCACGTGCGTCCTTTATGGCGTCGAACCGTGTTTTTCTGGCTGCTACCATGTAGATCAATGTGTTTGGAGTGCAATGGATAAAGAAGGTAGCTGATTAATCCCTCCGTCGGCAGCGTGTGACATACATGCATCCCCCCTCCAAGGTGGTGCTGCTGGGTATGCGCTTTTCGTATTCCAATTGCATCCCCTTTTTATTTTTTATTTTTATTTTTATTTTTGCGAGCAAAGGTAGATTCTTTTAGGGCCACAGAGATCCCGCCAGATTCACCACCACCGCAGCCGCAAAGGCGAGGCTAGCGGGGTGGTTGAGTTGGGTCTTGTCAAATCTTGCCTTAGCTTCGGGCAGAGAGACACTCAGTGTTAGGGTTAGCGTTTTATGCTTGAGCTGTGCAAACTCTATTTATTTCAAGAATATCACTTAAAGCAGCACGAAAGCAAAGCTTTGCAATTTATTGCATGATCGTATATATGTATGATTGCAAACATGTTTTCTGAATAGTCTAGTTGCAAGAACTAATCATGAGAACTGCCTTTGAACGATTGCTTGAAGGATAATCATACTCAGTCATTCAAGGATCATGCTTTTTTGAACGGAAACATATAAAGCATAACCAGACTTTGCTTAATTAAACTAGACGCATTATGTCCCATGAATTCATAGAGTACACGCAGCGCTGATTCACGTGCATAATTACGAACATTGAAGTAATCGTATATCATATTAGGTTACAACCAGTCGGAGCCAATACCGAGAAATTTAGCTCTGATACCACTGTTGGAAAATAAGGATGTACTTTCGTAATGTAAAAGCATAGATCTTGTTGGTCAGAAATCGACCATGATTTGTTGAATTATAACTAACGGTGGCTACTAGAGTTACCATAGTTATCACACCCTAAATCCAAGCCCAATTTATGCTGAGGCCAGCGTAAGAGGAGGGAAGGGAGAATTAGGGCTAGTGTTTAGGTTTCTGCCACTGATACAGAATTAAGTCACTAATACCTCTTGGATATCGCAGTACACAGCTTGTAACCAACAACGAGTAGTTAATAGAAATTTAATGGGCATGACTAATATGTAATTAATCATTTGTCACTGCCCAATTAATAGCATAATAATGTGACCGTTACAGTCGGCAACAGTAACTCCGTCAAAACTAGAAAAAAAGTTCTGAAAGTCACTTCAGTGTCATACTTACACAGTTTCACTAATAACACTGTATCCCTTTCCGTACAACTACAAAATTATTGATTCAAAATTCTAGTACAAGTAGATAACTACATGTAGATGACAAGTAAATTTCATAATGAAATATCCTCTCTATCATTCCTAGTAATTCATGAAATTTGGATAAATTTTTAGGATAGAATTTAGCATACTGCAAACCTGGTTTGTAGTTAATTTAAATGGCCCATTAGTCTACCCATAAATTTTTATCTTTGTGTCCTAATTCATAGAAGAGGGGTCCTAAGGTGGAAATTCTCAAACTTTCCTGGTAAACATATTTTGGGGGGGACCCATTGTTTCAAAGAGGCAGTTACCTTGCCTAAGCTCATTTCTGCTTTCTCCCCTCTATGAACCCCAAATCAAATAACCTCAAAACTCGAGAGATGATGATGTCGAATTACGAAAGAAATGGATCGAGAACAAAGTCTTTTCTTTTCCTTGTGATAAAAAAAGTAAATAAAGAAGACATTTTTTTTTTCAACATACGAGTAAATGTTTAATCCTTCAAGGGGAAGAATAAGAGTTTTTTTGGGGGGGGTTTCTCCTCCTATGAGGAAAGAGGAGAGGCAACTGTTTGCTGCAAAGGAAGCAAATGGTGATTTTTTTTCTCTATAGCCTTATTAGGGTTTTAGGACAGAGGAGTAATAAGTGATGTAGTTTTAAAAAGAGGAAAGAGAGTTTTTTATTTCCCTCTATAGGTGGTCGGCTAGAGGGTTTTCTCGAAAATTTTTATATTTTTTTCCTCTTGCTTACTTAATAAGGTGAAGGGTGTCAAACCCTAATCCAATTATACTAGGACTTATATGGCTTGATCGACAACATAAATATACCTATATCTATGTGTTTTTTTTTTTCCCCCTCGCCTCTTAAGGACAACGTGTGACTCAATTCTACACTGTTTTTTTTTTTTTTTTTAGTTTTGCCGTCAACCACTTTTTGGCTATTGACATGAAACATATTCATGCAATCGAATGCAACATAATTTGTAATGTGAAGTATATCTAAATATTAATTGTAATTAATTATATAGAACAGATCCATATAATATTAAAATTTGGATGAAATGAATACATAGTAAAACTCACTGATTATATAAAACGTATTCATAAAGTATTGCAAATTTAAAAATCACAAAACAAATGCATAAAATAATCAACTACCTGTATAACAAAATAATGGTATGATACATCTTTATTAACAAGAGCAATGGCAGGACAATTAACCCATTCCTAACTGCTCATTCACTTGTACAAAGCGTAAATATAAAATTAATAAATAAAAAGATTATCATGAAACAGATTCTTGTATCTAAATTTTATATAAAACATATTCGTATAATATAACTTATGAAACATATTCATTTATTGATCATGGAGGATCCTAATATTATATAAATATTTATTGAATTCGAATAAAATAAATTTACATCATGCTAATTTTATACATGAAACAAATTCATTTAACTTCAATATAGTTGATTATTTGCTAGTCACTCGGCATGAAAATTTCAAGTAGATGCATATATAAAACGAATTTATATACAACATTAAATATATTTAAAACTAGTTCGAAATCTTAATTCAACGAATGAACTAACTGCATGAAACTTTATCAACATAAACATCATGATAATTCAATTAGAAATCAAACCATAACTAATAATATCAATAATTGAGTTAAAACTAAAAAACAAAAGCTAAAAAAACTTTGAATAATAAAACCAGAATACAAACCCGAGACCTCTTTTTTGGCCTCCATGGTTCATTAATTGGGGCTTCTCTCTCTCTCTCTCTCTCTCTCTCTCTCTCTCTCTCTCTCTCTCTAAGTTCTCAGTTGCCTCTCTAACAATTAAAGGTTCTCTCCCTTTTCACCCTCACTACCACTCCTTTCTGAACCACACATGGGCTTGCTTTTTCTAATTTTGAAAATGGAGCTTACTCCACCACCAACCTACAACCCCTGCTCAACGATTTCTTAGTTGTTGGCTATCATCACCACATCGGGATCAAGTGGACAGCCGAGAAACACCCAAAGGATAAAAAGCCGCCGCCATTCACAGCTGATCGAATACCCATGAGCTTCTGTCCAGAACTCCTTGGCTGAAACCTATTCCACCAAGGTGTAGATCGGCCAAATTTGAGTCAAGTGATGTCATCCATGCACCTAAGACAACACCCCAGGCAGCACATGGGCCCACGCACGTCCTTTATGGCGTTGAACTATGGTTTTCTGGCTGCTATGGCATAGATCAATGTGGTGGGAGGGCAGTGGAGGAAGAAGGTAGCTGATTAATCCCTTTGTCGGTGGTGCATGACATACATGTGTTATCCCTCCATGGTGGTGCTAATGGATATGCGCTTTTCTTATCCCAATTGCATCCCCTTTTTATTTTTTATTTTCATTTTTATTTTTATGAGCAAAGGTAGGTTCTTTTTGCGCCACGAAGACCACGCTAGATTCACCACAATTGCAGCCACAAAGGCGGGGCTAGTGGGGTGATGGGCTGAGTTAGGTCTTGTCAAATCTTGCCTTAGATTCGGGCAGAGATACACTCTGTGTCAGGGTATAGATTTGGGCAGAGATAAACTCTATGTCAGGGTTAGGGTTTTAAGCTTGAGCTATAGCAAATTCTATTTATTTCAAGAACAAAACTTAAAGGAGCATGAAAGCAAAGTTTTGCAATTTATTGCGTGATCATATATATGTATGATTCCAAACATGTTTTCTGAATAGTCTAGTTGCAGGAACTAATCATGAGATCTGTATTTTAACGGTTGCTTGAAGGATAATCATACTCAATAATTCATGGATTATGCTTTTTGGAACGGAAACATATTAAGCATAATTATACTTTGCTTAATTAACTAGAAGAATTATGTCCCTTGAGTTTATAGATTACACGCAGCTTTGATTTACATGTATAATTACGAACATTGAACAAATCGTATATCATATTAGGTTACAGCCAGTTAGGGCCAATACTGAGAAATTTAGCTATGATATCACTGTTGGAAAATAAGGATGTACCTTCGTAATGTAAAAGCATAGATCTTGTTGGTTGGGAATCGCCCTTGAGTTGTTGAATTAGAACTAACGGTGGCTACTAGAGTCACCATAGCTATCACACTCCAAATCCTAGCCTGATTGATGGTGAGGCCTGCATGGGGGGAGGCAAGAGAGAATTAGGGCTAATGTTTAGGTTTCTACTACTGATACAGAATTAGGTCACTAATATCTCTTATATCTTGCAGCCCACAACTTGTAACTGACAATGAGTAGTTAATAGGAAATTAATGGGTATGATTGATTAATACGTAATTAATCATTTGTAACTGCCCAATTAATAGCATAATAATGTGACCGTTGTACTCGGTCAACAATAACTCCGTCAAAATTAGAAAAAAAAAGTTCTAAACATCACATCAGTGTCAAAATTGCACAGTTTCACTAATAGCATTGTATCTATTTCGGTACAACTCTAAAATTATTGATTCAAATTTCTAGTACAAGTAGACAGCTACATATAGATGCTAAGTAAATTTCATAATAATATATGGTCTCAATCATTCCTAATAATTCGTGAAATTTGGGTATATTTTAGGATAGAAAGCACACTGCAAACCTGGTTTGTAGTTAATTTAAATGATCCATTAGTCCACCCATAAATTTTTATTTTTGTGCCCTAGTTCATAGAAGAGGGGTCCTATGGTGGAAGTTCTCAAACTTTCCTAGCAAACATATTTGGGGGGAAAAAAAAACACAAAGCTTCAAAGAGCCTGTTACCTTGCCTAAGCGAGAGAATTTTTCCTTCTAAAAATTCTCGTTTCCTTCTTTCTTCCCTCCATGAAAACCAAATCACATTACCTCAAAACTCGAGAGACGATGATATTGAATTACGAAAGAAATGGATCGAGAACGAACTCTTTCCTTTCCCTTTTGATAAAAAAATAAGTAAAGAAGACACATTTTTTTGAACATATGGATGAATGTTTAATCCTTCAAGGGGAAGAATAAGAGATTTTTTAGTTCTTTTCCAGTGAGGAAAGAGGAAGGGCAACCATGTGCTGTAAAGGAAGCAGATAGTGATTTTTTTTTTTTTTAGCCTTATTAGGGTTTTAGGAGAGAGGAGCAATAAGTGATGTAGTTTTAAAAAGAGGAAAGGGAGAGTTTTTGTTTCCCTCTATAGTTGGCTGGCTAGAGGGGTTTCTACAAAATTTTAATATTTATTCCCTCTTACTTGCTTAATAAGGTGAAGGGTGTCAAATCCAGTTATACTAGGACTTATATAACTTGGTCGATAAGATAAATATACCCATATCTATGTGTTTCTTTTCTTTTTTTTTTTCCCTCTTCTCCTCAAGACAACGTGTGACTCAATTCTACGCTCTTTTTTTTTTTTTTTAAAGTTTGCCCGTCAATAACTTTTTGGTATGCCTTAAAGTTTTCTCGATGCTACTCACTAGCAGTACCATTTTTACCATTCTAAGAGACCTAGAACCTGATAAGTGTTCTAACACTTCATGCTCGTTCATAAGAAACTGGATCTTCTGACACTTTGTGTCATAGTTAGTGCTATGAAGCTGTTGGTAAACAAAATATCAACAATTTTAATTGCCATATCTAAAAATATATATTTTAAAAGATGGACATCAGGTAAATTTTAAAATAATCAAATGATCAAAAGCTTCATCATTCATGTCGCATAATCGAAAATTTTGCTAAGCTCATAATCATCACATACGGACACGAGTTAGAAGTTTTTATAATTTAATTACCATATTTTTCCATAAAACAACATTTATGGAGAACTTTATGGTTAAACTAATTAACATTTCAGAAATATCACAAAAATATTCAACTTTATCATGTAAACCAAATTTACATGAAGTTATATCATTACATAAAATGAATTTATATAACTACTAATATGTCATTTAAAACTCCATAGCGACATATCAACAATAAAATTCTTATTATTATATAAAATGTATTGATATAATAAAATGAATCTATATTGCGAAGCATATTTGAATTATAACATGTTACAAAGGAAATACATTAAAGCCCAAGGAACATCATATAAAACAATTTATATAATTAGAGATAATATGAAACTTATTCAAATGTCACTCGGAAATTATAAAACGCATTCATAATTTTATAAATTTAGATTTTATGAAACAAAATCATAAAATATTACTAAATTACATAAACTAACAGGAAACACGAGACGAATTCATATTTAAAACAATTCGCAAATTTACTACAACTCATATAGTTAGTATATATAAAACACATTTATATGCTAGTGGGTGGTGATTGACATAAAACATATTCATGTAATCGAATGCAACATAATTTTTAATGTGAAATATACCTAAATATTAATTGCAATTAATTGTATAGAACATATCCATATAATATTAAAAGTTGGATGAAACTAATTCGTATAAAGTAAAACTCACTGATTATATAAAACGTATTCATATAGTACTGAAAATTTAAAATCGTGAAACAAATTCACAAAATAATCAAGTACCCTATAGAACCAACTAATGGCATGATACATTTTTAGTAACAAGGGCAATGGCAAAACAATTAACCGATTCCTAACTGCTCATGTATTTACATAAAGCGTAAATATAAAATTAATAAATATAAAGATTATCATGAAACATACTCTTGCATCTAAATATTATATAAAACATATTAATATAAAATAACTTATGAAACATATTAATTTATTGATCATGGGGGATCCTAATATCATATAAATACTTATTAAATTCGAATAAAACAAATTTACATCATACTAATTTCATACATGAAACAAATTCATATAACTTCAATCCAATTGATTATTTACTAGTCACACGGCATGAAAATTTCAAGTTAATGCATATATAAATCGAATTTATATACGACATAAAACATATTACTGTTTTTATAACAAATTCATGCATTCAGAATTAAAAGTAATTTGAAATCTTAATTCAATGAATGAACCAACTGTATGAAACGTTATCAACTTAAACAACGTCATAATTCAGTCAGAAATCAAACCATAACTAATAATCTCAATAATTGAGTTAAAACTAAAAAACAAAAGCTAAAAAAACTTTGAATAATAAAACCCGAATACAAACATGAGACCCCTTTTTTTCAGCCTCCATGGTTCATTAATTGGGGCCTCTCTCTCTATCTCTCTCTCTCTCTCCCCCTCTAAATTCTCGGTCGTCTCTCTAACAGTGAAAGCCTCTCTCCCATTTCACCCTCACTGCCTCTCCTTTCTAAACCACACTTGAGCTTGCTTTTTCTGACCTTGAAAATGGAGCTTACTCCACCAGCAACCTGTGACCCCTGCTCACCGGTTTCTTAGTCCTTGGCTATCATCACCACTGTGGGGTTAAGTTGACACATGAAAAACACCCAAAGGATGAAAAGTCGCCGCCCTTCACCACTGATCGAATGCCCATGAGCTTCTGTCTAGAACTCCTTGGCTGAAACCGATTCCCCAAGGTGTAGATCGGCCAAATTCGAGTTAGGTAATGCCATCCATGCACCACACACACCACCCCTGGTGGCGCGTGGGCCCACGCACATCCATTATGGTGTCGAACCGTTGTTTTCTGGCTGCTATGGCGTAGATCAACGTGTTTGGAGGCAACAGAGGAAGAAGGTAGCTGATTAATCCCTTTGTCGGCGACATGTAACATACACGCGTCACCCCTCCGAGATGGTGCTGATGGGTATGCGCTTTTCTTATCCCAATTGCCTCCCCTTTTTATTTTTTGTTTTCATTTTTATTTTTACAAGCAATGGTAGATTCTTTTAGGGCCATGAAGACCCCGCCAGATTCACCACCACTGTAGCCACAAAGGCGGGGCTGGTGAGGTGATCGGCTGAGTTGGGTCTTGTCAAATCTTGCCTTAGATTCAGGCAGAGAGACACTCTATGTTAGGGTTAGGGTTTTAAGCTTGAACTATAGCAAATTCTATTTATTTCAAGAACAAAACTTGAAGGAGCACGAAAGCAAAGGTTTGCAATTTATTGCATGATCGTATATATGTATGATCATAAACATGTTTTCTGAATAGTCTCGCTGCAGGAACTAATCATGAGATCTGCGTTTGAACGGTTGCTTGAAGGATAATCATACTCAGTAATTCAGGGATCACGCTTTTTGGAACGGAAACATATTAAGCATAATCATACTTTGCTTAATTAAACTAGACGAATTATGTCCCTTGAGTTTATAGAGTACAGGCAGCTTTGATTTACATGCATAATTACAAACATTGAATTAATCGTATGTCATAGTAGGGTACAACCAGTTGGGGCCAATAATGAGAAATTTAGCTCTAATACCACTGTTCGGAAATAAGAATGTACCTTCATAATGTAAAAGTGTAGATCTTGTTGGTCAGGAATCGCCCGCGAGTTGTTGAATTAGAACTAACGGTGGCTACTATAGTCACCATAGTTATCACACCCCAGATCCAAGCCTGATTGCTGGTGAGGCCAGCATGAGAGTAGGGAAGAGAGAATTAGGTTAGGTTTCTGCCGCTGACACAAAACTAGGTCATAAATACGTCTTATATACAGCAGCACACAGCTTTTAACCGACAACGAGTAGTTAATAGGAATTTAATGGGCATGATTAATACGTAAAATCATTTATAACTACCTAGTTAATAGGATAATAATGTGTCAGTTACAGTCGGTCAACAATAACTCTGCAAAACTAGTAAAAAAGTTCTAGACATCACTTCAGTGCCAAAATTGCACAGTTTCACTAATAACACTGTATCTCTTTTCGTACAACTCCAAAATTACTTATTCAAAATTCTGGTACAAGTAGACAGCTAAATGTAGATGATAACTAAATTTCAAAATGAAATATCCTCTCAATCATTCCTAGTAATTCATGAAATTTGGATGAATTTTTATGATAGAATTCTGCACACTGCAAACCTGGTTTGCGGTTAATTTAAATGGCCCATTAGTCTACCCAAAAATTTTTATTTTTGTGTCCTGGTTCATAGAAGAGGGGTCATAAGGTGGAGATTTTCAAACTTTCCTAGTAAACATATTTGGGGGGAAAAAAAACACAAAGTTTCAAAGAGCTAGTTACCTTGCCTAAGTGAGAGAATTTTTCCTTCTAAAAATTATGGTTTCCTTCTTTCTCCCCTCTATCATGGTTAAGAGAACCGGACCAGACTTGCTGGTTGGACCGGTTGGACCGGGAACCGGTTGGGGGAGCGGCTCAGAAAACATGTTAAATCATTCGGGCAAGGGAACCGGAAAAAACCGATCAAACACGGCTGGCCCGGGTGACTAGGTCAACCCGGCCCACCCGTGGTTGGACCGGGTTATCCCAGGTTGCTTTAAAAATCATTTTTTTTCGTTTGGCCCTAATTTCTCGACTCCCTCTTTCTCTCTGCTCTGCTTGCTCTAGCGACCGATAACGGCGAACGAACGAAGCAAACCCTAGCAACCGCTCTCCTCGTCGCCAGCACCGGTCGCCGGCCGATGTCTCAGAACTCAGGCCCAAGCATTTGCTGCTGTGCTGACCCTGGTCACTCTTTCTCTCTGCTCCGTTTCGTTCCTCGGTGACTCCCTCTTTCTCTCTGCTCCGTTTCGTCCCTCGCCACTAGCAAACCCCGCTCTCTGTCATCGTCGTCACCGGCCAGTTTGTACTGTCAAGGTAACACTCTCTCTCCTCGTTCTCTAGTTTCTCGCTCTCAATCTCGACTCTCATCTCTCAGCCCTCAGCCCTCAGTTCTACTTTCTCACTCTCAATCTCTCATCTCTAAACTCTCAAACTCTCTTGCCCTTAATCTGAGTGTCAGGCTCGAGTATAGGGCGGCTTCCATCGCTGGGCTGGGCACGCAGTGGGCAGAGCCAGAACCACAGCTGGGCAATTGAGCACTGGGCAGAACAGAGGCAAGTTATAAGCATGTAAATTAACTTGTAAAGTTGTAAGCATGTAAATTAACTTCGCTTGTTTTCACTTGATTCACTGATTGAGAAATTTGATTGCTTGACTAATAGTTAATTTAGATTAACCTTGAAATTTCAAATTTGCTTGAATTGGTTGTTCATGCTTGCAGTTTGGGTTGTAAAATGTGAAATTGTTCATGTTTGAACTTTGGCTTGGGTTGTGAAATGTGAAATTGTTATTATAATTCACAAATTGTGATCTCTATGCTTGTCAATAAGAAAACTCATGTAAATTTGTAATAAGTTAACTTGTAGGGAAAATATATATAACAAATATATATATAAAAAATTTTCAGGTTCACCGAGTCGTGCCGGTCTAACCCGGTTTAATGGTAAACCGGGTCAACCGGTCCGACCGGTTGAACCATCGACCCACTCACTCGACCGGGTCGATCATCGGGTCAGTTCTCTCAACCTTGCCCCCTATGAACCCCAAATTACATAACTTCAAAACTTGAGAGACGACGATATTGAATTATGAAAGAAATGGATCGAGAACAAAGTCTTTTGTTTTCCTTTTGATTAAAAAAAAATAAAGAAGACACATTTTTTTCCAACATACGAATGAATGTTTAATCTTTTATGGTTAAGAATAAGAGTTTTTTTTTTTTTTTTGGGTTTCTCCTCCTATAAGGAAAGAGGAGGGGCAACCGTGTGCTGCAAAGGAAGCAGATTGTGATTTTTTTTAATAGCCTGATTAGGGTTTTCGGAGATAGGAGTAGTAATTGTCGTAGTTTTAAAAAGAGGAAAGAGAGTTTTTTTTTGCTTCCTTCTATAGGTTGCCGACTAGAGGGTTTCTCCAAAATTTTTGTATTTTTTTCTTCTTGCTTACGTAATAAGGTGAAGGGTGTCAAACCTTAATCCGTTATACTAGGACTTATATGACCTGATCGACAAGATAAATATACCTATATCTTTGTATTTTTGTCCTTCCCTCCTCAGGACCACGTGTGACTCAATTCTACACTCTTTTGTTTTTTAGTTTGTCCGTCAACCCCTTGTTCTAACTATTGAGCTCGAGTACGGCACAACAGAATGCATGTTATCACATAAGGAAAAATAAAACGAATTATTACAAATAGTCATTTTACAGAATTTCCTAATTCTAAGAAATTTCAAGTAGATTTTCAGGGGTATAACATTCTACCCTGCTTGAAAAGAGTTTCGTCCTCGAAACTAGAACATACCTATGATATGAAAAGATACACATAACTCTCCCTCATGTTCGCCTTAGGTTCCCAAGTAGACACGACTATGGTGTAGTTAGCCCAAAGCACCTTTACTAGCTATGTAGTATCCCCGCGTAGGACCTTTTCTCTTCGATCCAAAATTTGTGTCAGTTGCTCCTCGTAGGTAAGGTCTCCCTGTAGTGTGATGGGTCGGGGATAGACCTGGCAAAACTGACCCGAGATCCGAAACCCGAACCGAATGACCCGGACCCATATCCGACCCGACATCCGAAATATGCTCACCCGAAAGTGGACCTAAAACCCAAATTGATCCGAACCAAACCATACCCCGACCCGGAATTTTTTATAAAGTTATTTGTTGTGGCATGACGAGCGTATTTGACCAAAAATTGATTGATCCGAAATCGACCCAAACCGAACCATACCCGACCCAAACCGAAACGGCCCGAAATGTCATTTAACCCGAACATAACCCAACCCAAACTTAACCCGATCCATACCCGAAATAAATGATCCATTTGCCAGGTCTAGACTTAGGGACATACTTACGTAACAGTGACAAGTGAAAACATTATGAATTCTCGAAAAGTCATATAGGAGTTCAAGTTTATAAGCAACTAGGCCAACGAGTTCCGTCACTCGATAGGGATGAATATACCTTGGGGTTAATTTGCCCCGTTGGCTGAATCACATTACTCCTTTTCTCGGTGAAATTTTCAAAAAGACCTCGTCATCCACTGCATATTCAAACAGGCGACGTCTCTGGTCCGCATGACTTTTTTGTCGACTCTGGGCTGCCTTTTTTCAAGCTTGATGATCCTGACGTCTTAGAACATGTCTCATAACATGTCTACCCCTACCGTGCAAGCGTTATAAATATCACTACAAATACAGAGGGGTAAGACACCTTCTTGTTTACTGGGCCTCGTAAAACGCTACTCCTATGCTCTATGTATGAAATCGAAAGCAAGGCAAAATTTATAGCTGCAAGGGTATAACTTTTGTTGTAGTACCTGAAGGTCGCCTCCTCTGGAATGTGGATGACATTAAGGCAACTAAATAAAGCTAAACTAGCATATTAGCCTAAACTAATAAAGAATCAAAGAAATAAGGGCTAAAAAGATTAAAATAAGCTACAGTAATCAATCACATGACGACAATGTCCAAGATTATCAGCTAAATAAAATTCACCAAACAAAGTAACAAAATAAATGGCTCAATTCACCAAAGCTTGCCTAACTTTATAAATAATCACCTGCTAAACCAAACAAAATAAGAAAACAAGAAATCAAACATGGAATGAAATTCACCAAACTTCCACTTTCATCAATGGCAAGCACTACCATGACCAGAGCTCGTAGCAACTAGCAACCTAAATAATCACCAAAGCTTAGAACAGAAAATCCAATAACATGAAATAAACAACGGCAGATCAAGAGCAAAGAAGCTGGGATATGAAAATTCAAAACAAAGCTCACAGATAATGGAAAAATAAACCTAAAAATCACGATTACAACGAAGCTCGGCACTCTCTTGCTTCAGCCATGAACATGCAACCGAAGAAGAGAAACAAGGGTGGCATTTCGAAATCAGCCAAGAACAACCGAGAACTGGACTTCAAGCTAGCCCTAAAATGGCGAAATTCCTATAAATGTGTCTCCAAACAGAGCAAAAATAGAGGAGAAGGTCCTTACGATTTAATTCAAAACAAAACCCAAAAGATTCAATATGAAAACTGGAATTCATCAAGCCTACTCCAAATTAACGAAATGAAGTTCAATTACATGAGTTTGAAAGCTGAAAAATGGATCTAAAATTGAAACCAAAGTACAGTCAATAGAAATAAAACCCTAAAGCTAAAACCCTAAATCACTAAGACCGAAATGAAATCTAAAATTAAGAACTTAAAAACCTAATTAAAACCTAGATTAAACCTGAATTGCGCTCCAGCTGGATTTATATGGCTTCCCAGGTCGGTTTTCCTGTTCATCTTGGCCATCAATTTCGCTCCTTGATGAACAATGATGATGGAGCTGTGCAGTGTTGTGCTTGCATGCGATGGAGTTGGAATTTGGTGGGCGGTGATGCACAACTGATGTTGTGGTCTGATGATGATAGTGGATCTGATTATGATGGAGATGGTCGGAGATGATGAGTTGCTGGCGGTGGCGACGAAAAAGACAGAACAGCAAGGGAGGTTTAATCGGGCTCAAAGAGAGAGAGAGTGGAAAGGCTAAGGGGAGGGAGGGTATCACGTGAGAAGCACGAGGTACGGGGGCCGCTGGGTTTTTTTATTTATTTTTGCTTTATGTTTGTTTGTCTTTTTGTTGGCTAGATTAAGGGGAATGGGCTAAGGGAAGCGGGAGCTCAACCCAGCTCTCAATTCCGCATTTTTCACCATCTTTTTTTCTCTAATCTGATTTTTCGTGGCCTCCAAAAATAAATTAAATTCAAATAAAAATATAAATATAACAATTATTTTTAGCACAAATTAGGTATAAGGGGATCATAAAAAGATAATATTTTTAGTGAAATAAATGAGCTTACACTAGATTTTGCTCGTTCTCAAGTAAAACAAACTAAACTATCTAAAAAGAAATAAAAAATAAGAAAATTCTAACTCACTTTCGTAGGAATCAAGGCTGCATTTAGCGTATGCAACAAGTTTTTTAAACCCCTCAGTTTTCAAGTGGACAAGTGAAGTCTCATGAGAGTTTTTAAGTGAAATACCCATAAAAATCTTTTCAAAGACAAATGAAAATCTTTTTGGTTTTCCAAAATATGGACATATATATAAGTAAGAGGGAAATTATGTGCAAGACTTAAGCAATTGTATCATTCTAGTAACCAAATCATCAAATTATATACAAATAGAATGTAAAATCAAGAGACAATCTGATCACATGCTGTATTCCGACATCCATTTTTCACCCCGCACATACAATATGCAATTATATGTATACCTTGGTACATGTGTAAATGTGTATCAATCCTTACGAATCAAGTTGTTAACATTGACACGTTCCCTATTTCCTTGCCTAATTTCCCTCTTTGTTCCTTTTTTTTGGGCTCTATTTTTTATTTAAGAATAATACCCCCTTGACTTAAATATCCAGGCCTTCCCAAAAAAATGAACTTTACTAGATTGTATAAAACACTTATATAATTGCCCAAATATATGTGTAATCAAATAAAATGACACATATTCAAACCAATTAAAGATATGAAATAAAAATAGTAGCTTTGAGCATGGATGGGCGGGTTTTTATTCACATTTTAAGGCTTTTTCCTTTTTTTTTTCCCTTTTTCACACTTTTCAAGAGCATAGAAGGTAACTTCGATAGCCAAAAAGTTCACATCCTAACTTACGAAACATGACCCAAAGAGTTGATGATAAAGTGAGCAAGGCAAGTACAAAATCACACATATAAGACGGAGTTATTATGAAAAATTAAATCTACATTCTCAATTAGACAACTTATCAAGCAAACTTTATTTACGTATAACTCAATAACCTATCAATATAGAACCACAATTTCCAAAGAAAGAAGACAAATCCCCAAAGAAAAGAAAAAAAACCCCTTTTAAAATTTCAAAATTTTCAAAAAATATATGCAATGGGCACCTCCCTCCCACATCAAAACTCCACAATGTCCTCATGATGTGAACTAAGGTGCTAAAAGCAATCACATAATCTAATATAATCGTAAAACCAACACAAACTCACAGGTATATACAAACTAAGACACCATCAAAACACGAAAGAAAACAAAAACCAAAGCAAACTATAAAACAAAAACAAAAACAAAAACAACTTCACCAAAATAAAAACAAAACAAAACCAATGAGCTACTAAATACAAAACTAAACAAAACAAAACCTTAAACCAAACAAGACACAAAACAAAAGAAAAACAAATGTGAGACCAACAAAACAAAAAGAAAGCTCAAACATATATTTTACCAAAGCATACCACCAATAAACAAAAACATACAAAACCAAAACTAAATAGGGGTCTATTAAAAAAAACCAAATAGATCCAAAACCAGATTAACATATATTCACAAACCAAAAACACCACTAATAAGAAAACACATAAAACAAACAAGGGTGATAATAGCCAACTCAGCTCAAAAATCTCAATTTTCTCCTCAAAATCGATCACCCACGCAATCACAATCCGAAATATCCACAACTATGTACAAAAGGAAAGAAAGAAACGAAAAGAAAAGGAGAATAGGGAAGGGGTAGAACGATCATATCAGGTTGTGAACTAATTATACCCAAACTAATGCCCCGCTCAGATGATGTCCAAGAGCTCTATAGAGCGTTCACCATTCCATCTCAGCTCACAAACCGTCACTCATCAAAACCCACCAATGCTCGTAACAACTTGTCAAATATTTGGGCATAATCCTCACAGAAATGAAAATAGTAAAAAATATGAGGTGTAGCCCAAATAAAGTGCATAAGTGGAATGCAACTCAAGGCTCTCTTGATCTTATCAAAGCTCTTAGCACAATCAAAAGATAGGTGCATATACAAAATCAGACACATGAGTCAATGGTCTGACAATGATATGACTATATGAATTCATAAACCATTTAAAGTAGTTTGAATGACGTAAATGAAGTCCAACATCTCTAAGAGGAGAGTGGAGAGGACTTTAGGCAAAGCCAATCAAATGAAATATGAAAATGAAAGCCTGTAGGATGACCTAAAGTTAAGTCCTTCACCTCAAAGTGATCCTCAAGTTTCTTTATGTTAATATCATCAAGAGTCTGATCTAAGCAATGACTGATAAGCACAAAAGTCTCGAACTCTACACAAGTAGACTTAGGAGGGTCTAAAGAAGGGCAAGAATGGGGAGCAAAGAAGAGAGGGGTCAAATGGGAGAGGTGCGAGGTAAATCAAGGGATGACTCAATAGAAATTGGATCAATAAGCTCCTCCAAAGGACTGGCCTCACTTAACTCCACAACAGGCGGCTCATCAAATGAATGCTCCTCAGTAATTGTATCCTCTGACTCAACAAAGATGCCACATTGATCATTAGAACTAGCATTATTCCCAAATTCATCTCCCTTATCAAGCTCTCCTAGAGAGCCAAAGGAAAAGGTGAATCATGAACGATTTGGCTACCGTCAGGGGGTCTCACTAATTGTGCTAAACTCTAGGGTGGGTGCAACAGCTAAAGAAGATGAGGGATTAGACACTTCTTCAAGGTCATTATTATGTGTATCATCATGAATGTTATGCCCTAAAGAAATCAATGCCCCACTTTTAGTGAACAAATATTCCAAACCCCCAAGTTCATGGTTTCAACATGATCCCGATATTTATCATTAAGACTCTCAAAAATCACTTGGCAGATTTTCCATTTCTCAAAAATATTAATCAACACATTGACCATGAAATTCATTCAATCTACTTAAGCGTCACTATAATACTTCATGCTCATTTGGGGGAAATAGATAATTTGTTTTTACAATTTTTTCAAGTTTTTCAATTTTTGGTGGTTTTCAAAATGTTTTCAATTTTTTTAATTTTCAATTTTTTTAATTTTTCTTATTTTTTAAAGAAATAAACTAAATTAAGTCAGTACTAATAACGAATAAAGAAAGCAAAATAAAGCATATAGAAACTAATGAGAAAGTAACAAAGAAAAAGGAAATGTGGCATAATCTCATACTATCGTTCCTGGCAACGGCCCCAAAAAACTTGCACGAAATTTTCAAAAGTAAAGTGTATACCCACAAGTGTACAGCTTTTGCTGTGGTACCTGAGAGTCATATCTTCAGGGACGCGGATGAGAGTAAGGTCACTAAATAAAGCTCAACTAGCATATTTGCCTAAACTAATAAAGAATCAAAGAAACAAGGGCTAAAATAATTAAAATAAGCTAAAGTAATCTATCACTTGACCATAATGTCCAAGATTATGAACTAAATAAAATTCACTAAAAAAAGTAACAAAATAAATAGGTAAATTCACCAAAGCTTGCTTAACTCCCTAAATAATCACTTGCCACATCAAATAAAATAAGAAAACAAGAAATCAAACATGGAATGAAATTCACCAAACTTCGCCTTCATTAATGGCAGAAACTATCATGACCAAAGCTAACCGCAACTAGCAACCCAAATAATCACCAAAGCTGAAACTAGAAAATTCAATAACATGAAATAAACAATAGCAGAGCAAAAGCAATGAAGCTAGGATCTGAAAACTCAAATGAATGCTTAGAGATAATAGAAAGATAAACCTGAAAATCATAATTACAACCAAGCTTGGTATACTCTTTCTTCGGCCATGAACAAGAAAACTAGAGCTCAGACTACTCAACTCGACAATTACCAATTCCAATTATGGGTATTCAATACCCAGAACTTTGAGCACAAACAGAAACATAGGAAAAATAGAGCAACCGAAGAAAAGAAACAAGTGAGGGGATTTTGGAATCAGCCAAGAACAACCTAGAACCTGTTACGGTCCAATTGTAAGGTATGGGACTTAAGTCCCACATCGATCGTATGGGGGGCTAATATGGGGTTTATATAGGTTTTGAGTTCTCTCAACCCTTGAGCTACCTCTTGGGATGTGCCCTTCCAAAGTCCTATCTCAATTGGTATCAGAGCCACTATCATGTGTCCGCACCCTGAGTCACGAAAAGGGCTACCTAAGAAGAGGGCTACCTATGTAATAGAGTGAAGCTATCTCGAAGGGAGAAAAGGGCTATCTAATTACCAGAGTGAAGCTACATAGAGTGAAGCCATCAAGACGACGGTTGTGGAGCATGGTGAATTGTTACGGCCCAATTGTAAGATATGAGACTTAAGTCCCACATCGATCATATGAGGGTTGATGTGGGGTTTATATAGGCTTTGGGTTCTCCCAACCCTTGAGCTAACTTTTGGGATGGGCTCTTCCAAAGTCCTATATCAAAACCCGGCTTCAAGCTCGCCAAAAATGATGAAATCCCCATTAATGTGTCTCCAAACAGAGCAAAAATAGCGGAGAAGGTACTTGCGATTTAATTCAAAACAAAACCCAAAAGATTCAATAAAAACTAGAACTCATCAAGCCTACTCCAAATTAACGAAATGAAGTTCAATTATATGAATTTGAAAGCTGAAAAATGGATCTAAAATTGAAACCAAAGCAGAGAAAGCAGAAATAAAACCCTAAAACTAAAACCCTAAATCACTAAGACTGAAATGAAATCTAAAATTAAGAACCTAAAACCTAATCAAAACTTAAATTAAACCTAAATTGCACTGCAGTTTGATTTCCTCTCTTCATCTTAGTTGTCAATTTCATCCCTTGATAAACGGTGGTGATGGAGCTAGGCAGTGTTGTGCTGGCATGCAATGGAGTGGGAATTTGGTGGGTGGCGGTGCACAACTGATGTTGTGGTCAGATGATGATGGTGGATTTGTTGATGATGGAGATGGTAGGCGATGATGAGTTGCTGGTGATGGCAATGAAGAAGACAGAATAGCAAAGGGGGGAGGAGAGCGAGAGTAAAAGAGTTAAGGGGAGGGAGTGTATCGCCTAAGAGGCACAAGGTAGGGGGCTGGGGTTTTTAATTTATTTTTACTTTATTTTTTTCTCTTTTTATTTGGCTGGATCAAGGGAAATAGGCTAAGGGAAGTGGGACCTGAGCCCAACTCTCTCTAATTTTTTGATTATTCATTGCCTGAATAAAATGTATTCAAATAAAATCCTAAATATAATAATTATTTTGAACACAAGTTAGTATAAAGGGATCGTAAAAAAGATCATATTTTCGGTGCGAACATTAGCCTGATAGATATTATTGTGCGAGAACTCAACAAAGGTAGTTGCTCATATCATGTAACCTTGAAATCCAGGTGCAAGCCCGTAACATGTCTTTCGAGGTCTATATTGTTTGCTCTGCTTACCCATCGCTAGTGGGATGGAATGTTAAACTGAAATTTAGTCTGGTCCCATAAGCTTTCTGTAATTTTTTCCAGCTGCTTAGAATTCGGTGTCCCTATCGGACACTATGTTGGTTGGAACTCCATGAAGTCAAACTACTACCTCGAGCTATGCCTGTGCTAGCTATATCAAGGTCTAGTGTTACAAATGGGTATGAAATGCATCATTTTTGTCGATCTATCCACTATGATCTAGACTAAATTCTTCTATCAAGGGGGACAGGTAACCCAACCGTAAAATCCATCAAAATGGACTCCCACTTCTAGTGTAGTATTTCTAAAGGTTGCAAGGGTCTGACCTCCTTCTGGTGTTCAACCTTTACCTTTTGATAGCTGAGGCATCGACACATGTGTTCTTCCACATATCATTTCATGTTACTCCACCAGAACGATTTCTTCAAATCCTTATACATTTTTCTCCCACCTAGATATATGGAGTGAGGGGTGTTATGAGCCTCATCCAAAATCAATTTCTTAAGTTTTTCATTATCTAGTAGACAAATCCTCCATTTGAGGTCTCAAAAGGCCATTCTACTGAACACAAACCCGATGGCCTTCCTAGCCATCCATCCACTTTTATTTTCTCCATTTGGATATCAAATTGTTACATATGATTTATATCCTCTAGTACAGTTTGCCTTAGTTCTAAAGTGGACAACTAGCCATTCCTCCCTTCACCATTACATTAACTCCCAGTTGCTTAATTCTTCACTTAACCAATTGGGTAGATACAAGATAGCATTCAATGAAAGGTAAAGGCTTTACGACTTAGGGCGTCTGCTACTACGTTGGCCTTACTGTGGTCGTAATAGATATCTAAGTCATAATCCATGAAGGGTTCAAGCTAATGTCATTGTCGAAGATTTATTTCGTTTTAGGTGAATATGTACTTGAGGTTTTGAGGATCTATAAAGACCCTATAGGTTACACCATAATGGTAATGTCTACATATCTTAGGTGCAAACACTACAATAGCAAGCTCTAAGTTATGGGTGGGGATGTATATGCGATCACCTTATTACCTTGCCTAAGTAAGCATCCCAACCCTTGTAGTGATGCATCGCTAAAGACCATGATCCCCTTGTTACCTTTTGGAAAGATAAAGATGGGTGCTGAGGTTAATCTCCTTTTCAACTCCCGTAAAGCCTTCTCACACTTATGGGTCCAGTTAAACTTCACAGCCTTTTGGTGAGTCTAGTTAAGGTGGTTATGACTCTGGATAAATCCTTTACGAATCATTGATAGTATCCTACTAATACCGTCGCACCTGAGTTAGGTTATAAGACGAGGCTTGATCGTGGTGGCTTCTATCTTTTAGGGGTTCCCCCATCCCTTCTGCTGACACTGCATGCCCCAAAAAGGTGATCGTTTCTAGCTAAAACTCAATTTGGCAATTTGGCTTATAGGGTGTTTTCCCTTAGCATCTCTAGAGTTAACCTTAAATGTTTTGTATATTCTTGGAGGTTCTTAGAGCATACTAGGGTATCATCTATGAACGCCACCACAAATCATTCCAAGTACAACTTAAATACACAGTTCATAAAACATAAAGGCTATTGGGGTATTGGTTAAGGCAAAGGCATTACTGCAAATGTATAGTGCCCATGTCAAGAATGAAACGTTGTCTTATAGATGTCACCTTCTTTTATCCTTAGCTGGTGGTAATCTGACCTAAAGTCTATCTTTGAAAAGGTTCTAACTCCCCTTAGCTAATCAAAGAGATGACTGATCCACTATAGAGGGTATTGATTCTTAATGGTGATTTTATTCAGTTTGTAGTAATCAACACACATTCTTAAACTACTGCCTTTCTTCTTGACAAACAACATAAGAACCTCCCCATAGCTAGGTACTTAGTCAGGGGAAACCTTTTTTTAGCAACTCTTCTAACTGCAGCTTCAACTCTTTGAGTTCCACTGGTACTATACAATATAGGGCCTTAGATATGGGGTTAGCTACAGGGGCTACATAGGTGCAAAACTCTACCTTTCGAGGTGGAGACAACTCTAGCACATCCTCAGGGAAAATATCTAGACAATCTCTCACCAATGGTATATCCATTAGAGATGATCCTACTGCCCGTGTATCTATTACATTGAAAAGATATGCATCGCACCTTGGGGTTAACAGCTTGTGTGCTTTGAGTGCTAATAGCACTCATATCCTAACCTTATAAGGTAATTCCTTATGGGTCACTCTTATCCCCTTTGAGTTGCTAATGTAACGTCCTATTTACAGCAATCTACCTTTGCCTAATACTTACTTAGCCAATCCATTTTCAATATTACATCAAACTCAAACTAGTTAAACATGAACATGTTTGCAAGACACTACGCACTATCACAATGGAAAAATTTTCAAACAATGTCCACAGCCAATCGTTTCCCCAGTGGGTAGGGTAATACACGATGAGTGATAAATACTAGCACACATTAGTTTTGGCACCTGTGTCAATCAAAACAATTATAAGAGAGGTAAGTACATTGAAAGTACTAGTCACTATATTGCCAGCTGCTTCAACATTCACCTTAGTGATGAAAACAAGCCATGTAGGGTTGGTCACTAGTGACGGATTCCTTGGCGGGTCTAAATGTTGAGCTCAATTTTGGTTTTCAGGGTTTGGGACCCTATCGATGCCTCTTTGTGTGTTCCCTCCTACGTGGTAATTCTGGTTATCCCCTAGTGTAGGAAGAGGGTAACCTTTAACTTTGTGCTGCTGGCTCACTTGAAATATGCTTCCAGAACCCAACTGCGACATTTGCTTATGTAATAGTTAGGTTTGCTACAAGCCCTATAGATAACATTTGGGCAACCTCCTCCTCACATAGTTTTGTTCCCCTAAAAATGTTGTTGAGATGGTTTCTTACTCAACCGCGAATGGTTATAAATTTCTCGATTCTCTCCTTTATGCTTGTTCGCCTATTATAGTAATCCTCATGTAGCCCAACCACTCTCTCTACATTTATAACCACGTCAAAAGTTTCCTGGAATATGGCAAAAGTCCTACCACCACCTTCTCTTGGTACTTAAGGTGTAAGCCTTCATCAAACCTGTTCAACCTCAATGTTTTAGTAACTACTAGATTAAGAGAAAATCAAAACAGCTCATTGAACTTGGAAGCATACTCCAACAATGTCATCTTCCCTTGCTACAAGGTAAGATATTCATATTTCTTCTGTATCTAGGGTAAATTGGTTGTTTACCTTCCCCTTTAGTTGGGACCATCCGATCGCATGTTCATTTGGTCTGTCCTTCACTGTAGTCTACTATAAGTCAGCCTCCCTATGAGGTCATAGGTTGCAAAGCCTACCTTCCAATTTTTCGGGCAATGTAACGCATTCAACATCTTCTCTATTCTTCTAATCTAGTCTTCACACACCTCAGGTCGGGGTTGCCACCGTATTTTAGTGGTTTATAAGCTGCTAATCGCTTAAACATGATCGAACTATCTTCTTCCTTGTCCTCCTTCTTGTTCCCCATTTGATTTAGTTCTAGTAAGGGTAGGTTTGTAAGGTCAGTCCTCTCTTTTGCATTCTCATTGCTAGTGCATATGTCAGCACCCACGTGTTCTCATAAGCGATCCAGTCATTGGCAGCACTAGAGATAGTGTCACCATTTTGTCCCACCATTCTACGAAAAAAGGGTTAATCTTGTTACCGTCCCCAATAGTCCTTTGGTTAACATAATCTTATAAAATTAAACCTACCCATATCTTTCCTATGATAATAGCATATATTATCAGGAAGATCAGAGTATCACATAATAGGCCCTTTCAGAAGAAATAAGAAGTACGGGGATATAAGCAATACAATAGATTATATAATTCCATTTAGCAAACTCTGCATCATAAGAAATTTTCAAAATACATCATCAGCACATCTAATGGCCCCTGTGGGCACTTATTAGCATGCAACACTACATACCATGGAACTATCTTATCTCACTATCAATCTAGGTATATTTAGAACCAAGATTAGGTCCGCTCCATATGCCCCCTCTTGCGGCTCCATAATCGAATAATTTTACACAGTGTCGGACAAGTCATATATCATCTGAGTAGGTGGGGGAGTCAAGCTGGCAACTCTTCTTCTAGGTCTTCTTCAGGATCTCCTTAGGGCCTTCTTCTTCCTCATCTATCATATGCACCGGATCGGCAACAACCTCTTTATCCAAGTCACTTAGAACAATTACGTCTGGTTCTGCGGCCTCGGCATCTGCTTAGCTCCCTTAGTCTTTAGAGATTGAACATCAGAGTCTTCATCGTCCCATAAGTCCAGTGGAATATCCTTGCTTGATTCTCCAGCTTTGGCACACTGCCTGTGTAGATACTTGTATCGACTAAAAGGGATCACCGAATATGTGGCCATCTACCATGCCAAGTCATGGACAGAAGGCTCGAACATTGGGAAAACGCAAATAAATGAATGGATACTCCCTATGATAATTCCTAGTAGCTAATTACAAGCGTTAAGCATGATAGATGAGGGTGGTGTTAGCGTCTATCGTAATTTGCAATGATGCAGGGAGATCAGCCTCTGATCCGTCTACACAAGATGCATGCACATCAAATGTTTAACTCATAAATTTAGCACACAAGTGAGCAAAATGAAAGTTCGTTTAGATGATCCCATTGTTCCCCATGTCATATGCTAACTCTTATGCATGTCACCACTTTATTTACAAAGAAAGCTTTTTTTTGGCAAAAAGAAAAACTTCGGTCGTAATGCTTAATACCTGCTCTAGGCCAAGCATAAGCTCAGATACCAAAACTGTAACACCCTAAAATTGAAGATAAACCAAAAAGCAAAGAATAAAGCATTTTAAGAGAATTTTTTACTTTAATGATTGAGGGTGTCAATGTAATACCCTTGAAAATTTGCTTGGAATTGCTTAGAATTCAGAAATTATATGAAAATGAATATTTGAAATAATTCCTTTTATGTTTCCTAATTTGATACTATACATTGTATATATTGTACTTGAGTCCAATGCTTAGAATAAGTGGTTGACAAGTAGACCACATGTAAATGCAGAATTGAGCCACAACCATCTTGAGAAAGAGATAAAAATAAGAAAAAAATACATAAATATAGATATGCTTCTCCTGTTGGACAAATCATATAAGTCCTAGTATAACTAGATGAGGGTCTACAACACTTCACCTTATTAAGCAAGCAAGAGGAAAAAAATATACAAATTTTAGAGAAACCCCACTTAGCCGACCATCTATGGAGAAAAAAAAACCCCCCTCTTTTCTCTTTTTAAACTACAACATTTATTATTCCTCTCTCATGAAACTCTAGTTAGAAGAGATTTCAGCATCTCCTTCCTCTATACCACATGGCTTCCTCTTCTCTTCCCTCACAGAGGAAACCCCCAAAGAGAAGCCTCATCTTTTTCCTCTTGAATGATTAAACATTCAGAATAAGTTGAAAATACCCCGTTTTCTTTTTTTAATATCAAAAGGAAAAGAAAAGGGTTTGTTCTTGATTAATTTCTTTTGCAATTCAATATCCTCATTGCTAGAGTTCTAACATCTTATGATTTTGGGTTAAAATGGGGGAAAATAAGGAAGCAATAACTAATAGGAGGAAGGAAAAAGCACCCCATTTTAGCAAGGTAACCGGCTTTCTAAAACCTTTTTTTTTTTTTTCCAGATCTAGTCACTATGAAATTTTTAGAATTTTTATCTTAGGACACTTCTTCTATGAACCAAAAAGTCAAAAATAAAAAATTTGTAGGTGGATTAATGGGATTGATCATTTAATTAACTAGAAAGCGAGTTTGTAGTGTGCTGGGATTCATCCCAACAATTTGTCCAACTTGCCTGAATTACTGGGAATGATTGGGAGGATATCTTATTGTGAAACTTAGATATGCTGCACATGTCGAAACCTACTTGTAGTAGAATTTTAAATTAATAATTTGGATATGTATGAAGGGGGATACAGTGTTATTACTAAAACTGCGCAATCCTGGCCCTGAAGTGATGTCTAGAACTTTTGCTAGTTTTGATGGAGCTATGGTAGGAATTTCACTGAAATTATATAAACACCACTTTTAGAGGAGACCTTAACGAGTTCATATCAGGGCTTTCATCCTATCGAGCATGTGTACTAATTTCTATGAAATGTTAAGTCAATATTGTATCTTAACTTGCAACCTAAATAGGATGCTCGAGTATTCATGCAATTGTTAGGCTTAAGCACGCAAGCACATAATGAATTTGGACTTAATAATTTTCAGGAGGGTCAAAACAAACCTTGGACATAGCATAGGAAGGTTAGCCTTCTAGGTTGATCCACTAATATATGTTATTCCTGCCTTAGATTGAGCTCGAGATGGAAAAAAGCACATTAAGAAGGCAACGCATTTACCAGATCCCATTGGGGCTGACGTTACTTTGTTTGGGAACCCTCAATTGTTCTATAGTTATGGTTTTCCTAACTCATACCTCTGGTTATTTTACAGCATCCTTTAACTGCTGAGTTGAAACATTCTGGTAATGTCTTTTATGTGACAAACTTTCATAGAACTTTTACTGGTTGAAAACAAAAGCCTTGTTGGCACTTGTCAAAACTAAAGTTCGAAAAAAGAGCTCTACATGGGTGGTTTCTAGAAAATGTTTCTTTTAAGAATACGTTGTGTATAGTGAATGACATATTTGTTTCCAAATCCTAATCGGCTATAGCCTTACACCCAATTTGGGTTCTTGCCCTCTTGTATGAGTCGTACAACCTCCTATATATGGCTAGTCACCGTAAAGCAACGTTGTATAGATGACCCATTTCCCATGGGCGAGTACCCACCCAAATTCTTAAATCTCCTGAATTCTGCCAATAGAAGATCACTTTTCGTTTGGAAATTGAATATTTTTCTTATAACTGTATAGTTTGTGTTTAAGGGAATTTATGTCACTACGTAGCTTTTCCCCAAAGATTTAAGAGATGGATCCATGATTGATATTGGTTTTGGTCATATTTCTTTTATCAACCCTCAATCTTTCCATTTTTAAGGTTTCCTTGCTGTAGTGTTAACTCTATTGAACGTTGTGATATTGTGTCATCGTTATAGGGATAACAAACTCACTTTGAAACTCTGTTATTTTCAGGTGAAAATTCTGATTGGGGATGGGAATCGATATGGTGGTGGCATTCAACATTAAATAACTGCTCATGCCCTTAACTTTTTATGCGTTTCTTTTTGTACAATCACTTTCCGAAGTTCTTTTATAGTTTGTGTGGCAGTCATAAGGCAAAGTTTCCCTAAGAGATTATGTTATGATTCTTTTTTTTAAAACAAAAATTTAAAATTCTCTTTTATTTGGGGTTAACTAGAATTTTGTAACCTCCATAAGCCTTGTGTCTTCTTGTGGGACATGGCGGTAACACCTCCAGTCACTAAAGTCGAAAATTTTCCTTAAATGCTTCATTCTCTTCTTTTTGGGTTGTCTTGAATTCTATGGTGTTATAGATCATTTCTAAATGGGATTGTTGCTGCAATCACATGATAATTGTCATCTTTGAACACAAGTTCATAGTGGTTTTGATCCCGAGTATCATGTTAGTGTATATTATACGATAAGGGCAATCTAGCACTACAGTAAAGCGATTTGAGAGTTAGGCTTAATTGTAATTACTAATATATTTGACTTGGATATGGACGGATTATAAATAGGTAAATATTTACATTATTCCCTAAAAATATATACACCTTTGTAAATCCATATGACAAATATACTAGAATTTACTCCTGGTTGGAGTAAATGGTGGGGATTATGACTTATAATTTTTCATTAAGTCCATATTTAGTGGAAATTATAATTTCAAGTCGGACTCGGATATGAGAATATGAATATTTTCTTGAACCTTATTTTAAGATGTTGATTGGTCTATCTTCAAAAGTTGGGCTTTGTTATTATGTCATATTAATCTCGGGTTAATGTACATAACAAGTTGTAAACCTATGTAGTCCTGATCACGTCAAGGTCATGCAATAAAATTTTATGACCTTGACAAGGATGGTGTAAAGCCTATATTAAACCACCCATGGCGGAACCTCAACTTAACACTTAATGCAAATCATCATATCTTAAGCTCAATGAGTCAAAGTACACCATTTGTGTGGTTTACAAGTGCTCACTCCTATTTATTACCCGCCAATGTAATGGCGTGCCTAGTAATTTCCATATATTCAAAGGAAGGGTGAGCTTTAGCTCTTAATGAATCTCAGTGGAGAGCATTTGTGTGTAGATATAGAAATAAGTGTTTAATTAAGTTGTTTGTACTTAATCAATGGTGTGACTAATTTCTTATATTCAAATGTTTCCATTATACTTTTTTTATAGGGGTATGAATGAAGATTCACCTAGCAAGTGTGAAGTTCGGCCACTTCTATTGAGCTTGGGCTTGGCTCTAGAGCACTAACGAATTAGATACATACACATAACCATTTTAAATGTGTGAGGGTTACTATATGATTCTAGGATGGAAGTCTACTGTGTGATTTAATCACATGCGATCACAAAAGAGGGACTGGTTCAAAGCTTAGTCTACCATACTATCATGATCGTATGATGATGAGTCACCAAGTGGGGGTTCAATCATTTAGAGACCTCCATTTATGCATGGGACCTTTCGAACACCACAAGAAAACTCATTTTTTACAATGACAACAATCATTGCAAAACATAGCATGTCGTTGCAAGAAATATTTTTTGCAACAACAATTACCATTACGAGGTCATTGCCTATAATACACAAATTACTTGTAAACGCAAAATAAATAAATAAATGCAAAGTGAATGAATTGGAAGGCAATTGCTTTTAACATCAATAAATCCAAAGTGCATCATCAAAGACTACATCACTTATAAAAGTAGCCCACCGAACTAAGCCATAGAAACAAAATATTAGTCGATGATTGTTGTTTATATTTAAACTAGCAACATAGTCCAACTACAAATCCCTAGAACAGCCATCAACCCTGCAAAGTAACCTTCAATATGCAGTTTTGCACCATCATACACGAGAGAAAAATAGTTAATAATAATAAATAGAAAGATCTAGAACATCATGGTAGACGGGTGGTTGCACATATTATATGCTTCATGTTATGCTTGGGCTGGTAAGAGGGGTAATTAAAATAGTGCAAAGCCAAAATATAACAAACCAAATAATGGCCGGCAAATCATCAAGAAGGGCAGATTCTTGAAGCGAAGGTGAAAGGTCTACTACTCTCTAATTTCACCTTTAGATTCCTGTGGAATTTAAGTTATGCCTAGATATACTTATAAGACGGCTTGGTGTAGATGTATAATCTGATGTCATTAGGAGGGCTAAGAGGTTGATTCTTAAAAAAATTGAAGGGAAACAGGATCAATCATATTTGAAGTTTCCTAAGCATGTTAAAATGATTAGGAGTACTAATCCTGAGTCTAATGCATACATATCTTAGACCAAATCCACCCTCCTAAAACATAAGCATCTGAAACTCCACTTCCCAGCCAGCACTGAGCTTAAGGCCTAGATTCAATTGGTTGTTCATCAACTACAAAGGGCCAAGTGATCGCTTCAAAAAGGCCTGTAGATCTCTAAAAAGGGTTGATGGAACCCACCTAAAAGGCTTATTCGGGAAGTATTACTAACAGTTGTGGGCATGGACAGAGCTAATCACTATTATCCTTTGCTAGTAGCATTGCTGAATCAAAAAATAATGCTAGTTGGTCTTAGTTTGTCAATGCATTGCTGAATCAAAAAAAAAAATCTGATTTTTCTGACGGATATTCCGAACGAAAAAACTCCTTTTTCCGTTGAAAAAATGATTTTTTGACGGAATAGCCGACGGAAATCAGCCGTCGGAATAATGCAGGTCGGGACCATATTCCGACGGATTCTTACATTCCGTCGGCGTGGTTCTGACGGAAAAAGTGGCCATCAGACCAAGCAACCATTGGAACACCGACGGAAAAGCTTGCATCCGACGGCCAGAAGCTCTGTTGCCTCCATCCGGCTAAAAAAAAAAAAAGAAAATTCCCATTTTTCCGTCCGATTTTCGTTGGAGAATTCCGACGAATTTCGATCGAATCCGTCAGATTCCATCCGAATTCCATCGCCGGCGGTCGGAATATCCGTCGGAATTTCTGAAAAATTTTACAAAAAAAAAAAAATGGGCACCTTCAGCCAACCCAAATTATAATTTACACAAAACCTGCATTGAAAACTTACAACTACCACACGTGGTACATGAATCAAACTAGGTAACCACCACATGTGGTTACATTAATTCAACTCAACCAGTACAAGTATTTTTTTGCACATAAATGCATCGACATTCAACCTAATTCTAAAAGTAACCATCAGCGGTTACTTTAGGAAGACTCCGAACCTCATCGTATAGTTCCTCCCCATTTTTTCTGGATGGAGGACCATCGTTCACAACTTTTCCTTCTACGAAATGCAGTTCGACTTCTTCGAAATGCATAATGTCTGGGCAAGAATCGACGGTGACAGTCAAACCAGGATGCTTTGGCCCGATGTTTGAAATGTGTTGCTTTCAACTTCTCTATACAAATAAGGCAACTTAAAACACCATGAGTGCTCCATCTAGATAACATTCCAAGGGCTAAAAATTCGTTTGTTGTCCACATTAACGCAACTCTTATAATGAAGTTCTGCCTCATTGAAATGTCATAAGTTTGAACACCACCCCATAGCATTTTCAACTCATCAATCAAAGGTTGAAAGTACACATCTATTTTGTAGGCCCAGGTACAATGCAAGTTAAGAACATATATGGCGTTGTCATGCACATATCCGGGGGAAGGTTGTAAGGTGTCACAACGACAGGCCAAATTGAATAAGGCCGTGCAGATTGTGCAAATGGGGTAAACCCATCTACACACAAACTAAGTCTCACATTGCGGGGATCCGAAGCAAAATATGAGTGTTTGCGATCAAAATGTTTCTATGCTTCACCATCTGAAGGGTGACAAAGAACACCATCCTTACGCCTATTATTATTATCGCCTGACTTCTTTGGCTTCCATCTTGGTGCATCACAAAACTTACATTTTTCAACTGTTGAATCCTTCTTAAAGTACAACATACAACCATTGCGGCAACAATCAATGGTTTGTACATCTAAACCCAAACTTCGAACCTTCTTTTTCAACTCTGAGTAATTTCTGGGACACGATTGTCTCCCAGACAACTCTCATGCATTAATTGCATCACCTCGTTCAAATAATTTTGATGCATATTATAACTAGATTTGATACTCATCAATCTGATCGCATTTGACAATTCAGTTTGGTTAGAACACCCATCCCATAAAGGTCTCTGCGCAGCTTGAAGCATATTATGGAATGCCTGAGCTTCTGCATTTGGCTGCTCATTGTCACTAACTTCATTAGTAATCATTACATCATTCACCATTGCTTCAACATTATCCACAAATAGTTCAGTACTATCAACGTATGTGGGATTTGAAACCATGTTGTCATATAAGTTTTGTGCATTGCTACTTCCAACATTATCATAGGAGGTTGGTTCTACTTCCCCATGAGATGTCCAGTACCAATAACCTTTAACAAAACCGTTTTGGTACAAGTGTAATCTCATGTCATCAAGTTCTCTATAAGCTTTATTCTGGTATTTGGCACAAGGACATCTATAATGTCCATTATTTATGAATTCCACTTGACTTCTTGTAAATTGATCAAGCAATTCAACTCCATCTAAAAATTCTTGTCTATACCCTTTTCTACATGGTAAAAATCCTTTATACATCCATCTCCGATGGGGTGGTCCATCAATATTATCCACTGTACAGCATTAAAAATGTATACGTTAATTCCTTATTTATAATAATAATGGACATAATGATTACACTTTTCTTCATACATAGTTAGAACAATAATTTACATATGATTGTACTATTTCGTCATGTACTATGTTCAATATGCGATGTACAAAAATAAGACATTACGACAATTAGGTCAGGATATAAATATGTTCGAATGTCTGAAATTGCAGTCCACACTTGTGGCATTGACACCAACAATAACGACATTCACAACAACAATAACGTTTTTTTTCCCCATTCACAATATATTTTCTCTCATGGCCCATATCCTTCATATTAATCATCCACACAAATTAAAACTTTAAATATTTACGTTATATATAATAAACGTATTATTATTTACTCTACGTACATAACAATAAATAATATTTGCACATTTACAAAATAATACAATTTCATCATCCAACTTTCAATTATTATCCAACATACCTTCATTTAATTTATTACATTTTAGATACAACATATGAAATAATCTACTAACTACAAATATTATCTAAATTTTGAAATTAATATATTACAAGTACTTCTACAATACTAAATAACAAGTACAGATATTATCCAATTAAATAATACGTCACAATATTTCACCCTCCCACATTTTCTATGTACTAACATACTAATTTTTGTAAATATTCACTATTAATTGTAACTACCATAAGATCTACGAGTTATCCACACCAAACATTCACTTCCAATATGAAATTCTATAAAGTTACAAATTCAAAAGTCCAAATAATAAGTTCTAAAAAATAACATTCAATTAAATTTTTACATCATCCACACAATTACTAATAATACTCAATAATTACTTTCACATTCACATCAACACAACCACATTTAAAATCCAAAATCTGTCAATTACTCAATACAATTTCCACAACTAACACAAATTACCATATAATTGTTAAATTGTAACTTCAATTTCTCAATTTCATCAAAATATCTACTACAATCTAAACAAACAACATTTACATATTAAACTTTCATATTCACATCAGCACAACCAAATTCAAAACTCAAAATCTACAAATAAGTTAATAAAATTTCAACAACAAACACAAATTATCACATAATTATTAAATTCTACCTCAAATTTATCAAATTCACAAAAAACTTACTACAAATTAAATAAACATAACTTACTTGAATTTAGAATAGAAACTTGGTGGTGGAATTCGGGTGGCCGGCGGGCTGGATGGCGGCGGGATGGGCGGCGGCGAACCAGGGGGTGGCGGCGGCTGTTAACGGCGACAGCGGAACTCCTTCCCCTTCTCTCTCTACGTCGCCCTCTCTCTCTCGAAGTTGGGTGCGAAAAATAAAACCCGAAACACATGTTTCTGGGTTTAAAAGCTTATCCAATGGAATATTCCGTCGGACGTCTGTCGGTCAGTTATATCCGACGGAATGTCTGGCAGAATATTCCGTTGGACAAGGAATCTTTTCAAAAAAATTCTCCCCCTTTCTGCAGAGATCTGGTCAATTTTGACCAGAGTTTCGATGGAATTACCGTCGGATTTCCGACGGATTCGTCGTAATCCGTCGGAAGTTCCGACGGAACATGCTTCCATCGAAACATCTGTCGGCTCTATTTGCTTTTTCCGTCTCTCCGTCGCCATGTCCGCCGGCCTATCCGACGATGTCTTTTTCGGTCGACATTTTCCATCGGAAAAAACAGATTTTTTTAGTAGTGACTATAATTTCTTATAGGTGTAAGGTATAATACCCATCACCTTAAATTGCAAAGTCTAGTTTAATTTTTTTTTTTACTTTGTACCTTACCCTAGTAGTTTGTTTTATGAAACAAGGGGGTCATTTAGAGGGAATCTTGTGCTTGTCACCCAATTCCAAATGGGTATATGATATTTGATGTCATACATAATGGTATCAACTTCATGGTGGACCTTAACAACTAGAAGTGTTCTTGTGGATTTGGGAAAATTTTAGGAACCCTATCTAAACATACAACGAGATGCGTAAATTGGTTGAACATGAGCTTGAAGAATTCACTAGTGATTATTACTCAATTCAGAGATACAAGCAGACATATGATGGAGTTATAAACTTAATAAATGATGGTATCAAGTGGCCCAACTCAAATTTGCATGAACTCAACCCTCTATTTCTAGCCAGGAAGCCTACTCCTATAGCTAAGGATAGAAAAAGAGAACATGAGGAAGGCACGAAGAAGAACCAAACTATATCAAATGCAATCAGGTGTAGTAGACATGAGGGGTTGCATCACATAGCATCCACTTGCCTAAGTGAAGACAATCAACCGTTAAATTGAAATAAGGCATAGAAGAGAAAACCAAAGGCAATAATAAAGAAACCAAGTGGCAGATTGGGGAAAGTGCAAGTTATAAACTTCACCAAGCAGTAGGGCCTTAAAATGGATGATAATCTTCCTCAACCCTCCTTTTATCTATTTATTATCTTACTCATTCAATGTCATTGTGCATGCTTTATAGCTGCTTGGATAAATATGCATATCTGACTACTCTCAGCTCTTTTTTTTCAGAGTTACAGGTCTTATTGATATTTTAGCTATGTTATGATTCTCAACGACGGTTGTTGAGTTAATCGTTCTCTAGCCTCATCAAATTTTCTACTTTTGGCATTTTCTAAATTCATCAAAGTTGCCAGTGTAGTGTCTATGTTCATATGTTAGTGTTCTACTGAAAATTACTTAAGATGAGGTATTTTCATTGTAGTTATCTTTGGTTACTGTTGAAAGTTATGACTCGTATGTGAGGATATCCTTGATGATGAACCAATCCTTTACAACACTCCATTGCTGATACCCTCTTCCCTACCTAAGAAGTGTGGTTGGCTTGCATATGATGGAGAAGTACACATATTTATTTTGAGATCCAAAATGGTACTATCTTTGTCCTTCCCCCTCCCCCTCTTGCTTATATCACAACTTTGATTCTAAATTTCATCTTAAATTGGTTTGCTAAGATCTGAATATGTTCTTCTTATCACATGTATCAGTAATTTGAATTTATGATAATAAATATCATAGTTAGAAGGGAAGTTGCCATGAGCGCTTATGGGTGTAAAGCACTGGGGGGTGAGAAAAAGGGACCTAACAAGTTATATGAATCAGAAAAAAGTCAGTATGGTAGCAATCCAAGCTAATCCCAACCAAAGTCATAGTAGTTTACCCTTATGGAAGGGTTTGATTTTTATTACATGCTAGTTCTGTGAATATTTGTTGCTTCAGCTCATTGAATTTTCATTGTTACTCCTCTTTGTACTCTTCAAATTCTTTTTGTGGTCACTCACTACTTTCTTTTAATTCCCTTATCTTGTTATCTTGTTGTTATATCTTCTCTTATTGCTTCTCGACAACTTTCTATTGTAGTGATTGTTGTCTTTCTTTAGTGCAAAATGTACAGCAGTCCATTTACCGTGAAAATACCTCAATCTATAAGGTGGACTTCGAATAGTATCTCCTCTTGTGTCTTTAAATCACTCGTTCTAGCAACCACATTCTTTAGCTTTTCCTATTTATAAGTCCCAATAAATCAACAAAAATAAACATAATTAGACGCTAAGAAACTTCTAATCCGTAAATACAAAGTTTATGTTATCATAAAGATATATCTTCATCTCCTTTGATCGACCGTAATTTTCCCATTGGAGCACCTCTTGAGCATCTTTATGTGTGTATTCAGCAAAGCAAATTTTATCTACAGAAGGTATCACGTTGTTGTTCACTTTTCTCTAATATTATATGCGAACATGCACACTTTATGAGATAGTGAAATAATACATGTTTTAACCTACTACAAGAGATGTTAGAGGGAGGAATGAAAGGAAGGGGATATGGCTATAACAAAATCTATAACAAAAACTGCTACTAGGAAACCTACTACAATAGCTTTCTTGGGGTTACGACTCCATCCCTCTCTAATTTTTTCAATAATAAATTGTAGGCTTTGTACAATGTGTTGCTATAATAAAAATGGATCCAATTCTTTAAAAAAAATTCAAACTTACCAATATATCCTCCACTTCAGTAAAAGATAAATTTCCAGTTGTGTGTACATCTTTTCTCAGAATGACGATCTTATGAAGTTAATTCACCTATTTTCTACATAATAAATAAATCTTACATTATAATGCAATTATCCCAAATAATGTATTTTAAATAGAAGACCGACCTTAAACTCTACATTAGTCTTGTGGTAAGTCAGGAAGAGGATTCGTAATACACTCTTCATTAGTTTTACCATACCTATCACTTTTATAATAGTTGTACAAGAGAGCTTTACATAGTCTATATGAGCATTGCATAGTATTAATAACAAATGTCTGCATCTTCAAGTAGTAGCCACCTTCTTTAATTCTAAATTTATCCTAAAGTACAGCATAAGTAACTAGGGGGAAGACACTTCTTATACACAAATTCTTAATAGTGACAATAAATTAATATTGTACCTATATTTCCTTTCACAAGTCATCACCAGCCCGAGCAAATATTTGTTGCTAGTTGTTGACGTCAAGTGGATCTCTTGTCTTTACAACTAGACCACATTCATTCACCAAGTGTTGAGCATTATTGCCTGTTTTCGAGTCTATTTCATCTAGTATGCGAATTGATAGATTTGATCCCTACTTTTCTTTTATTTTCATATTAACCACTTAACTGTTGTATTTTTCTCAATCTCCTTCTTCTTGATCTTACTTGTGGTAGACATAGAAAACACAGTGTAATTATTGATCTATATCTTTGAATGTGAGAAATGTTAGCAAAGGTCAAAATTGTCAAACCAGTTTTAAGATTACCTTCTATATTTTTAGTAATTCAATTTCAATTAATAGTAGAGTTTGCATAAGCATGTACACTTTTCCTTCTTGGTTGTTCATGATGCTCAAGACTGACCTTCATAGGCTCCTCTTCATGTCCATGTGCGTCAGCAACTTCTTGTACTTCTAAAGTCATAACAACCTTCCCAGTAAATTTAGTCATTTTCTTTCTCTTATCGAATTGATTCACCATATCTATAGCTTGATAAATATTCACAATAAGGACATGAATTTAATTATATCTTCAATAGTGCCTTCTCAAGCATCCAATCCTATATCTATATATTTTTGCAGATGGCCTTAATGTACACTAACTCACATTTTGAAAACAGTCTAAATATGCATCAATGTAGCTACACACATGATACTAGGTAGTAGTTGTAAAAGAAATAAAACTTGCTTTGGTAGAACTTGCATTAAAAAAAAAGGAGGTACACAATCCATATGAACCCACTAGAGTACCAGCCTTAGGTTACTCAATTACATTAGTTATGTATTGGCTACATATGTCTCAATCATAAACTATATTATTGACCAATGCTCGGGAGTCAAATCAATAGCATTATGTTTTCTTAATTTGAATATATTCCCAACTATTCCCAAGCTCTTCATTATAAAGTAAAAGCCTTCGTAGAACATAATACTAGGTAGTAACCATAGGAGCAACAATAGCTGCTATAGCCCCTTGTTTGTGATTGAGGTTCTACTACCAAAAAGCCACAGAGAAATTGTAACATTAGTGGAGCATAGCCTACCCTCTGTCCTTGGTAGAACATTTCCCTTTGATTCATCATCCATGATAGCCATGTCATTATCTTCTAAATGATATAGCTGAAGCTCGATTGAATATGATGATCTTACACTTGTACCTATCGCATCATGAGCGGATTTGCTCCTAGTTGGGCTTACATTGCTTGTTCATACGGTACTTTAGTTACGAAAACATAATTCCAAACAGAAAAAGTGCAAAGTGATGAATGAGAAATACTAAACAACTTGCAAACATAGCTTGATCATCTTCTGTAGTGTGTTTATTTATATGAAGTTGATGATTCATGCTTGAGAATCCCATAACTCTAGTAGCTAAACTACCACTAGTCCCATTTCCTAAATGTAACTAGGTTTAATTGCTTTGACATACTATTTATTAGACATGTCAATAATAAAATATGTATAGTTATTAAAAATTGAAATTCGATACCTCTTGCAGCCATTTTTGAATTATGTTTCATATGGTGAGCAGAATTTCTAATAGGTCACAGACCACGATGGATTAGATTTGAATAAGGATTACAGTTCCCTTTATTCTTTTCTCTTCCTTTTCCTACCATCATTTACTTAAGTCACTAGGTTCTTATAGCATTATTAGGTCTAGCCTAAAACAAAATAATTAGTAGTTAATGAATGATACCCTTATTTCCGCACATTTAACTTCCCATGTATGGGCTTGAGGAAAGACAGTGACAAAAACTAACTTTACCTTAGGGTTCTCACCTTAATATGTTCAAATTAAAAAGAAAGTAATTGGTATAGTAGTTATAAGATCAAGTAGCAATCTAGTTAATACACTAAAAGAACACACACACAAAAACACCATAAAGTCGTCTTCTTTTTAGGTCACCACACTAAATTTCTCTACATAAAATAAAAAGAAAAAGGAACCACTTATAAACATGTTTCTTCTCATCTAAGAACAAGCAAAAAATGTCTCTTCAAACTAATAAAGAAAAATGAGACACTTATGCATCATCTCCTGAGGTGCCATCAATGAACTCTTCTTCTTCTCTTGATCCTTAGAAAACTTCAATGTCGCTGTCATCTATAAAGTCATCATGTTCTTGGGTCATTGCAGTATGCTTCTTAACCATTTTGATAAGACTATCCTCGCTTTCAACAACAAAAGTATCTATGCTAAAGAATTGGTGGAAAAATCATCAGTTGCATGCTAAAACCATTGCCTTCAACATCCACCTTTGCTTTTGTTTGTTGATAAGCATCAACATCTACATCTTGTTCGGTAGATTCCACTCCTCAACGCTAATGCCTACTACTGCACCTTGTCCTAAAGGGTACCCAACTAGTTTGAATATTATAGGTTTGATTTCTAAAGAGCTTTCCCTGGATATTATTGTCACCATAATCATCATTTATTCCCTTCCAGTTGAATTTAGTGTCAATGTTGCTCAATTATCTTGAACAAAATGTCAAGCGCTCATTTACAAGGCAACCTTTTGCAATACAACTTTCTGGATGTTCTCAATTATGAACACAGGCTCTTAAGGTATGCAAGTACCTATGCAAATGAACTTTGGATAAGCAAATTAACAAATACACTCAAATGGATATAAAAATATTTAAAATCGTAGATATCACACCTCATGAATTATGTGCACTAGATTTGTCATTGAAAGGTGTCAAATTCCTCATGAATTATGTTTTTAGCATGTACATAGATTACGAATAAACAAACTCAACCCAATCAAAGGCCCAAACACATTTTTTCATTAAAAAAACCTCGAATGGCAATAGGGAGCAATTGCCTAATAAATACATGATATATGGTCATGGCTGTTCAAACATGAAATCTTTCTCCCATTGGCTTTCACACATCGAGATATATTTGATAAGTAAACATCAGGAGACTTTATATTTGCAAACATCTCATAAAGTGCAACCTTTGCACTTGAGTTCAATGTATAGCATGCTACAAGAATATGCACTTTGTCTCCATTTAAAAGTGAGTGCAACTCATCTCTAATGCCCATGCTCATAAAATCAATTTGAGCATTTTTTTATGTCTTTAATCTTGCCCTTTATATTCATTAAAGTCCCTAAGATATGCTCAGGAACATTCTTCTCAATATGCATCATATCTAGGTTATAATGAATTTTTAACTTGCTTCAATAAGGCAACTAAAAACAAATGGTTGTCTTATGCTAACCATACAAAATATTAATGCATCTTGGTTTTTTTTGGTACCTACAACCTTACCAAATTTCTCTGGGGTGAATTGACTACAATGGGCTAGCACATCTTCTCTGGTGAGAGGTGTCAGTGCACTCCCCTTGTTGTTTGTATTATTAAATGATTCAGCATCCTTCTTCCACTTCTAATTGAGACGCAACCAATGATGATGTCCTAAATATCCACCCTTTTTTAAGAGAAGTATGCCTAGTCTCCCAATGGCATGATGAGCAAGCGAAATGACCTCTTTTAAACCAATCAAGTAGATCAGCATTTGCAGAAAAGTCACTAATGGCACACAAAACTATGATATGCAACATAAAGTTTTATCCAAAATTAGCGTCATATGTTTTAATCCTAGTCTCTCAAAGCTTATTTAATTCTTTAGCAACAGGGTGAACATACACCTCTATAGTCCTCCTAGAATATGTAGGTCTAGGTATAAGTAAAGTTAATATGAGAGAATAGGGTTTCATACATAACCAAGGAGGTAACTCATAAAGAACGAGAATAATAGGCTGAATGTTATGTTACAAATTATTGAAGGGTTGAAATTGATCACATGCTGGCCCAGTCTAACATTACATGCCTCTTTAGCAAATTGAGTATATTCCTCATCAAATGATTTCCATATCACAAAATTGGTTGAATGCCTCATTGCACCATCTTTAACCCTTGTCTCCTTATGCAAATGCTTATCTTTAGCTATTTTTCTTGATATTTATATTGATGTGGAGCAAGTTTTGAGCTTGGGTCTGCTCTCACTAGTGAGAGTTTTAAACTAAGTTGGTCCAATATTAACCCTAAGTCAAGGACTAGGTTCCCCCTAGGTCAATATTAACTTAGGTCCCTTAACAAAGTCAAAGTAGGATTAGGGAAGGTGGTTGGGCCATTAGTAGCCCTAAATAAGGAGTTCACTACTTAATCCTCCAAAAACCGCCTCATTAGCTTATTTATAATTTTTAGATAGAATATTTTTCTTCATTTCTAGCTTAAATTTGACTAGGAAAATGAGCATTAACTTCTACAAATTATGCATGTATGGGACACCCTAGATGTCTATTTTCCAAGATATCTTGAATCACACACAAACTCCAAGTATAAAGGAAGTTATGGGCTAAATACCGAGCAAGGGTTAGTCTAAGACTGGAAAATGTACAGTTCTAATTATAAGTTTAATTGAAGAGCTTATAACTGTAATTTTGGAGTTAAATAGCATAGGATGATTCTTCACACACAAAGCTAACAAGTGGCAGTAACTCCATTGGTGGCATAAAGCCTACTTAAGGCCCTCTAGAAGATGAAAAATGAATCCTGAAAAATACAGTTCATAATGATTGTAATTATCTTAAGCATCTTGATTTATTTTTCTAAGATATTTTGTAAACCTCCTATTGGTCCACTTGTCTTACTAATGTAAAACTAATTTCCTCTCTAATTAGGTATTTATAGACCCACTTATCACCATAAAAATTCAGACTTACTGAATGATATGAGAGCTTGAAGCTTTGTGCTTTCCTCAAAATCTTTATCTCTCTTATAAGGTTGGTGATTTGAGTTCATTACTTTAATCTAATCCTTAGTGCTAAGGCTTTATAGGGTTAAAGGGCAGGTCGATTTAATCTACATGGTGGTTTAACCTTTGGCCTAGATATATTCTCTTTGATTTATCTTTTTGCTACTTATTTCAAATATTATATCTTCTCCATTAAAGGGTTTCTTTGTTTGGGAATTCTATCTCTCTTGATTTAGTCTTGGGAAGATTGACCTTGAACATCCTTTAGACTCATCTGCAAGGATTTTCACACCTTCATTTGGTATCATGAAATTCAATATGGATCATTTTGTTATCAGAGCCTACATCTTGGTAAGAGACAAATCCATCAATCTTGTGTTTTGATTTGCTTAAATTTCCTACCTTTCTATCCTACTTTCCCCTTTAGTTCTCCCTCTCTCTCTTATCTAGTCTATAAAGAACCCTAAAATAGCCTAAACACAACTCCTAAACCAAAGACAACTCAAAAACTCCAAAAAAAAAAAGAAAACAAAGTTGTGACAAAAATTCAGAAAATACTCAAGACAGTTACCTCCACGGGTAGCCCGTGGTGACCCACACAAACTGTGATAATGCCTTTTTCATTTTTTTCTCATTTCAGAGTCCCTCACGCCCCTCTGTGGTGTTCCCCATGCCCCATGGTCCCTGGTCTTGTTTAACTCCTTTACTTGTTTCCATCGTTTTCCCTCTTTCATGTTCCAAACCTCTTGTAACCATGGCTAATGAGATAAATAGGGCCATTCTTGGGCTTCAAGCTCAAATAACAGAGTTTAGGAAGTAAATGGCACATGTGAAAAAGGTCACGAAAAGGCCTTCTTGCTTTGATGGTATTAGTTTGGATCCCACCATCTATTTGAGATGGAGTCAAACACTTGAAGATGATTTTAAGGCCAAAGGATGTTCTCATAAAGAGAGTTTCTTGATAGCTACTCAAAAACTCCAAGGTTATGCCTACTATTAGTTTAAATGCCTTAAGAGGGAGAGAGCTCTTCAAGACAAGCCCAAAATCAAGACTTAGAGTAAACTTAAGTCACACATGGATGTAAGACTTAACCCATATCAACTCATTGAAAAAGAACTCTTGGAAGAAAAGCCTATTGTTCTCTAAGAGAAGATATTGGTTCAAGATAAAAGTGAGCCTATTTTGGGTTTTGATGAAGCAAGAGAAAGTTTGGCTATGGATGAGAGCTCCCTTAAAGCTCCCAGTTGAATGGATTCTACACTAGTTCTTTGTTTTTAAGAAACTATGGAGGTTCAATTTCAAGTTCAAGAAAAAAAAGAGCCTATCAAGGTTTAAAAAGAGGCTAAGGAAGAAAATGAGATCCTTTTTTATCTTGAAGAGAAGGAAGTAGAATCATATCTCAACTTAGAGGTTATACTACCTATTGTCTCTCAATCTCACTCTTATCCACCCCATTTTTCTAATTTGAGAATGAAGGATGAAATCCCCCCCCCAAAAAAAACCCCCATCCCTAAGGTCCCATTGTCCATCAAAATAGTGTTGCGAGAGAGCTCTTATAAGGGTGATCAAGCCACAAGTGACACCTCTCTTGAGTACGATAAGTTCGAGTTATCTTGTTATGTGTATGTTAAGATCCTCAATGAGCTCATGAGGCCTAGGAGGGCAACTCATCGCTTTAATATTCTTCCAAAGATCTTCAATAACTCCTTCACATTTAAGAAGAAAGGAGTCCTTAGTACCTTGGGTGTTTTCAAACCCGAGAATGGTAAAGAGCAAACAAGCTACAAAAATGCTTCGCATTTCCGATAGAATATCCGGTGGGAAAAACATGATCTCCGATGGAAAATACGACGGAAGTATGCCCGTCGGGAAATCATTTGCAGGGGGAATTCCATTTCCGCCGGAATTTCTGTCGAAAATTTCGGCGGAAATGGAATTTCCTTTTTAAAAAATTAAATACAAAAGAAATTTTTTCCAACTATTTAAAAACACCACAAATATGAATATGAATTTTTATGTGTGAAAATTAAATGCGCTAAAAAAAACTATTCATGACATCCACAACTATTTTCGATCCATAAGCAAATCAAATAAATAATCAGAATACGTCATCATTGTCATTTTGGGAGTCCTGCTCATCATCGGTGTCCAAGTTGACTTGCTGGTTGGAAGAACCTGCACTTGTCCCTTAAGAAATCTCAAAACTTTTTTCATAATTCGCTCTGTCTTCTCCTGTTTTTGGGCAATTTTGCTTATAGCCTCTGCTTCCTTGGTAATACTGTGATTTAGGAGTTGCGCTTGCTCTCTTGGATCGAAGTGCTCAGCTAATGAGTGACGTGCAGCTGTAATTGTAGCTGATTTCTTCAACTTGACCCCCTTCGTGCCAAAACTGCATACACATTCTTTTTTGTTCAAATTTTCTTTAAGTCAAAACTCTTCTGGGGTCATAGGGGGCAGTTGCGACTTCCCTTGAGTTGCAGCTTGGGTGTACTCCTCCCATTTCTTATGGTGTTCCTCCTGAAATTTATTAAAAAAAAAAACTATTACATACTAAAGCGTCAATTATAACATATGAATGATGTTTGAATAAAATGTGCCAAACTTACATATTTTTTTATAGATTTCTTATGAACAAATACTTTGTCTTTGGCCTTGCAGTGAGTGTCCTTAAATAGTTCTTCCATGTGGGTTCCCTACCTAATGCTTTGGCCTATAAAAAATTAAATGCAATGAAGGATCAAATGTAACGAAGGACCAAAGCCTCATTCCTTACCATACATTGAATATCAAAGAAACACTTATTAATAAGCTCATTACTTACCAGGCGCATCTTCCTTTCACTAATCGGAATTGAGCCACATGTATGTAACGAAGGACCAAAACCTTCTGCATCATTCAATCTATTCTTTTTATTTTGTTCACTCAACTTCTTAAACTTGTCATCCTCACTCCAATGCTTAAGTATCTCAATCCAAACACTAGGTGGCAACCACTTTGGCTTTTTGTTGAACTTCCTAACATATCCAAGAATGTCCCTAAGCCTAGTTGCACCTCTATACTTAAAGTTACACCGTATCTAGATTTCATTATTCAGATGCCAGTAGCAGTGTTTCTGTAACAAAGTTGAAGTATATTAGTAAGCATATCAAATAAATTTAATGATGACGTTCAAATTCATTGTATAGAAGACCAACCTTTATTTTTCCCTGAACATCCATCACTATGTTTATAATATTTTTACTGAAATTTTTCTCAATATGCATAACATCAAGTTTATGCCTTAGAAGTTGATGCTTCCAATAAGGCAACTCCCAAAAGATACTTTGCCTTGTTTAGTTATGTTCATTTTTCTGAAATTCGAAAATTTGAAATTATACCTCTGTAGTCACTTTAGGCAAATCAGATGCTACATCAGACAATATTTCACCAGAAATCCTTTTGGGAGGGCCAATGTGTATGTGCAACTTTATTAGCTCTAAAACAATAATTCCGAGGCAAAAACTGATGATGGCAATCAAACCAAGATGGCTTTCGTCCATGCTATAACTGAAATGCATAATTTTGGTGCATACAAATCGGATATGCTAACAACCTATGAGTACTCCGACCGGACAATATACTATAGGTGGGAAAATCATTGATCGTCCACATTGATGCAGCATGCAATCTAAAAGTTTTCCCACATAAAACATCAAATATGTCTACCCCAACATCCCATAGCATTTTCAATTCATCAATTAAGGGTTGCAAGTACACATCAATTCTATTCTTTAGATTCGTTGGACCTAGAATAATACAACTTAAAAACATATATGGAGTGGTGATACACATGTCTTTAGGCAAGTTATAAGGTGTAACAACAATTGGTCACACAGAATACGATATTTCCAGATATGGAAAATGGTGTGAAACCATCAGCACATAGATCTAACCTTACATTCAAGGGCTCTGCTGCAAAATATGGATACTTTTAGTCAAAATGCTTTCACGCTAGTGTATCCGACGAATGTCGGAGAACACCCAATTCTTGGCGGTGCTCATGGTGCCATCTCATGTGGATGGCAGTATTTTTTGAGGCATATAGTCTTTACAATCTTGGGATTAAAGATAGGTAGTGCATTCTAGCATATAAAACCTCCTTATGACTTCGTTGGTTGGAGTTCTTTGGTAATTGTCTTGCATATCCACAAAATTTGCATGCAGACAAACCCTCATCAGGATTATAATAAGCTATGCAACCATTTGGACAACAATCAATTTTCTGAACATCCATGCCTAAGTCTTTCACTTTTCTTAGCTACTGATGATAATTTTTTGGAATGCGACTTTCAGGAGGGCATATATCTTTCATTACACCAACAACTTCGTTGAAACAATGTTGAGACATGTTGTGGCCTGATTTAATACTAAGTAGCCTCACAGACGTTTCTAGTTCAGTTATGTTGCACCTTTATAAAAGGGTCTTTGGGCAGATTCAAGTATAGTGTAAAATGCCTTAGGATTTACATCATGAGAGCTACTCATGTTCATTTCATTAACTTGGAATGCAGCATGAAGCATGTTCTCCATATAATTATGATCATTGTGATCGTAATCAAAATTTATAGATTATGAACTACTTGCACGCCTTTCTTCTGAATTATCTTATTCCCTATGACTTGTCCAAAACCAATAATTTTTCACAAACCCCTTTCTATACAAATGAGTCTTTACAACGTCAGGTGTAAAATACTGCATATTCTTGCAGTTCACACATGGACATCTATAAATTCCATTAATTTTATACTCCTCCTGATTTTATGCAAATTCATCAAACATATTTACTCCCGTTAACTACTCATTTCTAAGCCCATGTCCATCAGGATTTCTACTCTTATACATCCATTCACATTGCAACGGCCGATCAATTTGTTGCCAATCTGGTTGCCTTAATAATTATATATACTATAATTAACGTCGATAAATATCTTTTAGAAATTAATTTAATCAATGACCAATAAATTATTGTAACACATTATACAGTTCAATATTTGAAAGATAATAATTAACTTATGTGTGGATATTAACACGATGTTTAAGCACATAAATAATTATAGGTAGAGATAATTAAAAAACCTGTTTCAATCGATAAAAAACAATGCTGAACTTGTGACAGGAACATAAACAATTGCAATTTTTTTTTAATCGTTGAACATTATTTCTTTTTTTGCCCATCTAAAATACACAACAAATAAGCCATAACTAACACAATTTACCAAAACAAACATTTCCCTTTCAATATAGGGACGGCCATTTAAATCAAAAATTATTTTGTGCACACAAAATTTTAGTAACATTTTTGTTCCACTATCGATAACTACTTACAAACTATTTCGTTTATCCAAATCAACATACATTGCAAATTAAATTAAAGATTAAATGATTCACTATAATTTTTACATTCAATAATGACACCAATAAAATAAATTACTTTTATATTTAGGTCACATTTTATATTCTCATATTCCGAAAGTAGATTACACAAAAACCTAAAATAAAACAATGTAATAAAACATATATACTACAGAAAATTAAATTTAACATAACCATTTTATTTATTATAATAAACCAAATTGAGCATCAAACACAAATTAAACTATTTATTTCACAGTTCATCCAAATAAGAAAACCCAAAAAAAACAAAAAGCTATGAACCAAAACCCAAAAAAAACAAAAAGCTATGAACCAAAAAGGAAAATAAAAATGCTTAAAAAAATCAAGCAAATCATACAAAAAAAAAAACATAACTCAAAAAATAATAGACTTCACATACTTAGCAAAAATTAATATATGAAACAAATGGAACAAAAAAACATGCCTAACAAACTTAAATCATTTATCAAAATAAAACATATTCTAAATGTTTAGCTACTTACAACTATTTCATTAATCCAATCAACATATACTACAAATTAAATTAAATAATTTAATATAAATTTTATATTCGCTAAAGATACTAATGGAACAAATTTAATTCATTTTTATTTTCGCATTTTACATTCCAGTATTTGGAAAATATATTTTCAGAAAAATCTAAAATGCAGCGCTAATTAAACATATATAAATGGTAGACAAAAAAAAGTTAACATATCTATTTTATTTATCAAAACAAACGTAACTGACGATCAAACACAAATTACACTATTTATTTCACACTTCATCCAAATAAACTAATCCAAAAAACCCAAAATACCATTAAACAAAAAATAAAATAAAAATACTTAAAAATCAAATAAATCATACAAAAAAATTAAACATACTTCAAAAAAAACATATACTTCACATGCTTACACAAAATTAATATATACACAAATCGAAGAAAAAATAAACTTACTTAACAAACTTAAATAATTTACCAACACAAAACACATTACACATGTTTAACATACTTCAACATTTTACAATAATTATACAATTTTTAGAAATTTACATACTTCATATATTTTATTTCACTTATCCAAATAAATGTACTTCACAAATCAAACAAAAAATTAATACAATTAACAACAATTTCATATACTTAACAACATAATTATCAAAAATTAACATAATTAAAAAAATTAACATAATACACATCAATATTTTCCACATCCATATTTTATGAAACAAAATAAAGTAAATAAACTATACAGATATGCTTCAAAATTAAATTTCACAAAATTTAACAACACATACTAAATTAATATAATTTCAAAACATAACAGTTCCACCAACCTTTAAATATTCGAAGAAATAATCGGACTACCGGAAAACGAGCGGCGGCCGGAACGACGGCGGGAGCGGCGACAGCAACTCTTCACCCCATTCACAACAAATCAACCACCATAAAAAACACTAATTAAGTCAAAATTTCAATTTTAAATAACAAATTAACTAAAAATAATCAACTTACCGATGAATTATGAACAACGGTAACCCTCTTCACTAATCAGTGGTCACCTAAAAAAAGAAGTGCTCCCCTCTCTCCCCTCGTTGCTCTCTTTCTCTCTCCTGGTTTCACTCTCCCTCTCTCCTCATTTCTCTCTCTCTATATTACAAAGTTGATGACGAGGACGAAGGAGGCACGCTTAAAAAACTAGATCTACTTTTGTTTTGGGAAACACTTTTTTTGTCCGACAGAAATTACGTTGGAGTACAACGGAAATTCAAATTTCCGTCGAAAAATAATTTCCGTCTGAAAGTCCATTGGAAATTTGAAATTCCGTCGGACTCCGACATAATTTCCGTCGGAAACAAAAAATTCTCCATCGGGTGCTTTTTTACGTCGCTATTTTCATCGGTATGTTGCCCCGTTTTTGTAGTGAAGGGTGATGTCAAAGAATTGTAATCCCAAGGATTTGAGGGCAAATCCTCTTCAAGGGGAAGGGGTTGATACAGAGTAAGTTTCGAGCTTGGGTATACTCTTACCAGTGGGGATCTTGAGCCAAGTTGGTCTAATACTAACTCTAAGTCAAAGACTAGGTCTCTCTATGTTAATATGGACTTTGGTCCCTGAAGAAGGTCCAACTAGGATTAAAGAACAAGGTGGTTGCACCATTTCTACCTTTAAATAAGGAGTTAACTACTTGATCCTCCCAAAACCACCTCATTAGCTCATTTACAGTTTCTAGATATAATACTTTGCTTAATTGCTATCTCAAATTTAACCAGAAAAATGAGGTTTAATTTCTACATATTATATATGTATGGAAATCCCCAGATGTCTATTTTCCAATGAGTCTTAAATCATACTCAAACTCCACGTATGGAGGAAGTTATGGGCTAAATACCAAGTAAGGATCGATCCAAGACTGGAAAATACATGGTTCTAATTATGGGTTTAATTGAAGAGCTTACAACTATAATTTTGGAGATTAATTAGTAAGGGATGATTCTTCACACACAAAGGAAGAACAAACAAGTGGCATGTCCTCCATTGGTGGAGTAAAGCCTATTCAAGGTCCTCTAGAAAATGGAGGATGAATCCTGAAAAGTATAACTTATAGCGATTGTAATTATTTTAAGCATCTTGATTTATTTTTTTAGGATATTTTGTAAACCTTCTACTGGCCCACTTGGCTGAATAATGTACAAGTAATTTCCCCTCTAATTAGGTATTATACACCTAATTACCACCATGAAAATTCAAACTTATTGAATAATATGAGAGCTTGAAGTTTAGTGCTTTTACCAAAATCTTTATCTCTATTAGGAGGGTGGTGATTTGAGTTCATTGCTTTAATCTAATCCTTAGTGCTAAGGCTTTAAAGGGTTAGAGGATGGGTTGATTTAATCTAGGTAGTGGTCTAACCCTTAGCCTAGATATATCATCTTTGATTTATGTTCTTACTACTTATTTCAAGTATTGAATCTTCTCCATTAGAGGCTTTCTTTGTTTAGGAATTCTCTCTCTCTTGGTTCATTCTTAGGAAGATTGACCTTCAACATCCTTTAGGCTCATCCAAAAGGAATTTCAAACCTTTATTTAATCAACCGAAATCCTCCACACATCTTTTGGTATCAGTATAAGTCCTCCCATATCATATAGAATCTTTATAATCGAGATTCCAAAGGAGAATACCACAAAGCCTTACATAGGACTTTTTCCCCCTTAGAAGGGCCTTTCTGAACTATCTTCCTTCTAGTTAAACTATAGGTAGGGCATTCATTTTAAGTGGGTATACTCCTGCCAATACAAGATATAGTCTTTGGCGCAAGTACTAATTTTGTCCAGATCTAAATCATTAATAACCTTCGTAGCCTCATAGTATGAAATCGGAAATGTACTTCCCTGAGCTTGGCATTGTAACTTGAGTAATCTATCAAAAGAAGAGTCACTCCTATTGTTGAGAACTTTCAAGTATTAAAATTTTTATAACATTGGATAATTTTTGCATTGTTGTGCCATTCGTCATCAATGGTTGTTGACATTCCCTTAAAAGACAATAAAACTTTGATGCTTCACCAAAAGGTTCTTTAGGCATGTCATTCTCAATATCTGTGTCAATATCTAGCCCTATGTTCATACCAGCTACACCACATACATCTTCTATATATTGATCTCACTATCATCATATTCCCTCTCATCCTCATTGCCTCGATTCGTATCATCACTATTGTAATTGTATACTCTTTCACCATGGAACTCGCATGTGGTGTATTTCTCATATATTCCCCACTTAAGTAAGTCAAACCTCATTTCCACCCTTCTTTTGAGAAATACATTTCAATAATTATGACAAGGACATCTAAGAGTTATAGTGTTAGATTTACTCACACAAGGACATAAGGGGGTGAATTGTGTCTACCAGTTTTTTCGGTTTTCTCAAAACACTCGTCAGAACTGTTTGAAATGTATGTTTACAGTAAGGCAGAAACAAGTATAATTGTAGAAACAGTAAAGGAGACACAATATTTTTATGTGGAAAACCGCCTCTGGCCCAAATGAGGTGTAAAAACCACGACCTACGTCAGTAGAATTTCAGCAATACTTTTACTAACATGGGTCAAATTCGTTACACATGTAACGCACGTAACTAGTCTACCCCGAGACCCTAGTTGCACGGACACCACATCCAACGTCTCCTAAGAGACCACGTCTAATGACTTGGACAACATGGACAACACATCCAACGTCTCCTAAGAGACCACGTCCAATGTCTCCTAAGACTTGGACAATTTCTTGATTCGATGATGAAAAAGAAATAGCAAGACACCTTACTTGAATGCTTCTAGGCAAGCTGAATGTAAGGTATAATACAATCCCTATTATGCCAATATAGATGACTCAATTTAGCACACTTCTTGAAGGTTTTTTAATCAGAAAATTTTCTCACAGAAAACTCGATTTTGCTCCTTGAAAAATCATGAATTAAAACGTTAAGAGGCAAGAGATTATATACCCACCAAATACTTGTGCCGTAAATAAATGGAAGTTTTTGGATTTTAGCAATAACTCTCAAAAATAATCAGTATTCCAAACGGAATTGAATCTCTCAATATTATCTTTTTTGGAAATCATATCTTAAAGGCTGAGATAGAATCTTTTGAAAATATCTTTTTAGGAAAACCAAATTTAATTAGGAAAGAACTCTTTCCTAGACAAAACGTTATCAGAAAAGCAATCCTAAATATTGTAGGAATTTTGTCATTTAGAAAAACTCTTTGAAAATCTCAAAACATGAGTTGTATATGTTGCCCTCAAAATGTCACAGTCCTGATTACTCACCCTGTTCTGAGCAGTATTCTGAGTGGCGTAATAAATTCCTTCAAGGCGAGTGTTAAGTCAAGATCTTCTAATTGGCATATTAACAAGAATCTAAAAAATAAAACCAATACTAAGCCTAAGACTCTTGTTATCAGCTAAACTCCTTGCACATGATTTTGATGTTCCATGCGACGTTCCATGCTTTGTGCTCAGAACTGTTCTGAGGCAATGTTCTCAGATTCTTGTGTAAGTTATCTACTTTAATGCTCTATGCTCATTTGAACTGTTCTCCAGGGTGTTTGCAACCTGTTTCAACATACAATTCTAGCACACTACTCAAGCATAGCATGAAAGCATATTGACTAGTACATTTGGGTTATTATCATCAAAACCTTACACATGATTTTTTCAACAAATTCTCCCTTTTTGATGATGACAAACCAAGTGACCATCAAAGTGCAACAAAGTAAAGGGCAAAAACATTGGTGCCAAAATAGTAATTTAAGGAGTCCAATACACACACATGAGAAAGCAAGAGTAAGAATCAGCTTAAAACAAGCAGACCAATCAAAGCATGGTCATACTTATCTTCCCCCTTTTGGCATCATCGAAAAGGTCGAGGGAACCATCTGCATAAATTCAATAGGGATGCACCCACCCTCACGGGTAATGAGGGAAAATAACAGCGATACAAGTCAAGTATATGGTACATAATGATATTGGCCATCCCAGTCTCGCACAAACAAATAACATGGGCACAAGTAAAGGTATAGCGTACATGCATAAACCATCTAAGAACAGCCATATACCATTAGTAGTCACATACATAATCAAGTATTTGAAAAATAGTGTTAGAAACAAGGAAAGGAACAAGTTCAGGTAGAGGAAGGTGAAGGAGGGAATTGGGCTGTGCGGGCAAGAAGGGCACTTAGCAAATCCTCGTGACGTTTAACATTGAGAGTCTTTTCCTCTGTAAATACCTGCTTTGCTTCAGCTATCTCCTCCTTCAATGTAATCTGGTCCTACAACAATGTATCAATTGTGGGAGCGTTGGATGTGGAGGCTTCACTGGGAACAGGTCCAAGTGGTGTTTGGAGCCCTTGTTCTGAAGTTGCATTGTAGCCTTTTGTCACTTTGAAACCACACCCAATTAACGTGCTGTTGCCAATCTTATCACTGACCTGAAAGCCTATTCTCTTCTACAAGGGAATCCCAAGTTTCTCAAACACTGATTTTAGTAAGAATCCATACCCCATGTCATGATCCTTGGACGTTTTGGCAATTCTCCCAATATGGCTAATCATGATTACGGGCAAATTAATTTGGTCACCCCTATCCAACATATCAGTGTAGCACATATCCTTGGGATCAGCAATGTTGCATCCCTGACCTCGAGGAATGATATTCTTAATGATAAACCAAAATAACAATCGATGCAATGGCATCATTTTCCCCCTTCGCACAGATCGGGACTCAGTTAGATGGGGTTTTGGGGCTAACTTGTGGGTCAATTCCAACAACTGCTCATCACCAAGCACACTCTTGTCCTCACGAATATACATATCAAAACCGTCAGAAGGTACCCCAAGCATTTCACCTAACTTCTTAGCATTAAACTATAGGTCATGATCATTAACTGTGCTTGTCACCACTCATTGGTGACAACACAGTTCGTATAAAACTCAGCCAAGTTTGGAACTGACCATCCTTTCTTAGTATCAGTGAATAGGTCTAACCATCCTTGAGCTTCCAACTTCTCTAAGAACACCCCTAGCCCATGTTCCTGAAAGTATGACACCTTAACTACCTTTCACAGATTTCTGAAGGAAATGCTCATATCTCTCAGCAAGTATCATAGTTTTTATAATTTTCTTCTTCTTGGGTGCAATAGATTCTTCAACCAGTTCAGATACTTATTCTAGGGCAGCCCGTTTTTTGGCAGGTTTCTTGGATGGAACTGGTTTGAGGAGTGTTTTGGTAGGTGTTTTGGGACTTGGTTGGAGCAGTTCATTTGAATCCGCAAAATTGGTCCATTCTCATCACTATCCTCAGCATCTTCAACAAAAAATTCATTATCAACACGCTCAACATCATAATCCTTTGACTCCCCAACTGATTCGGCCTCATTCCCCCTTAATCTAAACTCGGCCACAATCGGGTCATACACCATAATCTCTTAACTCGCAATTGGGTGTACCAAAGGTACCATAGCAGGGTTCAAGTCTACTGATCTTAAGTCCAAGCTCTTCAAGAACCCAAAAATAGAGGGACTAATTGAAAAAGAAGGCGAGGTAGGGTTTCCCATACCGATCCAAATCGTTTATGGCGATGAAGGTGCCAGTGACGTTCCCTCAGAACTCATCCCAATTCCGCCCCTTTTTCTTACTAGTTGGTCTCATAGTGATCTTGGGTGAGAAGTCTTATGCTTGGAGGATGCTTGACCGCCACGAGTTCTTGCCATTGAGGATTTGAGGATTTGAGGTGATTTAGGGTTGTGAAGGGGTTTAAGGAAGGAGAGGGAAATCTGGTTCTTGGTGGAGAGAGAGAGATAGATGGATGGGTTATGGAGAAAGAGAGAGTGTAGGGATTTAATGGTGCATGAGTGGCCCGAAAATTAAAGAAGTTTATGAGAGAATTTATTTCGGCCCTTCTTGGAGAGAGAATATTTTACATGCAACACATCATTATACTAGGTATGGTATAAATTATAGGTTAGGTGTAATGAAAAAGGAAATTTCGGTTTCCAACATTTCATTAATAATGCCACTTGGTCAGCACATGATACAAACAGTGGTCAGGTCTGTTCCTAGAGCCTGTTCTTACTGTTAAAAATTCGATGTCTCAGGATACTAAGGTCAATATTATTAGACCTCAATGACTGTCAGCATGTCACGTTCCATATATATGCTAATAACAGCACAGAAAATTGAATGCATCCATTGAATTAATTTATTTGGTCTCAAAACCTTACTAGTCAATCATTAGGAGTTGATGAAGTACTCTCACATTCGCTTAATCATACCTAATTCAAGTCTATTCCTCTCAAACTGTTCTCTACTCAGCGCCTTGGTAAAAATATCAGCAATTTGTTTGTCAATAGCACAAAAATTCATTGAAATCAAGCCATTTTCTAAATTGTCTCTTAAAAAGTGATGACGAACATCAATATGCTTAGTCCTTTTATGCTAACATGGGTTCTTGGTAATGTTAATTGCACTTGTGTTATCACAGAATATGGAAATGCATCCCGTGTCAACACCAAAGTCCTTGAGTTATCGCCGTATCCATAGCAATTAAGCACAACACAAAGCAGCCACTACATACTCGGTTTCTGCTGTGGACATGACAACTGTCTGCTATTTCTTTGTAGACCAAGAGACCAAACAGGGTCCAAGAAAAGTAGCCACACCTGAGGTGCTTTTTCTGTCAACTAGAAATCCAGCATAATCAGCATCTGCATACCCAATGAGATCAAAATTGCACCCTCAAGGATATCATAAAGCTAAGTTCGAGGCTCTTGGTTGTAACCCTGAACCACCACCCTGACCTTGTTCCAAGTGACTATTCCGAATTCATACAGTTTGTTCTTGAACACTCACTTGGTGCCAATTACCAATCTGTCCTTAGGCCTGGGTTCAAGGTGCCAAACCTTGTTCCTTTTGAACTGATGAAGCTCTTCTTGCATAGCAGTAAAACAGTCAGAATCTACAAGGGCTTCATAAATATTCTTTGGCTTAATGTTAGATAAAAAGCATAGAAAGCACATAAGTTTCTAAGTTTAGATCTAGTTTATACGCCTGTATTAATGTCAGACATGATCTAGTCAAGGGGGTGCAAACTCTGGTGCTTTCAGGGTCGTGGAATAAATGGATTCATAGATACACTTACCAATCTCTCCGAGGTACTTGATGAAACAGGTTTTGGAATTGTTCTGATGCCTGTTCCCATATCAGTTCGGGAATAATTGGGTTGAGTGGGCCGGTTCTATTCAAGTTCAGTAATGCTTCTCCCTAACTGGTTTACTCCCTGCTTACCTTCTAAATTATCAGTTCCAGGACTTGGTTCACCTTCAGGAGCCTTACCTTTGTCAACTATAGAGCTTTGAGTGAGCGAGAGGTCTTTTCTTACAAGACCAAGTTTAAACTCTTCTTCCTGTGTATCATGCTCAACCACAGAGTTAGTCTCATCAAACAATACATATCTCTTTCCTTCTCTACTTATGATCCTCATAGGACCACACAAATCAACATGTAGTAGTTTAAGAGGTCAGAAAATACTAACACAGTTCTTTGACTTGAAAGAAGCTCAACTTACTTTCCTCTAGCACAAGCATCGCACACCTTGTCATCATTGTACTTGATGGAAGGTAGTCTAACTACTAGGTCCTTAGAAATAAGTTTATTCAAAAAAGAAAGGCTTGCATGACCTAGCCTCTTATGCCAAAGTATAACATCATCACCAAGAGCACTTAAACAAGTCAAATGATTTTGGAGAAGTAAAAGAACACACACTTTATACACATTGTTGTGTCGCTTCCTCCTGAACACAACACTACCAGAATTGACATTGGTAATCAAGCATTGACTAGAAGAGAATTTAACATGATTACCTCTATCACATAATTTGAGACACACTTAGCAAGTTATATTGTAACCCATCAACCAAGTATACATTATCAACAGAGTGAGAGAGTGATTTACCTATCTTACCTACACCGACAATTTTCCTAGATTTGCCATTTCCGAATACCACTCTTCCTTCATCAAAGGCTGTAAGTGAGAGAAAGTTTGATTTATCTCCCGTCATGTGCCTTGAGCAACCACTATCCAAGAACCATAATTGACTGCCTCCTCTCACTTTAGCCTACAAAACAACTAAGTGTTTGTCTTGGGAACCCAGATCCACTTAGGTCCCATTTTCTTTGACATGGACATTAGCTCATCTTTTCTAATTCATATTTGCTTAACATACACTGAGTTTCTCTCTACAGCCCTATTTCTCAAGGAGCAAGCATATTGATAATGACCAGTCTTACCACAATGAAAACAGACTATGTTTTTTGGAAGTTTAACATATTTTTTGTTAACTGGTCTAGTAACAGGTTTATTCACAAATCCTAATCCCTTTTTATTACAACTATGGTGAGTGTTTAACTAAATAAGTGCTTCTGAGGAACTGTTCCAACGCCTGTTCTGAACAAGGTTAGATTCAACCTTATGGAGCTTTTCAAGTAACTGACTGTTTTCATTTATCAGGGCTTCTATCCTAAGTGCTTTTGAGGAACTATTCCTGTGCCTGTTCTTAACGAGATCAGATTCGACCTTATGAACCTTTTCAAGCAATTGATTGTTTTCACTCACCAATAATTCTATCTTAAGTTCCAGTTCTCAGCACGCTTCTTCCAGCTTTGAGAGATCAGTGTTAAACACTTCTTCTCTCTTGTTCATTAGTTCCTTAAGGGTGTCTAGTAAAACAAGAACTTTTTCATCACTTTTGAGTTTTTCACAAGTGAGAAACTCATTCATATGCCCAAGTTCTTGCTTCTTTCTTTTCAGTCTTTTAACATCCTTTTCTAATCCTGAGCAGGTATTTTTAAGCATGCAATTTTTAGAATTTATTAGCTCACATTCTTCCATCAATGTAAAAACTAATTTTTCAAGTTTCCTCTTGCTAAGATTACGTACCTCTTCCTTGAGTTGGGACAAACTCTCGATCGAATCTGAATCTGAATCAGATTCTCTTCGGGCTATAAGAGCTACTGCTTCCTCTCCATATTGAAAGGCCTCTTCTTCTTCTAAGGTGTCACCCTAGGCTGCCATCATTGCCTTGGTGAACCCTTTTTCAGCATTAGTTAACTGTGTCTTTTTGCCTCCGGTTCGGACCTGTTTTGACCCCTGTTCTTCCTTCAGCAAGGGGCAATTCTTCACAACATGATCTTATTGTCCACACTTAAAGCATCCTGAGAACTGATCTCGATCGTTGTTCTTGGCCTTATTGGTATTGTCATTCTTGTATTTGCTTTCGGCCTTTTTGAAGAATTTTTTGAACTTTCGAGCAATCATGACCATCCCTTCTTTATCAAAATCTGAGCTATCGCTTTCTCTAACTTTTAGTGCCAGTCCTCAGTCTTTCTTCACTTCTTCCTTCATCTGGGAATTCCTTCTTAGTTCATACATTTGTAGATTCTCAATAAGCTCATCCAAGGAGATCTCATTCATCTTCCTAGCTTCTTGGATAGCAGTGGCTTTTGATTTCCATGATTGAGACAAAATTCGTAGGATCTTCCTTACTAACTCTTTAGTGGTAAAAGATTTTTCCAATGATTTTAACTCATTAGTAATATGGATAAACTGAGTATACATGTCCATAACTGTCTCTTTATTGCTCATCTCGAATAGCTCATACTTCCTTATCAATAGCTCGATTCTGGATTGCTTGACTTGATTTGTTCCTTCGTGAGCTATCTGAAGAGCATTCTATATCTCCTTTGCGGATTCACACTGTGAGATGCCAGTGTACTCATCAGGTCCAAGTCCAAAATACAGCAGTTTCTTGACCTTGGTATTCTTCTCCATCTTCCTAAACTCGTCTGAGTTGAATTCCTTCGGCTCCTTAGGAGCAATCTTCCCATCAATTGTAACTTTCACTGGAATGTAAGGACCGTTCACAATGAGCATCCATAACTCATAATTCTTAGCTTGGATGTAGTTCTCCATTCGATTTTTCCACCAGTTGTATGCTATCCATTAAAATATGGAGGTCTGGTCACAAATTGACCTTCTAAGATTCCTTATGGAGCATTCATCTTTTCAGAATCTCTCAAGGTATTAACCTAAATATGAGAACTCCACTCTGATACCACTTGTTAGATTTACTCACACAAGGACACAAGAGAGGGGTGAATTGTATCTACCAGTTTTTTCGGTTTTCTCAAAACACTCGTCAAAACTATTTGGAACGCGTATTTGCAGTAAGACAGAAACAAGTATAATTGCGGAAACAGTAAAGGAGACACAATATTTTTACGTGGAAAATCACCTCTGGCCCAATTGAGGTGTAAAAACCACGACCTACCTCAGCAGAATTTCAGCAACACTTTTACTAACATGGGCCGAATTTGTTACACACGTAACACACATAACTAGTCTACCCCGAGACCCTAGTTACACTGACACCACGTTCAACGTCTCCTAAGAGACCACGTCCAATGACTTGGACAACACGGACAACACGTCCAACGTCTCCTAAGAGACCACATCCAACGTCTCCTAAGACTTAGACAATTTCTTGATTCCATGATGAAAAAAGAGATAGCAAGACACCTTACTTGAATGCTTCTAGGCAAGCTAAATATAAGGGACAATACAATCCCTATTATGCCAATATAGATGACTCAATTTAGCACACTTCTTAAAGGTTTTTCAATTAGAAAATTTTCTCACGGAAAACTCGATTTTGCTCCTTGAAAAACCATGAATTGAAACGTTGAGAGGCAAGAGATTATATACCCACTGAATACGTGTGCCGCAAGTATATGGAAGTTTTTGGATTTTAGCAATAACTCTAAAAAATAATCAGTATTCCAAACGAAATTGAATCTCTCAACATTATCTTTTTTGGAAATCATATCTTAAAGGCTAAGATAGAATCTTTTGAAAATATCTTTTTAGGAAAACCGAATTTATTTAGGAAAGAACTCTTTCCTAGGCAAAACGTTATCAGAAAAGCAATCCTAAATATTGTAGGAATTTTGTCATTTAGAAAAACTCTTTGAAAATCTCAAAACACCAGTTGTATATGTTGCCCTCAAAATGTCACAGTCCTGATCGCTCACCCTGTTCTGAGCAGTATTCTGAGTGGCATAATAAATTCCTTCAAGGCGAGTGTTAAGTCAAGATCTTCTAATTGGCATATTAATAAGAATCTAAAAAATAAAACCAATACTAAGCATAAGACTCTTGTTATCAGCTGAACTCCTTGCATATGATTTTGATATTCCATGCAACGCTCCATGTTCTACGCTCAGAACTGTTCTGCGGTAATGTTCTCAGATTCTTGCGCATGTTATCAACTTTGATGCTCTATGCTCATTCGAACTGTTCTCCAGGGTGTTTGCAACTTGTCTTCAAAACACAATTCTAGGACGCTACTCAAGTATAGCATGATAGCATATTGGCTCGTACATTTTGATTATTATCATCAAAAACTTACACATGATTGTTTCAACACATAGTATTCTACTCCTATGTAACATTACGAAAAACGAACTCTAGAAAACTATCAATGTCGGTTATATAATCATGCATTGAACGATCTTTATTTTCATCAAATCCTTGTTTAAAGCCATGTCATTCACTCAAAATGGTCTTTTCATTAATAAGAACTTACTGTGTATTACAAAATACTAATATATCATATGAAAAAAATCAGTAAAATTTTTTAGACAGTAGCCAAGTCATAATTACTTCAAAAGCAAAAAAAGGGAACTAATGGAAACTCCTTGAATAATAGTTAAGTCTCCACGCATCTGACCCTAACTCATGGACATGTCGAAGCCTCACACATTCACCATGCCCAGGATACAGGATGTTATGGTAATTAAGTGCTGGCAATTCATTTATTTTTTTCATAAAAGAATTAACCACTAGTTTAGTGACAAGTAAACTTTGGTGACTACATTTTTTTAGGGGGGAAGTCTGTGACTAATGCAATCAATATCATCCTTAGCCAAATTACATTGGCTTATCTCATGTATGAATTTTTCACAGAGCCATTTCCATGTCAAGGAAGAATTCTACAAAAGTTATAAACAGAAAAGCCAAACCCCTAAAAATCGCCATAGCCATACATTAAAAAAATCAAGCAATTAACAAAAACAAAATAATGACATGGCCAACAGTAAGGCATGCATAAAACTAATGCCTATTGAATCAATTATCTGGACCATGTAAAATGAAGTCAGAATAGAGTAAACTACTAAGGAAGCAAAATTGAAAGAACTTGAAAAACTTTATTCTTCCAAAATCAACTAACTTTCTTGGCAATTACTCAATCCAAAATGCAGCATCAGGTATTGATGTAGACAAGAAATAATCATGATTCAAGAAAGACGAAGATTTGTTGACCTAGAAACATCTAGCATAAGTGAAGTTCACGAAAAATTCTCACAAGAACAGACATTTCATGAAGTAGTCTAGGATTCCAAACCAGAAAATAGGAATGCAGTAGAGAAAGAGAAGAAGAGATAGAGAAGAATTTTCCCCGTCACCAATGCTTCACCACACAACTGGCTGCGCAGAGACTGCCACGATCCACAATAAAGACTGATGAACTGGCCACCGAGAAGGGCCAAGTGAGGGCGAATTGAGAGACTAATGAATTGACAGAGCAGTGAAGATAATGAAACAGTTTTTTTGTTCGGGTTGTCTTCCGTGCTATGGCCTACAAGAATCAAACGAAATTAACACCTTTTCTGCTTTTTAAAATAGAATATAATTCTGTCTTGTATGATAAAAATTAACACATATCATAAATAAATAAGTATATAAATTTGATGATTATGTGATCTTGTGTCAATTTTTTTAGGCTTTGCTTTTGATTATTTTGACATTTGTTAATTATTTATGTTTTACCTAGGTTTTGCAGGATCTTCAAATTATTTTGTTAATCTTTAATATTTTTATTACTTTTAGCAACAACATGCTGTTCCTATAAAAGAACATGAAATTGGCAATGCCACCTATCATTGAAATAAAAAGGTCTTATACTTAGCAATGATAAAAGTTGTGATAGAAAGACATGAAAATTTACAACGACGATCGTTGTTACAATAAGAACATTCTTGTACCCACCTAAAATTTTTTTGACAGGGAACCAAAATTAACAATTGTGGCAACGATATTTGGCAATGGCACCAATTAGTCGTTGTCATACATATTATTGGCAATAACTAATCTAAGGTCGTTGCCAAAGCCCATTCCGAAAAAATGTTTTCTTGTAGTGAAACTCTTAACACCATTCATTATGGAAATAACGGGGGATTGTCTGAAATAAATTTCCATAAAAATGAAAATTTGATAATATTATGAGGAGGCATGTTAGTAGTAATTAATTTCAGTTCATTATTTTTAAAATGCATGATTAATGGAGAGGTGTACTACTTTAAGTTATTTATTAAATTAACTAAGTGATTCTTCAACAAGTTTCTCTCCATGAAGAGATAACATCCTCTTGTGAATAAACATGTGTTTATCTATAGTTACAACGCTTAGTTGCAAGCAGAGTCATGCCTAGAATGGGATGGATCAAGAGAGTTTCCAACAATAATATCCATTTGACTACTGAGGCACTAATTCTTCAACAAGTTTCTCTCCATGAAGAGATAACGTCCTCTTGTGAATAAACATGTGTTTATCTATAATTACAAGGCTTAGTTGCAAGCACAGTCATGCCTAGAATGGCATGGATCAAGAGAGTTTCCAACAATAATATCCATTTGACTACTGAGGCACTAGTGTTTACACTTATGAGTGTAACATGATTTTATGAGAGACCTCCTTGTATCTCAAAGACTTATTCGAGAATGCCTGCTGCATATTAAAAATAAAGTCTTTGGGAAAAGCAACTTTGGTCCTGCCTAGAGGCCTAAAATTAATCATCTCACCAAACTATTCTTCTGAATCTCTCTAATATTTATTACGTAGAGGTACGAATATAGGTTTCATGAATGCTACAAAAGGAATCAGAACAGGGTTGGAACATGGAAATAGTTGCAACCATGGTCAACGAAGTTATGAAAATGTCAGTTGTAATTCTGAGAATAGCAGCTTCATATTTACTCAAGTAACTATCGTGAATTCTGTGTTGTGATATATAAGCATGGAAGTAATAAGATGGGAACATTATTGAACAAAAAACCTCATATGAAGCGGTTTTTCATCTCTTTTTTATCCCCTTAAGCTTTCTAAAAGTTCTGCTTGTATCCCAGATGAACTAATTTTAATGTCATGGAATGTCATACAAGCTGTAGCTTTCGATTTCAAGTTCATTTGGTCAACAGACTGTTACCCCCAGCCCAATGGAGTCGATCCCTAGGGCCATCCATGTGAGTGAAGACAAGAAGGATTTCTGCATGGGAGTTTTGTTTGCAAATGAAAGCCAATCGTTGTTCAATGGCAGAAATATGATATTTCTGATTGTTTTTATGACCTTCGTAGTTGAATCTTTGAAAAGCATTAACATCATGTAAGCTCTTAGAATTATCATGTAAACTAGTCTCTTTTTCGCGCTTGTGTTTTGACAATGATTCATGAGCGTACTGCTCCAAGATACAAACAGAGTTAAGAAAAGTTTCAAGCATCAGAGCAAAAAAAGGGCAAAGAAGATTATCAGATTTCCTTTAATTTCTGGAAATTTTAAGAAACTTAAAGTCCCACCCACCCCCCACCCCCCCAAAAAAAAAACAGACGAAAAGGGGGAATTGTTTCATCACTATAAAACTTGTATGCAAGCAGAGGGGGGAGGATATTTCAATAAATGTTGAAAATTTGGGGGGGGGGGAGGGAGATTGTGACAAGGATATACAGCTTAATACTCTATGAATCAAGTTTCCTGTGGAATAATAGTTTGCTAGGTATAAATTAAAAAGATCATATCCAAATGAATGAAAAAAGAGCAATGGAGTACTAAACAAAATAGAAATTTCAAGCCAAGTTCAACTCTCTTGATGTTTGAGCTAAGAAGATGCCAACTCAAGTAATTTAACATGTGATAATGATTGGTAGATCTTAGGTTATTTGAAAATCAGTTTGGGTGATAATCAAACTTCCCCATTGTTGGCGTAAATTGGATGATCAAGTTTGAACAAGTTTTGTTATGTCTATGCAATCTCCTATATCGGCTTTTTCATCCAATATTGTCAATCCGTTAATCTTGAGTCCTGGACATGCATGTATGGCTTTCTATATCTAACAGCTAATCTAAAAATTACCTCTGAATTTTTTGGTATTCATGTTCCTTACTATTTGGAATCTGGCATCAACATCACTTGAAATATCACCTAGTAAAAGCATAAAACCTAGATTAGCCCCATTTGAAGAACTTACTTTTGTCTAGATATATGCCCATTTCGGTTTTATGAATGCTGCAAAAGGGAGAGAGGATTATAAGTAAATTGATCGTGATAATTAAACCAACATAGATATTTCGGACGTAAAATTGATGGCAACTTAAGGTCTTATTGATACAACTTTTCATATTTTGATTCACATTAGAAATGACACATCATCCTCGCTCAAGTAACACCACATTTTTTAACAAATTTGATGGTAAAATTGACCCACACACAATCACAGTTGCAGTTACATATATGCAATGACCAGTAATTGGCGTAACAACACTGCAAAATACACTGGCCTAAACGCGATGCAACCTAAGTACGCAATCAACCCATTTGCAGAAATCCCAAATGAACTTAATCCAGAGAACGCTTACTTAAATCAGGAATAGATGCATTATGCATATACTTGAAGTGAGTGCTCCCCTCCAGCTCCGCAAGATTATTACTTTAGGGCCTTCCTTTATGAGTCCTTGAGGATCTTGATATCTTCCAAGACAAAATGCTTTTGGAGGCTAAATATGTAGAAAAGATGTGCATGTCCTTTTTATATTGTATTCACGGATGATGATGTGATGACAACTATGGGCAGATAGTTGCAAAACATGTCATGTCATGTCATATTTGTGAGGACACATACTTCCACTAACATATTGCTTACACCTGTGTACATGTTATGAGTGGCCTAAAATAATTAACAAGCCTTTTGAATTTTGATTTTTTTGCTTGCTTGTGGTCCCAATCATGAATCATGCATCGCCTTTGCTTTGTGCCAGCCCATTCTTACAGCCCAACATGAAGCCTCATACGTGTATGAACAAAGATTAGTTGTTGCATCTTGTTCTGGGGAATCAGTAGCCACCACGAGTGGCTTGTGGGGAAGCCCACAACTTGCAGTGATCAGCGGCCGACTAGCTTCATATGGTCAACTTAATTATTGACCTAAGTCACTTGTGGGCTAATTTTTGGTATGTTGTTTCTTTACCCTATTTATTGAAGGTTATTCTTTTTGTATCCAATTGAGTATCAAAATTTTGTATCCAAATAAAGGAGAGTTTTGGGAGTTTTGAGAGTTTTTATGAGTAGTAATTTCTCTTCAGTTGATATCTGGGGTTAAGATCGTTCGTTATACTCTCTTTCAATTAGTGGATCTGTTGTGGTTGTCGCACCTGTGGTTTTTTCCATGTAGGATCTTGTTAAATCTTGTTGCCTTTTATTTTACTTTGATCATGTTTTTGTTATTGCTGATTTTGTTTGCCATCCTATTCACTTACACTAATTAATTGATCGATTACTAACCTTAACAAGTGGTATTAGATCCTTCGTTATAGGATGGCTATTGTCACAAAATTTAATATCGAGAAGTTTGATGGCAAGATCAATTTAAGTTCATTGAGGGTCAAGATGAGAGGTTTTCTCATGCAAAACGAATTAAAGAAGGCACTAGGAGCTGAGCATGCCTCTATGACCAAGGAGGAGTGTGATTAAATTATTGAAAAGGCTCTTACGGTAATTTAGCTTTATCTTGCAAATCAGATTCTTCCTGAGGTCGTCCATTGTACTACCACTGCGGATCTTTGGCTAAAGCTAGAATAGTTTTGCATGACTACAAGTATCATGAATTGAATTCATCTCAGGGAGCATTTGTGTATAATCCACATGGATGAAGGTGCTCCAACTCAAAATGACCTTGATGAATTTAGTTCTATTTGTTTGGACATGGAGAATTTGGAACTTGAGAGTGGTGATGAGCATAAAGTCATATTGTTGGTTGTTTCACTGCCCTCTTCATATAAGTACTTTAAAGAAATCTTCTTATATAGTAGTAATGAAGTTCTGGGTATAAGAATGTCAAGTCTAACTTGTTATACAAAGAAAAATTTGAAATTGAAGTGCACTCTAATGAGAAAGTTGAAGGCTTGATTGTAAGGGGTGGTTCAAGGAAAAGGAATTTTAAGTCTAAGTTTGAGGAAACCTGTTATTATTGTCATATATATCCAGGGTTCTTTACTGAAATTAACTCAAATGTTGATGTTTTGCTTGCTGCTTCTTAGGAAAGGGGGAGTGCTTTTGAATGGGCCATAGATTCTTGATGCACTTGTTGCATATGTCCTCACAAGGACTTGTTTTCCACATATGATTTTGTCAATTCTGACGTCGTCAATGTGGGCAACAATGCTTAATGTAAGGTTGTTGAAACTAGTACTGTTTAGATCAGGATGCACAATGATGTTGTCAAGACCTTAACAAAAGTTTGGTGTGTTCCTGATTTGAGTCGCAATATAATCTCTTTGGGTTCCCTTGAAGCCAAAGTGCTTAGGTATTTAGCTGAAAGTGAAGATCTACAGGTGTCTAAGGGTGCTCAAGTCTTATTGATGGGTTTGAGGCGTGGAGGCCTCTATGTTCTACAGGGTTTAGTTATAATATGGTCTACAGTTGTTTCAGTTACCCCTTTTGATGATGATTTCGCTCATCTATTTTGTGTGTGGTTGGATCATGCGAGTAAGAAAAGATTTGCTCAAGTCAGTTCGTTTAGGTAAGTCTAAGGGTGCTTGGATTTAGGTGGTGATTGCAGCATTTGGTTTCCTTTCAAGGGCTCATACCCTTCTGGGTACAATGGTGGTGATGCGTATTGTTGATAGATTTGGATCCAAGGTGGAACTTGTTATGAGTGTCCCAAAAAAATTAACAAACCTTTTGATTTATTAGCTTGCACATGGCCCTAATCATTAATCATGTACTACCTTTGCTTTGTATCGGCCATTCTTATAGCCCAACATCAAGCCTTACACACACATAAATAAGATCAATTGTTGCTTGTTGTTTTGGGGAATCAGTACCCACCGCATGTGGCCCGTGGGAGGCCACGACCCATGGTACGGGCCATGGTCGTTAGCAACGAATTACCTTCACAAATGGCCGACTTAATTTTTGACCTAATTAATTTTGGAGTTAATTTTTGATAGTTGTTTAATTGTTAGGGTTATTACCCAATTTATTAAGGGTTATTCTTAACTTTTTGTATCCAATTGGGTATCAAAGTTTTGTGCTAAATTAGAATGAATATTCCATTGTAGGTGACAGAAAAGTCTTGGGAGTTTGAGAGTTTGTGTAAGTAATATTATCTCTTTAATTGATCTCTTGGATTGAGATCATTCATTATAATCTCATCCAACTGGTGGATTTGTTGTTTTTATTACTGCTCATGGTTTTCTTTGTTTGAATTTTTCACGTTAAATCTTGTTGCCTTTTATTTTAGTTTGATCTTGTTTTTGCTATTCTCGATTTTGTTTGCCATCCTATTCGCTTCCGCTATCTGATTGCTTGATTACTAACCCTGCAAGAAAAATTGTTCATGTTCTATAACAATTATTACAGCTCGCAAGCACATGCATCTAGGAGCACAATGTTATATACCAAAAAACATAGTGCATATATACAAGTTCAGATTGCATAAGAGCTACAAGATATGGTAATATTTTATTTGCCTTACAGCTACATCCTATTTCCATAGCCCCCTTCCAAAAAAACAGAAAAAGGGAAAAAAGATAAGTAGATTCCCTCCCCCAGAATTCTCCACGTCATCTGGGTCAAAAGACTCGGGCTATAATATGAGAGCAGTGATAAAGGACATTGCTTACGTACTGATGGAAAAATCCTAAGCATCCTCCCATTCACCACATTGTTTTTGTTTAATGTAGGCCTTTTTAAAAGACCTAAAAGAACTAACTCTAGACTTGAATCAAATAACCTACATCCATACCTAATCAAACACTCGAAATAAGTTAACTAGATTTGGATTCAAAATCACATTGGTTTAATAGAATCTGACCAAAATTTTTGCCCCAAAGTTTGTTTTATAAAATTAGTTTATTAAACTAAATATCAACTAATTTAAAATTAACTTGAACTAAAATGAACTAGCTTGAACCAAAATCTCAATTGAATCTGAGTGATCCAATGCTAACACGATAATTTAAACTAGATAACCTATTTATTTGGATTTTTTTCGATGTTAATGTCCGATGTATTTTTAGTGGAGGTATTTTCCATTAAAAATCAACAAATGACTTCAGCCTGGCAATGCTCTATATATTCATGCCCGAGGCTACCTTGGTCTGTTCCCAATAATGGGACTACAGGATAGACGGCTACTAGAAAAATCCGGGCTACAAATGTCTAAATTGCATCTTACGCCTCTCGATTTTTAAGGGTTTTTTTTTTTTTTTTTTTGGGTCGCAAGGGAAAAGAACAATTCACATTTTTTTATTGTAATGCCAACATTGCCCTAATACATAGGACGGAACAAAATTTAAATTTTCGCAACAGAATTTCTCTCTCTAAAGTCGGCATTGGCAAAGCGAACAGTTTGTTACGACTTACGAGAGGATGGAAAGTAAGTGACGAATTCCATTCCAATGAGATCAGTTATACCCAGAGATTGATTCCAGTTTGTCCACCAGAAAGACAAAAACATCAACCCAAATCTCCCGACATGTCACGAGAAAGACCCAGAAGAGCTGCTCTTCCTCCTGCTCAAGAGGTCTCTCATCCTACGCCAATTATTCTCTTTTTTGTTTTTTGTTGTCACTGTGAATTTATGGGAAAATCCCATGCGTGAATTTGCTTTCATTTGAATTGGTTTTATGTACTGATTGACTCATTTCATGTGTTGTGCTTTGATTGTTGCCTAACCCTTGCATGCAAATGCAATGCGAATTCAATCTGCATCGGAGGGAGGTCGACCAAAGCTTATTATCAATATCAATCATTGCCACGACATGTTTTTGATGGTTTTTATACCATTGACACCTATTTAACAATGTCTTTATAGTGATTTTTTTTTTGGGGGGGGGGGGTCTGATGGAGTACTGAGCATAAACGTCGGATGACAGCTCGACATGATATACATGATATACGAGGGAAAAGAAGAATAATTTTTGTCATGTTGTAACCTAAGAAGCATAAACATCGATACTGGATGAGGATATGACACGGCACTGACGCGTTAATATGTGATTTTTTTCAAAAAAACATAAAGATATGACATGCACAACTAATTCTATCTTTTTCGTTATAAGACGGGGCGTGTTTGGATGGAGATAACAACAAATTGCTCATAATGTGTGCTCTCCATCGCTGTCAATGACAAAACTGGATTGACTTTTGCCATCTATAGTCGACATGCATGTGAGAGTGTCCAACGAGTGTCCAAGAATGTTGGTTTCTGATAAGTGTGTCTGATAAGGATATGTGAACTCGTCAAGGGTGTCTGTGCTTCTTAGGTTGTAACAAAGGAGCAATCCACTACAACAAAATTCTCTGTCATTTCTTCTTTCATGATGCATATGAGGCAATGATCACCGTGGATTAGGGAATGTAAAGGTAGCAATTCCACGGGCCACTTCTGATAGCATTAGAGCTTCTGAGATATGAAGTCAAATCTTATTTATGCTGTCTTTTTGCTTAATAAAGTTAAATCATATTGTGAGAAGCGTGCTTTAATTTGATATGTCGTCTGATTGAATACTGGAATTGCTCACTCCTTAGGAATGGAAAGGATTGTGACTATAGGGGTGATGATTTGGTGTTATATTTCTAAACACCTCTTAAAATGTTAGCAGTCAATATATTTATTAATTCTGGTTCTTGTTTAGTTTGACATCAGCAGTTTTGCTGTGCTCGGATTTCATCATTCATGCTAAAATCTCATTCATGATAAAGTTTCATCATTTCTTAAAATGTTTTTTGGCTAAAGTTTCATTGTTGTGCACAGAACATCGAAAAGTTCGAGAAAGTTATAAATGAGGGCAATTACTATGGTGCTCAGCAGATGTACAAGTCTATCAGTGTTAGGTATAGACAGTTTAACTGAATTGATGATCAGCATTTTCTGTTATTTATGCCTATGATGTCTTATTTGCAGTGAAACATCCAAATCTCCCTCCCCCATGCTTGATCATCAGAGAAATGTTATTCACCAATAGGCTTCTGTTATCCTGTGACAATATTCTTCGTGAGATTAGGACATTTGGATAGGCAGTCTTCCATAAGAATTTTCGAAATTCTTATTTTAGTACATCTAGTTAGATTTTCAATCCTCTACACCTTCAAACTAATATTTGTGTGATACTGTTAATACAACTTTCATAATTCATGTCGACACATACTTACGACAGCTATTAGAGCTTTTGCATTTATATGGTGGGCCTGTCGTATTTCAGATATGTATCAGCTGAGAGGTACTCTGAGGCATTGGACATCCTGGAGTCAGGTGCTCTCCTCCAGTTGAAAAATGACCAGGTCATCTTTGTCCCATTTTCTTAATCGCATTTTATCCAGTTTCTTTTTCCCCTTTTTTGTCATTCTTCATATTTAATTGCTAAATTTATTCATTGTCCATGTCCAATGACTTCGTCAAATTTTTGGTTTTGCACTGGTTCTGCATCCAAATTTTTAGTCTTTACCGAGATTATTATTCAATGAAGTAGTTGCACATACGTGCACAAACACTGATTTCAACATACTAGTTTTGCTTTGTACCCGAAGATCAACACTCTCATCCAATCTAAAGATAAATACATAAACTTTAATTCAACAGTTTGAATTACTACTTTGAGCAAAAATTGGATAGCTCACTTTTACCATTCTAAACCTTCAAGAGTGGCTCAGAGAACTTTTTTCAAATGAAATCTCGTTGACTAAGGCACACAAATTCTTTCACGAGAAACTTTGTAAATACTAGGCATCTTCAACCAAATTACTCCTCGATACTAGGAAATCATCAGCTTTTATCATTATAACTTCCTCAATGACATGTGAGTGAGCTCTTATGTCAAATCAAATCTCTAATCTTTGGAATTGCTTTATATGAGTAAACAATGCAGAAATCATATGCAATATATATTAGCAATATTCATCAAAGATTTTGATACCTGAGTAGGTTTTTGGACAAGGAAATGGGTTAATAGGAAAAGACAATTTTCCTTTTTGATTTTCCAATGTTTGGCCTTTCTTTTTTTTTCTTTTCCCCTTGGGGTGGGGTGGGGTGGGGGGGGGGGGAATTATTTCTTAGGGAAATTGTATCGATCCCCAAATGACTAAGAAATTTACTTCCTTTTGAGCAAGATTTAAGTTGATTTTATGCTTTTGGGGTTGTGTGCTGCAATTGACGGTATTTCTCTCACCTAGAATTTGATACAAAGGAGGGACTTTTACTATAAACCCATTTACTAGCAAATCATATTCTTTACAGAATCATTTTCCTTCGTACCAAATACACCCTAAATGCAAGAAGAAAATATATTGTTTATTAATATTTGATCGGATGGTAGAATAAAGCTGACCTTTGAGAATTTTATGTAGTGATTGATTTTGTTTCAGTTACAATACTGCATTTTCTACACAGCCTGACAACTGTAAGTCTTAGAAATAAGTTGCTTTCCTGCTGAGGAAAACCCATATTATATTTATGAAAAAATAAATCACTTTCTATTTTTATGTAAGGCTTGTAGCATCATTATATGGCTTTTGAGACTTACCCCTCTTAATTGTCCCTCTTATGTAATTTGAGCTGGCCTTCATTGGCTGAAATATAGAATTGCATGATCAGGTTACTTGCGGTGCTGAACTGGCAATGATGTTTGTCGATACACTAGTGAAAGGGAAATTGCCTTACAGTGATGAGATCCTTAGTAAGTTCTTTCTTCTATTCTGTATAGGCCTTTTTTGTTCATTTATATTGTCTTGTTCAACACTTAGCAGATATGCTAGTTAGACACCATCTCTACTGTGGTTAGACCTATACGTTGTATGCGTGTGCTGTTGCTTTCAATTGGAATTTAGTCATTAGGATAAGCTTATGCAAATTTTCTTGTAGATCATCTCAGGAAAATCTATGAGGCATTTCCTCGGAATGCTGTCCCAGATCATGTTGAAGATGATGCCGACATGCAAAAGCTTTCTGAAGCCTTAGGAGCTGCTAAAGTACGTATTGAGGGCTGCTCGTCTTTCTTGAAGGCTGCCATCAAGTAAGATATCCTTTAACAAGTTGATAAGAGCCAAGGGGCATTTTCAAGATGCTTGCAAAGATGCAAAAACTTTGAATAAGATGGATATTTAATATTTCCTCTATCTCACATGTATCTTCAAAATCTTTCATTTTGTCTCCCACAGAGCTTCAATTTTTCCATAGGTTTTTAGTGTTTTGCTAGATCTAAAAAGTTATTCATTACCACTTTTCAGTACTAAAGCTACTTCTAGTGTGATGCCACTATGCAAGATTTAGGGAGATACTAATGTAGAAAACCTTCCTTACGCATGTAAACAGAGAGACTACCTTCAAGAGATCTAAAGAAGAAAAAGGGAAACATTTTGTTGTTGCTAAAACCTTTTTGAACAGAAAACTATGAAGTGGTTAGAGGGAGCCAATAAAAGGACAACATAAAATGCAAAAACAAGTACGATGATGTTCACTATTGCAAATAAATGAAAATAGTGTTACAAGGTAATCAAACCATCCAGGCTAGGTGGTTTGGTACTGGGCATGCAAACATGCACCAAAGCATACCTAATGGCACATTAATATGTAAAAGAGGAATAAGTAGTAGGCTTAAGTAAAAAACTAACAAATGTTTACTAAAGTGTCACGGGGAGGTTACTAGGTGCGTAACTGCGCAAGGGCACAATGGTAGAAGCATTAAAGGGTAACCTATGTAAGTTGAACCTGGTCCAAGATTGCCATAAAGTCTTATCAAGGGCCATATCCTTCTGTAAGTTGCAGCTGAGCCAAATCTAGTTTGACTACCTTTTTCCATTTCTTCTTAGGCTTCCACTTCCAATCGTACCACTCCAACGTGTTGATCTTCTTGATCTTCCTTACAAGTTAATAGTGGATCTAGAGACCTATCCACATCTACTCGAACCATCCGAGCCTTGCTTCCCACACCTTACCCTTTACAGGAGCCATTGCGATTTTGTTTCTTGTTACTTCATTTCTTGTCTGATCTCAGACACCTATATATTTTATGTATCATCCTCATTTCTAATATTGTCATATTTATGCTTTTCTGCTTTCTTGATCAGTCAATACTCGGCATTGACAACAAGGCTGGTCTGGCCACCACACAGTAAAATTTGATGTTCAATTTACTAGAATCATCTGGCTGCGCCGTACTCTAGAAGCAATCTTACATTTCTGCTCCCACTCTTCTCTGGGTGATAGCATCTCCTATTAAGTAAAAATATTCATTGTTTATTTCCATATATATTGAGATGCTTGGGATGGATGGTGTATCTTTTGGTAACTTTATAGAAGTCGAGCAATCTTTTATGTGATTATGTCTATTCAGTTAATTTGTATGTACCTTTTCTTTTAAGAAATACATTTATAAAGTGGATGAGTGGATTACAGTATTGAAGTATTGCACTTTTTTCCCAGGAGGAGACTCTCAGTGTTACAGTTCCTATTTTCAAAGAGTGCATTGAGTGATCCAAAGGATATTATTTTTGGCATCTAGTATGCATAGTTAACATAGAGAATATGTCACAATAATATTATGGAGATATACAGCATGTATAATGAGGATGGAATAAAAAGTTGCATTCCTTTTGGATAGAGGGAACAGTAATGGGGGGCAACCTTCGATTTCATAGGATTTATTTGGAGATCACAAGCATGGCTAATTGGTTGATTGACCCGTTATGCTGAACTTTGAATATAATCTTGACAAGAGCAGTTATAAGATTAAGAGCATACATAGAGCTGATTTCAGCATTTTTCATGGTTTGATCTTTTACTAAGTGAAATTTTAAATGGTTGCCGTCAGAGATCAGTATTTTCATTTAACCGCTATTCGTTTGGATCTGATAGGTGGTCCGCAGAGTTTGGAGCTGATAAAAATGGCACCCCAGAACTGCATGACATGCTTGCAGAGTATATATCTTCTGAATCCCCTGAGGCAGTAAGTTGCTAGGGCTAAAATGTTTTCGTGGTTGCAAGATTATACCAGGTTGCTTAAAACTAGTTTCTTGTCTTTTCTTTTGACTGTGTATCTTTATGGTCCCATTGCTAAATATCTGTTTTGTTTGCATGATACTTTACTGTAATTCCATCATGAAAGATATGATATGGACCAGATAATGAAAAGTACTATAGTTCTATTTCTTCCTCTTAGTGAACTAAATATTATAGTTGGGAGCCGTGACATGTATTGAAAGATTTTTTAGCTACTGTTCAAGATGCTCAAAAGTGGACAGAATTGATCATAATAGTTAGATGGTTACTAGATGGGTCAGGTCCTAGGTTGGAATGTCCATGTTACTCCTCTCTGATGAAGTTAATTGGCCTCACAGGCATGGTTGTCACTATGAAACTACTAGTGTGACGCTTTCCAATCAGCTAGAGCTACTTACTAATTAGGCTTGTTATTTGCTGCCTTTAGAACTGTATTCCTGTTTAATAAAATGCTGCCTCTTTGTTATCTCTTTGAGCAGATTGACATAATTTTTAACTTCATGTCATGAGAATAAATTAAAAATAAAATAAAGAAATGATGAAAAGGGTATACTGCATTTCTTTGGCTCATTACTTGATTCATTTACAGTTCTGCATAGCACATCAATACAATCCATGGCCATTCTTTTCTATTTTGCAGGACATGGTCAAAGTGTCATACCATTTTGTTCGTGGGAATAGTCCAGAGAAGTTTGCAATTACACTCGCAAATTTCTTGGAGAAGGCAAGCATTCTGCATACAAATCTACCGAAGCTATTCTGAAAATTTTAGCATCAGTGATATAGATTTACTCATAAATTCTTGAAGTCTCTGGCATTGGCAGCAGCCTTGTTGCAATCTAAGAGCAAATCAGTTTTTTGATGTGATCCTTCAGTTCTCATGTAAATTTGCTACCAACAGCATCAGGGAAGATACTTTAGATTACAGAGAACTAAAGCGGCTCACAAAATGTTGTCTACCTTCTTCCTGTGAGATAGAAGACACAGCCTCTTTGCAGTTTAGAGTTGCGGTGCATATATCTCCTTCGCCTGCCCAAAAGCCTCCCTTGCTTTGGGAATCTAGCGCTTGTTTGAGCCTGTTTCCACTCTTCTCTATATCAATTCCTTCAATTTTGTTTTCACCCTCTAGGAATCAGCAACTGTTACTAATATTTCACTATTGATCCGCCCAATCAAATAAGGTAGAAGATTTTCAATAGAAACGGCTGACATTCTCAGCATATATTAGCTAGCTGCTGAATTTCTCTCTAGAGTATTCCCTCTTGTTACAAGTGAGTCCTTAGTCATGCTTTGAACAAAATTAAGACATGCAAAGAATGCAAAGGGTTTCAAAGAAATTTCTTTGTAGAGTATTGCCCAATGTGATGGTGTGAATAATGCCCCCTTACTCAACTCCCCTCCCTGGTGCAGTAGCAGACAATCAACGTCTTTAATTATAAGCTCTGAAAGGGAAGATCTATTTGAAATTTAGACTTAGGGTTGCGTACATCTAATGCCTTCACCCTTTGTCCCCTTCCCTAACCATCCCTTGCCTTTGGGGAATCTAGCCTTTTCTTTGTGCCTGTTAATCTATATCTATTCCTTCGATTTTCTTTTCTCGCTTTAGGATTTAGTGGCCTACCAATGAAATGAATATATGCAGCAGGAGGTGTGACATTCTGAGCATATATCAGTTAGTCATCCTATTCCTTGTTGAGTAATTACCCTCTTGTTACGATAGTCCCTAGCTGATTTTTGACCAAACAAGAAAGCTAAAAGAATGTAATAGGTTGTAAAGAATGCCTATGTTAGTCGGTCCTCGGTGCACGTTTCGGATGCAAACATGTGTTGTCTACCTGTCAACTCTGCATTTTAAAGAAAATTTGAGGATTTTTAGTAAATGTCCAACTGTTGTATCCATGTTCGAGACTCTAGTAGGGCTGCTAGGGTAGAGTGAAGAATCCAAGTACAATGGATGGATGCATTAACGTAGAGGGTGATTACAGGCATTTAGGATAATCAGCTTGGAAAATATCAAAATAGAATTTAGAGCGATGACTGGAAGAGAGAAAGTGATTGAAGTTATTCTTATTTGTCAATGAAAGACTGTGAGATTGTAAAATTAACAAAAGGGGGTGCTGCTTGTCTGCTACTTTATGCTGTTCATATTCATTTGCAGTTTCCACTAGTGGATGCAAGCTATGGGGTAAACTTAAAACGAAGAACATTGCCAGACAAGGGCTTACAGAAACAAATTCCGTTTTATGAAATCTCCTTCATATCTTTCTGCGGCATATTTTCACATTTTAGTGTTATTTGGCTACTCTGCAGTGTTACCCTGGAGAAGATGACTTGGCTATTGCCCGTGCAGTCTTACTGTAAGTACCGTCCTGCCAGGAACCAGCCAACAAGTTCAGCTGTTTCTACACTTCGATTATGAGCTATTTATTTTCTTGTTTCTAAATGAAGAGCTTTCCTGTTTCTAAATGAAGCGCTAATTCAATTGAATTGTGTTTGTTTACATGGTTTATAACTCAGAACAGGAAGTTCTGATTTTCACATGCTAGTCCTCACAGTCCTGTTGAATGCTGTGCTTAAATTGCTAATTTCACCTTCATAAATCATATTGAAGTTCACAACAGACCTTCATTCGATTACCCACTTTAGACTGAACCAGCCCGAAGCTGAGGTAACACAGCTTGAATTTGACTGAAACCCAGTTTGATTAACAAAAATGAACAGCCTTGGAATTTACGTGTTTAATAGTAGTCACATTTTGTTGACAATCTTATTAGATGAATTGCGCTGAACCCAACGCATCCTGGCCTACATATTACATGAGTCTGTTTTCACCTGATCCAAAATTGGCCTGAATGTGCTGATTGATAATCCTGTGTTGGCCACTGATCGTGCATATGTTCTTGTGTTATGTACACATAGGAATAGCTGTTGACTGCTCATAGATTCATAGAAAAGATGTTTAGGAGTTCTGGTGAAACTAATTATCCTTGGTGATGCAATTTCAAATGTTTCAGAATGGTAGACAATCTTTTACTTAATAACCTGATATGCTATCTTGTCCCATCTGCAGGTATCTAGCTTTAGGTGACATGAAAGATGCCAACTATCTTTTGGACGAGGTCAAAAAGCAGGTGGAGTCTAAAGGACATGAATTTCCCTCGTCAGATCTTATACAGTTCATCAAATATCTCTTGCAAACGTAATTCACATATCTTGACTCCAAGGGTTACATAATTGCACTCTTCTGTGGAAATTATATCTATTCCTTTCCTCCTAAAAGAATTATACTTGTTCCTTTCTACACGCTATGTCCAAGTGTTCAACTATCTGATACTCAAGTATCAGTGCCTGCTGTGGATGCATGTCAGAGTGCCAGAGTTTTGAGGCATTCTGAGTCTTTCTAGCCTAATTTGATTTGTCCAAATGTAAGAGCCATGTCCAAATGTCATATCTGACATACATTAGGATAAAGTAGAGTCTGGTGTCACACGCTTTGATAATATGAAGACATTATTCTCAATTCAAGACATTCCTCTTCTTTTTTGTTTCTTATGTTTTTGTTTGTAAGAAGACAAAAGCTTCATTACTACATAATATAACCCTCCACCTTGTCGACAAGTTATCACTTATGGCAGCGTATAGGCATTTAGGTCGAGCTGTCTTCTAGGAAGGATTCTTGATTTCCCTAAACCTCCCTCTTAACTATCCCATTTTCCAATCTAAGTTTATCTTCCCTTTGACAACATTACTTGACTAACCTGACCCTGAAACATAATATGGACTCATGTAGCACTTCCTGTATCTCCTTTCTTGCCTGTTCCCCTCTTTGTCAGATGTTTGTTCTTTAAAACATGTAGGTTTCCGGTTACCATCATTTACAGAGATTCTTCTTTTGATACATTTGTTGTTTGGGATTTCATGTGCTTTTTAGTGATTAGCACCTGCTACCTAGAAGGCTAGAACTGGGCATAATTACATAAGGTCGTGTTTCATGCTCAAGCTGGATTTCTTATCATTATCCCATTTGCAGATATAATTCCAAAACCTACAGAAATATAGAAGAATAGAATAGGATGTCTTAGTTTATAATTTAAAAAATTGCCTTTTTGACATGTTTGTAGAATGATTTCTTGTTATCAAACATTGTCAACACATTTTGTGTGATGACTATCATGTTTAACTTTGCTAAATGTCCACTCACAGAGCATAGGAGGGTGTTATTAAGGATTGAGTTTGAGACACTTTCGTAGATCAGAGGAATCGAAATGGACATAATTATTATCCTTGGAACTCAAATTGTGCTACCAACATTTTAGGCGGCACGGAATACTAAAATATATGGTGTTACGAGTACCTTCCCATCTCCCTAACCTCTCGGCTTCTTCAAGTATCCCCCCCCCCCCAAAAAAAGGTTAACCCTTCCTTTTATGCATGGAGCGTGGGAGAGCAAAGGGGCTGTTTAGTTTATTTTTGGGTCAACTTATGTTTGGGTTGATGGTGTTCCATTCATATTTGGTATAGGTCAAGTCATTTTCGGTTCACTCAACTTTAGTTCTACAGTTGATCAACTAAATTTGTCTTGCTAATTAATGCAAGCATAGCAAGACAAATTTGACATGAGCTCTAGGTAATGGTTGGTTCGGATCAAGTCAATTCAAGTTAGCCATGTTCTGGGTCAGACATGGTTCCAATCGTTCAAATTGGGTAATTGTATTAGTATATGGATTAGTTTTATAAGGTCTATTTTGATCATTGGTGCATTGGTCCACTAGGGCCGCCACAGAGGAAAACCCATTCCTGATGCTGTTGTCCTTGAATTGCCCAACTTTAGAGCTGTGTTATTCTCCCATCATTATGATATTTTAGTTAAGGGCGTGTTTGGTAGGGTCAAAAACCATTTTCCTAGAAAACCATTTTCTATGTAAAATGATTTTTCATTTAAAATGATTTTCAACTCATATTTTCAGTTGTTTGGTAAAAGGAGAAATGAAGTTTCTAAAAAATGAGTTTGATTAGTAAAAAATGAACAGAAAAGCTAAAAAGAGGCATATTAGTGGAAAAATAAAAATAAGTAAGATATTTAGAAAAATGAGAATTTATATTTTGTTCTTGGGGAATTATATTACAATAGTGTTGTCATCCATATCAAAGTTGTGACAATATGTACATTTGTCAATTTGTTTGATCTTACTTACCGCCAACAATTTGATGCTAACAACACTTATTGATTTCTCACCTTCAAGTAGGAATCCAAACAAAGAACAGGCAAAACCTAGTGAGTTTTTCAATCTTCTTAACCCCGACGATAAATTGCAGCGCATTTTTGATTTTGATGAAATCATGGTTGTTGGATTCACCGGTATCGGCATCGGTATCGGCATCGGGGTGATACAGTTTCGCTAATCTTTAATATGTTATCTTAATCTTCGAATTGTATGTTACTACTTTAATCTTTGAACCATATGTCGAGGAAATAGGCACGAAAGATAGAAAGAATGTGAAATCGTGTCAGTGCCAAAGAAACGTAAAATCAATTTACACCTCATTCATAGTGAAAATATTTTCCTTCGCTGTAGGGAAGATGATTTTCCCCTGAAAACAATTTTACCCTCCTTATTTTACCAAACACCGTAATTATTTTCCGAGAAAATAATTTTCACCCCTACCAAACACACCCTAAATGTGTGTGATCCCTCTATCAACGGGACGAAATGATTTCTCAACTCTCTGCGGTCATGCAGGTTGGAGAGGGATGCTTTGGCTCTCTTCCAAGTTTTGACGCAGAATTATAAGTCTAGCATTGATAGGGATCCTGGATTCAAAGAGGTAAGCTCTCCTATATGGTTACGATTTCTGTACATTCATGCAAAACATGCTCAGTTAACAAATACTGGTTGATAACTGGAGACCCTCAGAATCAGTTTGTGATTATAGATACATTTTGTGGTGTTGCATTTGTTATCAACTACATTGTTCAGTTGTTAGATGAGATAGCACTGAAATTCTATGGGGTGCGGCGTCAAACTCCTATGCAAGGCATGTTTGGAGATATCTTCAAGGTTAGTTTTCATTTATCTTGTCCTTCTATGCTTCATGTGACTTCCAAGTCATTTCGCTGCTCTTTCACCTGCTATAAACAGAATATTCATTTCCTTTCTACGTCTAGCAAATAGTTATGCTGAATTGTTCATAAGTAGGCTTTAAAAACAGGGCCATCCTAGTCAGGTTGCACTGGGGTGAAGTTAGAGAAGTGGTTCCGTACTTGGACCTCTGTTTTCACAGTCGAGCTACTATTGGCCCATAAAGGAGCGGGCTCAGAAGTCTCATCTTAATATTCCCAACACCCTTTGCTTTATTTTTCTTTCCCCTTTTTTTCTTTTTTTGGGGAGGGGGGGTGGTGAATTTCGGGCCAATTTGGTTCGTTTTGACGTCTGAGTGACGCGTCTAGTTTTGGGTTGTCGAGGTGTGATTAAATATTTGCCTGTATTACAAGCACTTTGCAAGTACGTTGATTCTCTAATTTTTAATTATCACTTTGCAGATGATGGGAGATATGCCTATGTAAATCATCTCTTCAAGGGGGAGCAAGAGTCGGGAATAAAATTAATATGAGAAAAAAATAGAAAATATATGCTTTTTTTTATATTGTCATAACTGGAAGGTTATATAATGTTTTTTTAATTGAAATGTATTACTTAGACGCTAGATGGCGGCTCCAAAATTGGCAGCGTCAATATTTATTTATTTATTTATTTATTCATTCATTCATTTATTAGTATGGTACCTGTAGTCGGAGCCAACCATTCTTTTTTAAAAACTGGACTATTTTTTACGTAAATCGATTTATCTCTGACATATTTTCTGGTAGAAAGTTGGTTTCATTTATCCCTCTCGTTTTCCACTTATGTAACTATCCCTAGATCGTAAAATTTCATATTCTTACTACTTGCGACATTCAAGATACTGATGAGCCCATTGTTCAAAATACAGATGAGTTAGAAAGCGCATGGAATGATATCCAAAGTTCGCCCAAAAGAACTCAAATTGATTAAGGAGATGGCAATTTTCACCATTCCGTTCTATTTTTTTCTAGATGTTGCAAGTGTGATTATTCAATCTTTTTTTAAACATATATAATCACCAATCACGACTTTTGTTAATCAAAATTAGGAGCCACACCCTAGGTAGAATTGGTTTTGACATTAAGGCCTGTGCAAGTGCAATTATTTGATTCTTGTTGCTTTGATTATTTGGATTTATTGCTCTTTCTTCTGTATTTTAATGTTTTCAATGTTGTTTCCCCTAAAGCTTTTGGCAAGGTCCCAAATTGCGTCCATTGTAACTAATTGAAATTTGAGCATATTTTATGAAGTTTATTTAATCCATCTCCTACTGCACGTGACTCCCATACGTTGGTTTGACATTGCGCACCCAACCAATCCAATCCAATCCAAATTAATGTAACAGTCTTACCTCTGAATTGCAAAATTACAGGAAAAAGGTCCCGACTGACGCTAAAATTAAAATTGCAGAGTGACTGGTTTCACATTGCACGTCATTTTACCAAATTAATGTTGACTTTCTCATTTGGTTTGCCATGAGAGGATTTCTTTGGGGTGGTTCTGAACTAATCGTATTCAGGATTAGTATGCAAATTATTGATGTTTTTGGCGAATTTTCCCCTGTAAGTTTCACATGACAATAGGCCAATGTCAGAAACTAGGATTACACAGTGAACAACTTTCTAATACGTATAATCAAGGTAGCTGACAATGTTACAAGGGCTATAAGGAACCATCGAGGATCATGCTTGAATCCACTAGTCTATCTGGAGCTATATACACCCAATAATTGTAGGAAAAGTTTATCGAAATCAATGGCAGGGAAATGAGAGAAATAGCTGTGTCATGTAGTACCACTACTTTGAAAGCGATTTCAGCTAGACCTGAATGAAAATCGAAGCAATCGTTCGCTCCCTAAGGTTTACATAGCTAGCCTCTGAACGCATGCACTCGTGGCCAGAACTTGGAATGCACAAGATTGCAATTACCTAGAGCAATAGAGAGAATAGGTAGCAAAGAAGAAGAGAGGAGAAGAAGAATGTTTTTTTGGTGTGTGTTGCAGCAGTGAGAGAGCTAGGTATTTGTACTGAAAAAATGGCTATTGGATGTAAGAAAAATATGGAAACTGAGGACATTTTGTGGTTGGAAATTAGACATTGACTGACTGGCCACTAGTCAGGCCGATAAGCAACGCACGTGCACGTGTGTGGTGGCTGTACGTGTGTGGTGGCTAACCCTCACCCCACAACACTAACAAAACTAAGCCCAAAGGAATTCAACAAGTCCCAGGAAAAGGGAGTAATGAAAACTCCACAAGAGACTTCTAATCCTCCTACGTGGGACAAAGTGTGGGTATGGAAAAAAGGAGCTGCTTTTTGCCATTATTTCCAACAATCCTCCACTAATTGCATACAAACTAGTGAAGAAACGATCTGGGCAAATAAGGGGTTAGATATCTAAGCATCAATGTCTTTTGATTGAATTGATACGTAGTGAAGTAGGGCAACAACCAAGTCTATCGAGTGAACAAATCTTGAACTTAACAAATTCTGGTCAAGACCCCCCACAACACATATCATTCCTCATGGTCACTGCGTATTCCCTGATAACTAACGCGCGCTTTTAAGGTCATGCGCACACCTAGGGTCTCATAAGTGATCTAAAGAGACAGCTCAAAATCTCTCATAGATGTGGCCACACCTTCACACTTAAGTAGATAATTCCATTAAGTCCATCTCAACATGGACTACCATAATCATGGATATTGAATTATTAAGAGTAAGATTTCGCTCAACCTCACACTTATTAAATGGTGAATCCATCAAGTGCGTCTCAATAGCACCACCCCAACAAGCTATAGATCCATTAAAAGCATAAGAGCTCAACCTGTCAAAAGCACTACTGCACGCCATAAGGATGGATATGTGGTGCATATTAAGACCAATGTGGTTTTGCTTGACCACAAGTGAGTATCCACCATATTATCTCGATCTATTGGATTCAGTCCCATCCCTCTCAACGTCTCGAGCACTATTTGCCTGATCAAGCCCTTGGTTAGTGGATCCACTAAATTTCTCTCGGATCTCACATATTCCAAGGAGATGACACTTGTTTTAGCATATGTTTCACAACACTATGTCTAATGCGAATGTGTCTCTCCTTTGCAATATATACACTGTTGTCTGTAACTCTGATTGCTGTCTGTGAGCCATAGCGGAGGGAAATAGTCATAGGCGACCTCTCCCACAGTGGCATATCTGTTAGTAGATTTTTCAACCATTCTGCTTCTTGACCTACTAACTCAAGAACAATTAATTCAGCTTCCATGAGAGGGCGAGCCATACAAGTCTGCTTGACATACTTCCATGAAATAGCTCCTCCACCTAAGATAAATACATAACCACTAGTAGAACTAACTTCATCATTATTAGAAACCTAGTTCGTATCACAAACCCTTCTAACACAGAAGGAAACTTATTAAAATCCAAACACTAGTCCATAGTACCTCTCAGGTACTTGAGTAATCGAAACAATGCATCACAATGCTCTTTACTAGGGTTGTGAGTATAACGACTTAACCTACTAACAACATAAGTAATATCGGTTCAAGCATAGTTCATAAGAAACATCACACTTCCTATGATTTTAGCATACTCAGTTTCGAAAATACTAGACCCCTTCCTCTTTTTAAGATATATGCTAGGATGATAAGGAGTTCTCACCGGAGTCACATCAAAACGACTAAATCTCTTTAATATTTTCTCAATGTAATGAGACTGATATAAAGAAAAACCATCATTTGTATTTCTAATTTTGATCTCCAATATCACATCTGTCTCCCCCATGTTCTTCATTTCAAAATGAGAAGACAACAACTTTTAGTCTCATTAACAACGTGCACATTAGTACCAAAGATCAACATGTCGCCAACATAAAGACATATTGTCACACAATCTAAACCAATCAATTTTGAATGCACACAAGAATCAGAAGTGTTTACAGCAAAACCATGTCGTATCATCGTACTATCAAACTTTTCATACCACTGTTTCGGGACCTGTTTAAGGTCGTAAAGGGATTTTCTAAGCGTAGAGACTTTATTATCCTGCCCATGAGCCGTACATCCCTTAGGTTGAGAGATATAATTCTCTTCCTCTAGGTCACCATTAAGGAACGTTGTTTTCACATCTATCTAATGCACAACAAGACCATGTATAGCAGGTAATGGGCCTACTACCGTTAGGTAAGTCAACCAACTCTCAAGTTTAATTTGACATTATAGAGTCTAATTCACTTTAATGACCTCTTTCCAAAAACTAGCATCTATGGATCTCGTGGCCTCCGTAAAAGTTTTTGGATCTTCTTTAATAAAGAAAGCAGAAACTAGTTCATTGGTCAAGAAATTCACATCAAAATCTTCAATAAAAAAGGTAGTAAGAAAGTTAGGACCTAAACTAGTCCCAACCCCTTGTCTCTTACTCCTGCTCGGTTCATCAATTGAGTCTCTAACAACAGAACTAGAAGCAGACATGCTCATATTGCCATGTACAGGTACAGTTTCATGCATAGCAGTAGAGAAATTCTTTTTCAAAGAAAAAAACATGCTCAAAGAATTATGCATGCCTAGATTCACAAATAGAGAAGTCATTCAATGACATGAATATATATGCAGTATTATTTTTTGGCATAACCAATAAACACAGAATTAAAGATTTGAGGACCGATGTTTTCTCGTTTTAGCTCAAGCTAGGGAACTTTATCCAAACACCCCCACACCCTTAAGAAAAAGTTAGGGTCGTAGCCTTTCCATAGTGCGTACGGAATTTGGTCTAACTTCTTGTAGGATATTCTATTAACAATATAACAGGTGAATAAAACAGTTTCCCCTACATATTTTCAGAAAGCCCTGAACTTAAAAACATGGTACTCTTCATTTCTTTAAGGGTTCTATTTTTGCATTTGGCTATCCCATTCTGTTGGGGAATATAGGGTGCACTAACCTCATGAATAATTCCCATTTTTCTCACAAAATGTAGTTAGAGAGCTAGTGTTATATTCTCCACTTGTATCGGTTCTAAGTCATTTCATGGAAGTAAGATTAACATGGCCTAACCTACCATGCCACATATCAAAAGACTCAGCAATATAAGCAGAGCTAGAAGCATTTTCATTCATGGTCTCAGAAGCAAGATTAAGTACAAACAAACTTCCATTCAAGTATCCCTTTCCAACAAAGATCCCATTATGAGAGATAATAACTTTTACATCTCCAACAATAGTTTTCAGTTTGGCTTTGTTGAGAAGTATACCAGAAACCAAGTTTCTACAAAGAGAAGGCACATACAATACATTGCTCAAGGACAGTAATTTGCTAGAAGTAAATTTAAGAAAAATCTTTCATTTACCCATAACTTTAGCAGTCGTAGAGTTTTCCACATAGATTCATTCACCATCTGTAACGTCTTTAAATTTCTGCATAAGTTCTTTGTTAGTGCAAAAGTGCCTTGAAGCTCCAGTGTAGACCCATTTAACACTATTTGCCACTAAGTTTGTCTCTTCGACTACAGCACAGATGATTACAGTATCTTAAGTAAGATTGGCCTGAGCTACTGGTTGTCTAGTAGGCTTCTAGTTCGACTAAGACTGGCCCTTGTAGAATGGACACTAGTATGCTTTGCGCTATGGTTTTCCGCAGACATAGCACAACCTCTTTGGTTTCTGGATCTTTTTGCTAAACTTGTCCTGGGCTTTTGATTCTTCTTACATTTACCATTAAGCCTATCTCTGTGAGTAGGCACGGTAGAATCAAACTAAGTTAGCTTTAGAAGAATTCCAAAATAGGGAATCTAGCTTATCTTTGAGACGATTAGCCTCTTCAGTTCTCATGTGGCTGATGAGTTCCTGTAGGATGAGATCTTTCTTCTTATATTTCAGCTGATTCCAGTAGTCACTCCAGGATGGTGGGAATTTCTCGATCAACACATTAGAATCTCGCACATCTTCATGTTTTTATTCAGAAGCTCAGCACACAGGTTCTCATAAACATGAACTTGCTCCATGATTAGTTTATCATCAATAATTTGGAACCGCAGCACTAACCATGTATTTCTTCTTTCCAACGTCATCATCTCTATATTTGACCTCTAATCTCTCCCATATGATCATCATAGACTTGAATGTGATAAACAAATCGAACAGGGGGTTAGCCATATGATTTAATAGACTCCTTATGATCGTTTTGTTGCCTTTCTCAAATTTTTTCATGGTATCCTCATCAACAGTTTGCTTTTGTCTTTATCTGTTCTATCAAGGGAAGTAGCAAAGGTTTCAGATGCATTGTTCTCCTCATTTAGGTCAGAGAACAACACATTGTTGACTTCTAACCGTTCAAAGAAAATTAGAAGTTTTTGGGACCAACACTAGTAGTTGGTTCCGTCTAGAGGTTCTAGTTTTGAGAGGTCTATGAGGGATTTGTTAATTGAGAAAGCTGTTGATTTGTATACGACACGAAATCGCCTTCAAATTATAAGAAAAGTATATCAAAATCAATGGCAGGGAAATGAAAGAAAGAGTTGTGCCGTGGAATATCACTACTTTACAAGCGATTTCAGCTCAACTTGAGTGCAAATCAAAGCAATCGTTCACTTCCTAATGTTTACACAGCTAGCCTCTGAATGCGTGCATTCACGGCCAGAAGCTTGGAATATACGAGACTGCACTTTCTCATAGCAGTAAAGAGAACAAGTAGCAGAGAAAAAGATAAGAAGGGAATAATGTTTTTTGGTGTGTGTAGTAGCAACAAGAGAACTAGGTATTTATATTGAAAAAGGAGTTATTGGAGGTGAGGAAAATCTGAAATTGAGGAGATTTTGTTTTGGAAATCAGGCATTAATTGACTAACCACTAGCTGGGCAGGCAGGTGCCGCTAGCTAACCCGCACCCTACAACACTAACAAAACCAAACTCAAAGGAATTCAGCACGTCCAAGGACAAAGGAAAAAGGAGTAATAAAAACTACACAAAAGGCTTCTAATCCTCCTATGTGAGACGAAGTTTGGGTATGGAAAAAAAAGGAGATAGCTTTCGCCATTATTTCCAACAAAAATGACTTCAAACTCTAGAGATTCACTCTTAAATATAATATCATTCCTTTTCCATACTATCCAGGTCACGGGCTGATGGCAGAAAAACCAAACATCTATGATTTCTTTTGTAACTTTGGCTTGCATTGTTAAAAGCTGCTTAAAGCCTCCTACATATATTTGACTCGTACCACCTAATAAGTAAAAAAAAAAGACAGAATTCGGATTATAACATATGATAACAATTTATAAGTCTCATATATATCCTTGTTTAAGGACGTCCCAGGATATATTAGTACCATAGTTCTTGGGTGAAGTAGACATTAGCGTTGAGTTTATGTTAGTGATATCTACACCTATTGTTGGAAATTAGTTCTTTTCAATCATTTAGATTTTGTTAGTTTGAATTAGTACTTTTGTTTAGTGGTGTGATAGACTTCCCACATTTGGTGTTCAAAATAGTATTTGTTGAAAACTTTAGTAAACAAATTTTGGTATCTCATTTGACATGCTAATCTTTGGATTCACTTTTTTGTCAACTTATTTTTGCTAATTTTATTTCATCCAAACTTATTTTGAGTGATTTAAATTTACTTGAAATTATTATTTTTGGACCAAGTACATGAACTTATTCACCAATTAACATAAAATTGAATCGAACTTATTTAAAGTTGTGATTTCTGAAAAGACCTTGTATGAATTTGTTATGATAACATGGTTTAAAAAGAACATGTTCTTAAACCTAAACTAATGCTAGCAAGTATGACCTAGAGCCTTGTTTTTTTAAACTTACTTTTTTAGACTTATCTACAATAACTTATATGAATTTATTTCAGCTGAACTGAACTTATTTAAACATACTTTTACTAAGTTAACTTATCTACCCTCATTTGATAATTTTTTCTCTTTCGTAAAAGGTGAGAAGCCTTCATTCATTCAACCACCAAAACCATACTATATTACTAAGGCATAACCACCTTGAGGGCAACAAAGCAAAAAGCTCACATAATTTATCTTGGTGTCTCTGAATCTGCTTAAAATTACTCCCTCACATCCCTATACAACAGAAAAACAATTTTTTTCCAATTCTTGAAAAATTTTGCCTTTTCTTTCTTTCGAACAAATATATCTGATCACAGTATATGCAAACCTTAGTCTGCATTTTTGTCATTTGCTGCATCTATATGGCAAGATGCACTCTTTCCAATTGCCTTAATGTACCTGCTAGCTATTAATCTTTAAAATTTGCCGCAAATTATGTCTGGTCACTTCTTTGTGAAAGCACATTGAAAGAGTTATTAATGTGATTTTTCAGCTACAATTCAGTGGCAAGTGGTGCCTACTAGCATTTTGACTTTACACATCCAATCTTTTGTAAGTAGCCTATTATGCACATTGGAAAGGACTAAAAGGAGCATTTTGGTATTCAATATGTGTGCCACATCAAATCAAACCAATTGACTTAATGAGCTTAGCGTCTGATCTAGTTATACCTTCTAATAGTAAACAATTTGCCTTTAACAGCACTAAACCAGCTCCTAGAATATGTGTCAAAACCCAGAAGCCATGTTCACTTTTGTCTTAATAATCTTCTTTCAATGCTAACTCCCTTTTATAGTAGTAATATAATCCCATATGGATTTCCACTTCAAATGATAAATGATGTATCTATCTAATTTAGAGCCACAATCTTTTGAGCAACATTCCATACTAACTTATATCGATTCACCTTTTCTCTTCACATATTGGGGAGAATCCAAGAGGGAGATCAGCCAAACGAAGGTCTTAGCAACCATTTCAAGTGAGGTTATATCCTAAAATCAATTGGTAATAGGAGTAACCTACTTAATTTATATACCATGATCCTTTTTTTCAAACTCCTGATGTGGTACTATTTATTCATGTATGACATTTCCAACAATCTTTCTTTCACACATGAGTCTTTTTCGAACCACATCAACGCACAAGCTCCCCCTTGAGCTATAGTCTTTACCAAGGTGCTAAGCTATCATCAAGAGCACACCCACACTATACTTCAGAGAATCCACACATCGTTCTACACCAAGCCTCCATGCCATCCACTTTGTTCTAGGAACACTGACCGTGCATTCCATGTTTTTCCACTCTTATGCATAGTTCTTTCTTATGATACCACCTAAGAGCTCACCCATGCTATCAAGCACGCTATAGAACACATGTTCCAGCTCGATCAACACATGCATGCCACTTTACTAAACTCGTCTAGGGGTTCACCTTGCCGTAACTTTTTCATCCAGTCAAACGTACCATTAGCTCTAATACCACATGTTGGGGTGATCTAAGGAGGAAGCTCACTTTAACGAAGGTCCATAACAATAAGCTCAAGTGAGGTAACATCCTAGAATCAATTCGCAATAGGAAGAGTAGCCCACTTGGCTTATAAACCATGGCCCTCTTCAAACTCGCAATGTGAGACTCTTCACTCATGTATAATATTCCCAACAATCCAAGAGGGCGCCCAGCCGAACTCACCATCGGCTCTGATATATGTTAAGGAGATCCAAGGAGGGAGCCTTGCTTCAAGCAAGGCTAATGATGACAACCCCAAGTGAGGTTCTATCCTAAAACCAACTCGCAATAGGAAGAGTAGCCTACCTGACATTATAACATGGTCATTTTCTTCAAATTCCCAATGTGAGACTCCAACTCATGTGCGACATTGCCGACAACTAAGGCCAAATTTCACAGACTATTAATGTAAATCTTTGGTGTTCAAGAGATGAATTATACAAAAAATCTTCCCAAATCTTAATAACATCCTTATTAACAACTTTATCTCTAGTAATTGAACATAGTCAAACAGACTTAATATGTTTAATTGCACTTTCACCATGTATAGGAAAGCTTTAAGCAAGTCATGTCCTCGCCTTTGTTCTCCTTCTTTTAGCTAGATCCTAATACAAAATTTGTGAGTCTATTGAGATTCAAAAGCACCCTATATATGTGAAAGGTAAATAACCTTTCTTAAGCAACAAAGTCATTTTAGTTCAAGTGATTCCACTTGTGATCAAGCTAGACTTACTCAAACACCATACTAAAAAATCACATAAATGCATGAAAACAACCATAATCCAACTGCTTCTAAAAAAAGGGCATTTTGACACCAACAATGCCAAATTTGGGGCATTTTGGATGCTAGTAATCTGAACTTTAAGAATAGCATCTACCACCCAAAACCTTAAGGATACTTATTTTTAATGTCCAAACACCAAGTTAAATTGATTTGACTCCTTAATATGACAATGTCACACTAGATTTATCTTACTGTACCTTTTTTAATGACATATTAGCAACATATACATCGGAAAATCCAGACGTCATCATTCCAGTGAGCTAAACCTACCTTAACTCAGTGGTTAGATATTGATGTTTATTTTTAAAGTTGAGATTATGAGGACTCTAAATTAAGAGTTATGGTGACCCTCCTTAAAATAAACCCCCTTATTATGATAACTTTTAAGCTAAAGTGTTCAAATTTTTATTTGATGCTCATCAACAAAGGCGTATTTATAGGCCGTTCACGTGACTCTCAATCAATTTTTTTTTTTTAAATGTGTAAATATGCTAAGGGAGTTTTAAATTGTAGGCATAATTTGGCCCTCATATGAGGCACTCCCTTCAACTTAGTTTAGAACCTAAGATGCTTATAACGAGATGTCTAAGAAATGGGAACATTTTAGAAGGTGGTAATGCTAGCACTTTGTTTGATAAATTTATGTCAAGGTGGAAAAATAAAAAGGGCATTTTCTACACCCTTAACTTAATGGTGATGGGTCGTTGGTAAGTTTTTTTTTAGAGGGACTAATGGATGAAGGACGATTATAATTTATTTGGTGATTTGGTGGTTCATAATATATTTATAGAACAAACAAGTACGGCATGATATGTGGTCTTGTCGTTGCTGTGAATCACCACGGTAGTAATGTAATGGTTGATTGTTGCTTTTGCTTATTGAGCGGTTTGAGTCTTTTGTTTGATTTTTCCATCAATTTTTAAAACTCATGGAAATATGAAACTATGATGACCGATCTAGCCTATTCTATGGTTGCTGCCATTAAGGAGGGTTTCCCTTATGCATGACATAGATTATGTATTTAGAACATCAGTCAGACCTTAGTAAGTATCTCAATGATTTGAGGAGTTAAAAAGGTTTGTTCATTACTTTGATTATGTTTTGAAGTTTTGCAGGACTATTCAAGAGTTTGAGGAGTGGTGGAAAATGTTGGATTTTTAATTAGTACAATTTTTTTGGGTTTTAAGAAGTATTTCAATGATTTGAGTAGTTAAAAAGGTTTTGTTCATGCCTTTGATTATGTTTTAAAGTTTTACGAGACTATTCAAGAGTTTAAGGAGTGGCAGAAAATGTTGGTTTTTTAATTAGTGTGATTTTTTGTAGGTTTTTGCTTAATTCTATAGTGTTACATATAATCTGTGCAAGCTTATTAGTGTGTGTTTATTTGCAGTTTGCTAGAAAAATTTGGAGGGCCGGATAACTATTGGTTGTGCAATTTGTATAAGATCGAAGAGTAGTAGCGTCCAGCATATAACAAATATTTTTTTTCAAATGTATACTTTCTTCTCAGAGGAGTGAATTGATCTAACAATTTGCTTTCAAATAAGATAACTACTATCGGGAATCTTTGTGATTTTTATCATGTATTTCAAGAGGTTATAACAGAATGGAGGGGCAATCAATAGGAAGATATACATTTTTATAGACAGGGTTTCCCTAAGATCCCATTTGGTGAAGTATATTAGCTCATGCTATTAGGGACTAGTTGTTTAAGAGTGCGAACAGCCTGTGAAGACATAAAATTCAAAGATGTTGTATGTTTTGTGGCATCCTAAAATTTCTAAGTGAAGCATTTATAGGATTTCACACAGAGTCCCACATGGTTTCTTGCTCATGTCAAAGTTTTATTGAATGTGAACGATTAAGTTCTCATTGCTTGAGGGCTTATCTTGTTGATTGTGTTGGAAAAACACTTGGAGCTTATCTTCTTAAATGATGAACACGCGTATTATGGTAGATGATGAAGATGCAGGGAAGAATGTGGATCACTATCAAAGTATATTGCCTTCTATTTGAAGATGTGATATGCAGAGCAAGTTTGGTTCATTTCTGTGCTGGTAAAGTGAATGAGAAGGCAAGGCAAATTATTTAAGATTGTTTCTTGGGTGCAAGAGGCAAAATTGGCAAAGTTCATATATCTGACTCAGAAAAAGAAGAGGTGAATCCCCAATCAAGAGTTTGGAATCCTCCAGGTGCTAGAAAGAAGGGACAAAAAAAAAAAAAGGAAGAAGAGCATGCTTGAGGTTAGGGGCTTATGTTTAGACCTGGCAAATGGGTCATTCGATTCGGGTATGGGTCGGGTCAAGTTCGGGTTGGGTCATGTTTGGGTTAAATGACATTTCGGGTCGTTTCGGTTTGGGTCAGGTATAGGTCGATTTCGGGTCAACCAATTTTTGGTCAAATATGCTCGTCATACCAAAACAAGCAACTTTGTGGAAAATTTCAGGTCAGGTATGGTTCAATTTGGGTCAATTCGGGTTTTGGGTCCACTTTTGGGTGAGCATATTTCGGGTGTCGGGTCGGGTATGGGTTTGGGTCGTTCGGTTCGGGTTTCGGGTCTTGGATCAGTTTTGCCAGGTCTACTTATGTTACTACATTCTAACGGTGTCATGGACACCCTTGGACCAAAATAAATTCTAACTAGCTATTTTAGGAGGGTTGAAGGTAGTATAGGTGGATGCCCCCAAAAAATGTGGGACACCTATGCAATGAACTGGCCTAGCTACTAACCTTTTAAATTTTTATTTTTTAATAAAAAATACAGTTATAAAGTCCATGCAACAAGTTCAACATGTCCACCATCTCTATCCCTGCTTTCTAACTATCTCAATCTCTCTCCTCCTCTCACTCTTGGTCAAAGCCTGAAAAGGCTGCAGGCTAGAAGCAAATTGAACTCTCTCTCTCTTCCCCCTTTTCGCTTTCTGTCTCTCGTTTTGTCTATGCACTTTGTCTCCCTCATTCCTGTGACTCACTCAATAAGCAAAGCAATAGAGCGAAGGACGAACCCCATTATTTAACTTGAGTCTTGAAGTTTGATTATCAGAACACTTGCATTGAGCACAAGATCCACAAATGCCATAATCCAGGAAGTGATAACCACCGCGACCATCCAGTTACAAGTTGATGGCACACGTGTTGAAGTATTTATGGGGAAAAAGGATATCATCCTCGAGGGAGGAGGTAATTTGCGCTGAGTATACTTTAGATTGCTAGCTGATAAAGTGATGAATGCAACAAAACCAACTCCACCCTAATTATCTACTAAAACCAAGCTAACCTCCCATAGTGATCTCAAAAGGCAAAAATTACTATAAATGAAACTACAACTACTAACTACTAGACTACTCTACCCTTAAGTAAGATGATCAAGCTAACTACCACACAAGATCAAACAAATCACAAATAAGTAGGCTCGATATGGCCTCAACAATAACCTAAATTTCTTCCTCAAGTTCGATCATCATAAAAGATAAAAATGCAATCCTAAATACTCATCACAAGCTATCCTAATAAAAGCAATAGAAGAGGGAGGTGAATAGAAATACTCATGAAGTCTATGATCACCAAATGATAAACTCTTACTGAGAAAATTCTTCTCCACTCTTCCAAATGCTTTCAATTGCAAACTCCTGACAACTACTCTATAGTGTGAACTTTTTAGCTATGAATTGCAGTAACTAAAAGAAGAGGAGGAAGAAGTGAGAGATTTAATAAGGAAGAAAAAGGGGATGATTGGATTTTAAGAAGTGGATTAGAGACTCAAATCCACTAAAGTTCAGTCATTAATCCCCTGTCCCCCTCCTCATCAAAACTCATGCTTTTCGGGGAGAATTTCATGATTAAAAATAGAGTATTGTGAGTGATTGAGTAGAGAGAAAGTGAAATTAAACAATAAGTAAGGTGGAGCAATCGAAAGGAAGTAAAATCTAATTCAAAGATTAAACTTTTCATTTCTTCAATAAGAAGGCTAAAAGAGAGTTTTACAGAGAGAAAAACTTCTAAAAGAGGTTAAAGCCCAAAAAACTAGCAAAAAAATGCAATTGATTAGCCTAAAATTAGCTTATGTACAAAGTGTGTGTGAATGTGGCATCGTCTTGCCAAGTCACAAGAGTTGACCGTGCCAAATTTCAGTCTCGTTGACTATGTATTTTTTTTCCAAAACTAGCTTTCCATGTGTTACACCCCAAAATGAACAAGCTTCACTGTTGCAGTTTCTTAACTAATTCTCTTAATTAGGAGTGATAATCCCAATGATCAGGGTGTTACCGTCATCCCAAAAAGGATAAGGCTTAAAGTAATTACACTAGAGATATTATAGTTGAGCATAACTCGAGCCCATGAACATTCTACACCATCCAAAATCATACATGTGTAGATGATAGCAAACATAGATTTATACATCATTGAAGGCAATTCACTATTGTTGTAACAGCCACAAAATAACTCAAAATACATCTCCAAAAACATTAGTGTAGTACACCATTAGTAAGCCGACCAAGGTCCGTTGCTCAGTTATCATCCTTAGTAGGTTTGCTAGCCTGGGGACGATTCACTGAGCACTTGCCTAAAACAAAACATAGCAAACATTTCAAAATGTGAGCCGAAGCTCAGTACATGCATTCCTGTATTGTCAAATGATCACTAAAACATTGGTTGGGCCCACTTTGTAATTCATTTTGATTTAAAACGGGGAATTAGATGAATGTAAAACTACATTGCTAGTATTATCTGGTAGTGCACCCTTCAGAATTGATACGATCTGTAGATACGTGTGCACCTACCGGACGGATCGAGGGACCTAACTTGAGGCCTCGTGGGTACCTGAAGCGCAATGCGCTGTAATTACTAACTGATGGGGTCACTAATTATGTGACAAATCACCGATTAAACTCATTCATTGATATACTCACCAAAACGTTATAATTTTGATAAATATGTTCTGATTTCTAAAGATATAGACAATGAACGTACCTGAGATTTTTATTGCAATCTCAATGGATAGTATTTATGCATAAGAGGGGGAAAAATGACAGATTAGCCTTGATTCTATTCAAAATTGTCACTAAATGGTACATGTAGTCAGCAAATGAACTTATTCTCACAATTGATTACTTTTAATAGAACTTGTTTACTAAATGGTATTCAAATTCCAATAAATAGATATAAGATAGCTTAAACTAAGATAATACAAATATATAAATTATGAAAATTTAGTTTAGATCAATGTAACATAATATAATTCAAAGTAAAACAAACTAAGGTAAATAGTTTAGGTTATAAAGTAAGGGCTTAATAAAAGTAATGAAAAATAATTCATAACTTACACTCTTGACCTCAAATTGAGACCTAAAATCCTACTATGGAAAACTGAAGAAGTCCTGCAACGCTTTTATTCATAGTGCAAAACCCAATTACCACAACACGACTCCTAATTTCGGCTTAAACAAAAATTGCGCATAGCTTCCGCGTATGTTGTGCAGTCTTAGCAAATTGGCTATAACTTTTTTCACATAACTCAGAATGAACTGATTCAAGAGGCATTTGAAAGGTGGCTCATTGACCTATCTATTCGCCAAAAATTGTAATTTTTTATTGCACCAAATAGTACCAATGTTGCCGCAAAGAGACCCCCATTTTGGGTCTGTTCACAGCCTTACTGCCCATGGTCTCAACCTTTTCTTCACATAATTTCTCTCTAAAATCACTCTTTAAAATCACTAATCCATAATTTGTTCCCTATGGTTACCTTCCAAAACCATGTTACTCAAATTTATTCTATAATCATCTTCATCTAATTTTCAATTCTTCTCTTTACAAAAACACTTAAAATACATCCATAATCTCACTTACTTGTATAGATGTACAAAACAACCTCTTTTAATCAATTGAAGAAAGCTTCCATAATTGATCGCTTTTTGCAAAAATCACCCCAAGGCATTATCCAAGTTAAACAACACATCCAACCTTCATTTCCCATTTAATTATATACAATCAACATATTTGAAGCTAAAAAATAAACTAATCCTTACATGATCACTAAAACCATAGCTTATGAACAACATATTTTCTCAATTAAACTCATCCAAAATCACCACAAACACCATCATAATCATTATTAATGCTAAAGGTTACAAGACCAAAAACAACACAATCCAATTCCACCATTTCGAACATGAGCTCACATGCTTATGTATAAACTCAACCCTAGCATGCTTTTAAGCTTAACTAACAAATTAAAACATCAAAATAGCTCTTATTCTCAAAACCAAGAATCAACAAGATAAGGGTTAGGGTTTACACACTTTGAGCCTGAAGAAAGAGGTGTAAGTGATGTTTGATGCTTGTGGGAGTGTGAGTGTGAGTGTGAGTGTGGCTGGGGTGGCAGTTAGTGGTTGTTTGTAGCTAAAAAAGGTGGCGACAGCAGCAGATTCAACAACTATAGGGGGGAAGAAGGGGCTGCTGTGTGGGGGTGCAAGACGAGGAGAGAGAATGACTTGATATTTGGTGATGTTTTTACTTAGATGAAATTGATCCAAAATATTTACTTAGCTAAGTTTTTAACTTGCTAAAAGTACCTTTTTGCTAATGGTAATTAGGCATAATTGATGGTAATTAGTTAAGCAAATAAAGTAGTGCCTTATTGGGTCAACATTGGGCTTAAATGAATTAGGGTCTGGAAAAAAATTAAACTGTATGTGATTAAATTTTTCGTAGCTTGAAATTAAATTGTGATATCATGAAAAATAATTTAATCTCTTAAACCATAATTATCAAGACCTTCTATCGATCTTCCTAAAATTTTACGATTAAAAAAAGCCGAATTCTAAAGTAGGCCCAAAATGAATTTTTCCAGATTGGAATGCTTAAATGCGATAATAAAATGTAAGGAAATTAATAACACGGCTTAATTAAATAAATAAACAGGTTTTAGGGTTGGGCTGTTACAGTGTTCTTCTCTTAAAAATTTCATCCTCGAAACTTATGAACGTTGCCAAAACATGCAAGATTACCTCAAATAGTTGTGGGTACTTGGCTTTCATTTCTTTCTCGGTTTTACAAATGGCTTCTGAGGAGGTATGATTTGACCAAAACACTTTAACTAAGGGTATCTGTTTGTTGTGTAGCTGCTTAATCCTATGATCTAGTATTTGTATTGGATGCTCTTCATACTCTAGATCCCCAGTGACCTTAATGGGCTCCATTATGATTGCATGGTTAGGATCTAGGATGTACTTCCTGAGTTGTGAAACATGAAACACGTTATACACGTATTCGAGTTCCATAGGCAGATCCAATCGGTAAGCCACAGGATTCAACTTGTCAGTAATTGCATATGGCCCAATATATCTGGGGCTCAGTTTGCCTCGTACTCTAAATCTTCCGATGCCCTTAGTTGGGAAAACTTTCGAAAAAGACCTTATCGCCTACTTGGAACTCTAAAGTTCGTCTTCTTTTATCAGCGTAACTCTTCTGTTGACTACGGGCAACCTGAATATCCTCTCGAATCTTCCTTATTGTCTTAGTGGTTTCTTGATTAGTTATGGGCCCAGACCCAATGCCTTAACCAAGTCACTCCAGTATAAAGGGGTTCTTCATTTTCTTCGATATAGAGCCTCAAACGGGGTCATTTTAATGGTGGATTGGTAGCTATTATTGTAATGAAACTCCACCAATGGCAAGTCATCCTCCCATTTCCCTTGAAATTCCAAAACACAAGCCCTCAACATATCCTCTAGAATTGGACTTACTCTCTCTATTTGCCTATCTATTTCAGAATGATAGGAGCTACTAAAGCTCAATTTGGTTCCAAAGGTCTTCGAAGCGCTTGCCAAAAAGGGGCTTGAAATCTCTGATCTCTATCAGACACTATAACTAAGGGAATCTCATGTAGTCGAACTATGTCCTTAACATATAGCTGGGCTAGTCTTTCAGCTTCCCAACTATCCCGAGTTGGCCGAAAATGGGTTGATTTAGTGAGTGGATCAACTATTACCCAAATGGCATTCTTCTTTGAAGCAGACAAAGGTAATCTCATGATGAAGTTCATTGAGATGGAGTCCCACTTAGAAGCGGGAATTTCTGAAGGTCGTAGGTCGCCCACGATATGTTGATGCTCAGCTTTAAGCTTTTGGCAAATCAGACATTTGTCAACATACTCTGCAATCTCTTTCTTCATCTTATTCCACCAAAAGTATTGCCTCAGGTCTCTGTACATCTTGGTGCCTCCTGGATACGCCACTATCAGGTGTTGTGAGTTCTTCCAAAATTTTCTTCCTTAACTCCTCATTTTCGGGTACGCAAAGGTGATTCTGGAATCACAAGGTCCCATCTTCATGCACTACAAACCCACGTGACTTCCTTTTCTCAAGATTTTATTTTATTCTTTGGAGCTTAGGATCACTTTCTTGGTTCGATCGTATTTTCTCCATTATATAGGGTTGTAAGGTAAGCGTTGACAATTGAACACTTGCTTGCCCATGCGATATTAATTGAATATCTAACTGCCCAAGCTCTCTTAAGAGGTTCAATGGTGTAATCACCACAGTGTTCAAGCTATGTTGTGTTTCCCTACTCAGGGCATCTGCCATAACATTTGCTTTTCTAGGGTGATACTGAGTCTGCAAGTCATAAGCTTTAAGTAAATCTAGCCAACGCCTTTGTCTTAAATTGAGCTCTTTTTGAGTAAAGATATACTTCAGGGCTTTGATGGTCAGTAAAGATCTTGCATAGTACCCCATATAGGTAATGTCTCTAAATTTTCAGTGCAAAAACCACATCTGCTAACTCCAGGTCATATATAGGGTAATTCTTTTCATAAGACTTGAGCTGTTGGGAGGCATAAGCCACCACTTTCTTATCTTGCATCAGAACACACTACAGACCATTTTTTAAGGCATCATTGTAGATGATATACGCCTTACCTTTTATCGGTAAGGTTAGAATTGGAGCGATAGTTAATCACTTCCTTACCTCTTGAAATACCCTCTCACACTTCTCTGTGTATCAAGTTTAATGGCTTTATTGAACAAATTAGTTAAGGGAGATGCTATCTTCAAAAATTCCTTTACAAACCTCCGATAATAGCCAGCTAAGCCCAAGAAACTTCTAATTTCAGTGACATTGGTGGGTCTCAACCACTCTGTAATTGCTTTCACCTTTTGGGGGTCAACTTTAACCCTTTCTTTTGAAACTACATGTCCCAAAAATACCACTTCTTCTAACCAAAACTCACACTTCTTGAATTTGCCATATAATTGGTGTTCCCTCAAGGTTTGCAACACTGTCCTCAAATGTACAGTATGTTCATCTCTGTCCTTGGAGTATATCAAGGTATCATCTATGAACACTACCACAAAATTGTCTAAATAGGATCTGAAAACTCTATTTATGAGATCCATAAAGGACACAGGGGCATTGGTCAGACCAAAGGACATCACTATGAATTTATAGTGACCATACTTGGTCCTGAATGCTTTCTTGGGGATACCTTTAGGTTTAATCCTGAGTTTGTGGTGTCCAGACATCAAATCAATCTTAGAAAAAACTCCTGCTCCTTGTAATTGATCAAATAGATCGTCTATTCGAGGCAAAAGGGTATTTGTTCTTGATGGTAATCTTATTCAGCTGTCTGTAATCAATACATAACCTCAAGGCTCCATCCTTCTTCTTTACAAACAACACTGGGGCACCCCATGGTGACACACTTAGTCTGATAAATCCCTTCTATAATAACTCATCAAGCTGAATCTTAAGTTCTCTAAGCTCAGTTCGAGCCATTCGATATAGGGCTTTAGAGATAAGTTGGGCACGAAGGATTAATTCAATCCCAAAATCAATTTCCCTCTACGGGGGCAGTCCTGGCAACTCTTCAGAAAAACCATCTCCAAATTCATAGACTACAGGAATATCTTCTACTTTCTCTCCATTGGATTAAGCTGCCATAGCATAACACCAATTACCAATACACCCCTCGCATAACAACTTGCTTGCTTTCATAACAAAAATTATGAACGTGGTTTTTGTCTCCTTTTGCCTATAAAAACATATTTCTCTCCCATTTTCATTCCTCAAAATGACCTTAAGGTTTTCACAGTCAATTTTGGCTCCACAAGTACGCAACCAGTTCGTCCCCAAAATGATGTCAAAGTCTGACAAGTCAAATTGAATTCGGTCTCTCGGGAATGGGACTGCACCAATAGTAATAGGAATAAGTTTATAGGAAATAGGGTACTCAACTATAGAATCATTGGACAGCTTGATTCTATAATTGGTTTTTAACTTCGTATTCTCAAGGTTCATTGGCATAGTAGATCGGATGGTTATAAATGAATGAGTGATACCCGAATCAAATAATACACAAAATGGATTTGAATTTAAAAAGAGAGTTGCAGTGACTACCATACTAGGGGTGGCAGCTTTCTTCTTACTCATTACATACACCCTTCCTAGTGCTGCAAGCCTTGGAGGTGGGGGCCCTTGGTGAGGTGGGACCAAGGGTTTTGCTGCACCCTTATCCACAGCCTTTAGTGTTCGAAGGTAGGCAGCAATGAGGTGTTATGAGTTTCACACCACATGCACTTATTAGTACCCACTCGGCATCCGGGGCGGTGTGATTAGTTCTTCTACATTTGCCACAGGGCTCTACTGAACCTGTAGGATAACTCTTAGGAGAAGTGGGAGCAGGTTTCTTCTGATTTACACTCTCGCTCAGGGTTCCCCGCTCAATCCCTTTCCTTTTTTGATTTATCAGGTTAAGTGCCCTCAACTCAGTCTTTACTTGCTCCATTTCAACTGCTCATTCATATAACTTCTAGTAGGTCGAGATTGGTTGACCAGCTAGCTAGTTACGGATGTAGAAAGCTAGACCCTCTTTAAATCTTTTCATCTTCAATCTTTTAGGGGACAAAAATTTGGGGACGTACTTGGACAGTTTTGTAAACTTGCTAGCGTACTGCAATACAGTCATACTACCACTCATCTTCAGTTCCATTAATTCTTTGTCCTTTTGTCTTTGAAGCACAACTGGGTAAAATTTTGCCCTCAATTCCTTGAGGAATTTACTCCAAATGAATTCAGGCCCTAAGAACCTGCCCTTAAGGGTGTTCCATTAGATATCAGCTTCACCAGTCAAATAGTACATCCTAATGTTCATTTTCTTCTCTTTTGGGACCTCTACCATGGTAAAAGTTTTCTCTATTCCCCTCACCCATTCCTGCAATTCCATTGGGTCATATTTTCTATCGTAAACTTTAAGGTTGCATCATGCTACCCTATCAGCCAGTTTATCATCTCTAAGAGGGTTTTCAGCAGGCATAGGGGGAATTTGTTTCATCAGTTCAGCTACCAAAGTCGATGAGCAGTTCAAGTTTCCAATGTTATTAGCTAACTCAGGGGGAATTAGGGGCATTTTACCGAAATTTGGTGGCACATTACATGAGGCTTGTTTACCCGATCCCTAACCATGGTTTGAGTTATCCCCTATATGAGTCTCCGCATTGTTTTGCACAAATTAAGACATTCTGATCATACATTAAATGGAATAATTCAATCACTTGCATAAAACCAACATATAAGATAAGTATACCCAACAAATACAACTAACAATATTATCAAATAGAAACCAAGGCTTTATTTATCATTTCATAACTGCTTGCTTAAATACATGATCAACAAAAGAATATCATAACTAACTGACTCACTAATGTCACTCCTAAAACCTACCCTACACACTCCCTAGCCCCAGCCACTAACTCCACCATATGCCCTAAAGAAGACGGGACTAGTAAACACAGCCAGAAGGATCCGTCTAACTATATACAATGACATAACCTGCACAAAATACATCTATCCAACTAACTGTGCTATATACTCATAGGGCTTAAAATATGACCAACCTATCAAAAAAATCATCACCTAAACCAAACTAATGATCCCTAGATGGATCATGGTGTAGGTTAGGCTCATCCTCAGGCTACTCGCCCAAGTTAAAGCTGCTGTCAGATGCACTCGACTTTGTCTCCTTAATCTCATGATCAATCTGATGCTCCTCGAACTCTGGGTCCTCCTCTGGGTCCTCTATGAGCTCGTCATCAGAGCTAATCACCACTATATCTAGTGTGTCAAGGATATGAACAACCACATGAGCCTCACCAGACCCCGATGATGCTGGGCTATTGGACACCTGAGGAGTGCCCGGTGCAGGTGGTGATGGTGGTCCTTGAGCAGGGGGAAAGTGGTGCGTATGGGGGATGTGCATGGTGTAAAGGAAAACCATGCTGCAGGGTCTCCATGGTGATCCTCCTCTACTCGGATTCCTCTCTAAGTAGCAATTCAGAAGTGATGGTAGTCGAGGCCCTCTGTATCTGAAATCTAGGTCCATCCCACCCCAGGGCTCCCGTCATCATGATAACAGATCATATACTCAACCCACAGGGCAACCACAGGTAGGGACTATAACAGTCTACACCCATGGACCATAATGCTATGGAACTCAGAAAAGGGGTCCTGCGCGTGAGCTATCATACTAGCATGAACAAGAGAGATGTTAGCAGCCACAGATGTACTCGGCATCATGTTTACCGCATATAGATCTATCTAACAAGGAAAACATAATGAAGAGCATGTAAGAGATACACATAGACTTTTCTATTACTAAGAATCTCTAATGATATAATAATAACCCTTACTAACCAAGCTTCTCTTCCACCCATGTCTACTCTCCATACTCCATAACCTATAAAGAAAAACCGCACTTGGCTCTGATACCAAATCTGCAACACCTCAAAATGAACATGCTTCACTGTTGTAGCTTCTTAACTAATTCTCTTAATTTGGGGTGATAATCCTAATGATTGGGGCATTACCGTCATCCTAAAAAGGACAATGCTTAAAGTAATTATACTAGAGATATTATAGTTGAGCATAAATCGAGCCCATAAACATTCTACACCATCCAAAATCATACATGTGTAGATGATAGCAAACATAGATTTACACATCATAGAAGAAAATTCATTATTGTTGTTCTAGCCACAAGATAACTCAAAATACATCTCCAAAAACATAAGTGCAGTATATTATTAGTAACCCGACCAAGGTCTGTTGCTCACTTATCATTCTCAGCGGGTTTGTTAGCCTGAGGGCGATTCACTGATCACTTGCCTAAAACAAAACATAGCAAACATTTTGAAATGTGAGCCAAAATTCAATACATGCATTTCTGTATTGTTAAATGATAATTAAAATATTGATTGGGCCCACTTTGTAATTCTTTTTAATCTAAAACAAGGAATTAGATGAATATAAAACTGCATTGCTAGTTATTATCTGGTGGTGCACCCCTAAGAACTGATACGATCTGTAAATACGTGTACACCTGCAGGGCTGATCGAGGACCTAACCTGAGGCTGCACAGGTAACTGAAGGGCATACCCTGTAATTGATAACTGATAGGGTAAGTAATTATGTGACAAATCACTGATTAAACTGATTCATTGATGTACTCACCAAAACATTATAATTTTGATAAATACGTTCTAATTTCTAAAGATATAGGCAATGAACATACCTGAAATTTTTAATGCAATCTCAATGGATAGTACTTATGCAGAAGAGGGGGAAAAAACAATAGATTAGCCTTGATTCTGTTCAAAATTGTCATTATAGGTGTATGTAGTCAGCAAATGAACTTATTCTCACAATTGATAATTTTTAATGGAACTTGTTAACTAAATGATATTCAGATTTCAATGAATAGATATAAAATAGGTTAAACTAAGATGATACCGACTATATAAATTATGAAAATTTAGTTTAGATCAAGGTAACATAATATAATTCAAAGTAAAATAAACCAAGGCAAATAGTTTAGGTTATAAAGCATAGGCTTGATAGAAGTAAAGGAAATTAATTCATAACTTATACTCTGACCTCAAATTGAGAGCTAAAACCCTAATATGGAAAGCTTAAGAAGTCTTGTAACACTTTCATTCACAGTTCAAAACCCAATTAACACAATACGACTCCTAAAATCAGGCTTAAACAAAACTATGTTGTGTATTTTATGCAATCATATCAAATTGGCTATAACCTTTTCCACAAAGTTTAGAATGAAGTGATTCAAGATGCATTTAAAAGGTAACTCATTAATCTATCTATCCACCAAAATTTATAATTTTTTGGTGTACCAAACAGTACTAGTTTTGTCGCAAAGGGACCCCTATTTCGGGTTTGTTCACAACCCTACTGTCCATACTTTCAACCTTTTCTTCACATAATTTCCCTTTAAAATTACTCTTTAAAATCACTAACCTATGATTTGTTCCTTATCGTCACCTTACAAAGTTATATTACTCAAATTTACTCCATAATCATCTTCAGCTAATTTTCAATTCTTCTCTTTACAAAAACACTTAAAATACATCCATAATCTCACTTACTTGCATAAATCTACAAAATAATCTCTTTTAATCAATTGAAGAAAGTATCTATAATGCACTGCTTTTTGCAAAAATCATCCCAAGGTATTATCCAAGTTAAACAACACATCCAACCTTCATTTCCCATCTAATTATATACAATCAACATATTTGAAGCTAAAAAATAAACTAATCTATGTATGATCACTAAAACCCTAGCTTATGAACAACTCATTTTTGCATTTAACCTCATCCACGATCACCACAAACACCATCATAATCAGTACTAATGCTAAAGGTTACAAGACCAAAAACAAAACAATCCAAATCCACCATTTCAAACTTAAGCCTGCATGCTCATGTATAAACTCAACCCTAGCATGCTTTTAAGCTTAACTAATAAAGTAAAACATTAAAATAAATCTTATTCTTATCAAAAGAACATGATCAACAACCAAACCAACACAAACAAAAATCAAAACCAAGAATCAACAAGATAAGGGTTAGGGTTTACTCACTTTGAGCTTGAAGGAAGAGGTGTAACTGATGTTTGATGCTTGTGGGGATATAAGTGGTAGATGGGGTGGCAATTGGTGGTTGATTGGTGGTTGAAAAAGGTGGCGACAATAGCAGATTCAGCAACTAGGGGGGACGAAGGGGCTACCGTGTGGGGGTGCAGGAGGAGGAGAGAAAATGGCTTGATATTTGGTGATGTTTTTACTTGGATGAAATTGATCCAAAATATTTACTTGACTGAGTTTTCAAATTGCTAAAAGTACCCTTTTACTAACGATAATTAGGCATAATTGATGGTAATTAGTTAAGCAAATGAAGTAGTAACTTGTTGGGCCAAAATTGGGCTTAAATAAATTTAGGCTTGGAAAGAAAATTAAAATGTATACTATTAAATTTTCCATACCTCGAAATTACATTTTGTGATGTCATGAAAAATAATTTAATCGCTTAAATCACAATTATCGAGCCCTACTATCGATCTTCCCAAAATTTTACGACAACAAAAACCTGAATTGCAAAGTAGGCCTAAGATGATTTTTTTCAAACCGGAATGATTAAATGCGACAATAAAATACGAGAAAATTATATTACATAGCTTGATTAAATAAATAAACAGTATTTAGGATCGGGCTATTGCACCATAGGCCTGCCACATGGCACGACAACCTGTGCTAAATCTCTGTCCTCTAAGTTGGCGCAGTCTGCTAAGGAAGATGGCATGGTCCTGCTAAATCTAGAAGCTTTCTTAGTTTTCTTTGCCTCCTCCTTATCGTTCCTCATGTCTAACTTCATGCAATGCTTCGTCTTACACTCTAAATATCCTAAAACTTATGCTTATTCAATGCTAAAATCAAATATTAGAGATATCAAAAATTTTCTGGATTGAGAACCGAGCAACAAGCTGCTAGGCACTTAGGCTTAGCCTCCTTCATTGTCATTGATGCCAGTCACACTCGATTTGTTGATTAGCCGATGAAGGTTTCACCACTGAACAATTAAATTTAATTCTTTATATGGCTTGAATTGCTTCACAAATTATAGAGATTAAAATTGCTTGACTAATGGTTATCTACTCTTGCAATTGCTTATTTGCGTGGTTATGTGCTATTGATGGGGACCATCAAGCCCAAACTTCAAGCAATCAACCAGCAAGCCCACACATCCATCCAAGCCCCAAGGAAGTCAAGAACATTCATGCAATGGTCAGAAACACCTTGGAGCACACGGACAGAACCTGGGCAGATTCGACCGGAAATTGACCCGGTTTTGTGCATCTTTTGGGCCTTAAAGACGAGGGGATGATTGACTGCCTTGCCCCCTCTCTTTAAGTTTAAGATGCTAGGAATCCAATAAAACAAGTTGCAAGGGATTTGGAGGTCATTTGGTCTGTCAAACAGCAAGCTTTTCCCAATCGTGCAAGCTAGGCGCCAATCCAGCATTGTCCAAAACAAGAAGGAGTTTGGACCACCAACTCAACTCCATTCTTTCTGAAATTTTGCAGCATGGAAGGGGACATAAATATTTATCAGATCATGGGTTCAAATCCCATCCAAAGCACCCCCTTGTGCTGGTTTTAACCAACCAAAAGGACAAGTAAAACACCCTTTTACCCGGTTCTTCACCAACCGGTACAAGGGTCTGATTTTCTTGGGTTTTGCTTGCCACTTGCCTTCCCACTTGCTGAATGACTCATTTATGCTGCATTCTAGGACTCTTGTGAGCTTGACACCTCATTTGGGGGGCATTATAACCCCTAATGAGGTAGCTTAAGCTAGGTAGTGAGGTGTTTAGCTAGCAATGGTTGATTAGATGTGTAACTCTTCCCCAAATGTACTTAGTTTTGATTTTGCTGCTTGGGAAGGGTGGGAGACTCGGCCATTCAAGCATAAAAACCAGATTGGCCCTCTTTTGTAAGACAACTTTGAATGCAAGAGCTTGTGAGTTCTCTAAACTCTCTCCACAAAACTCCTAGTGTTATATCTTGAGCTTGGCAACTCAAGTGGGTCTCTAGGTCTCTTTCTCTCACTAGAAGGTGATTAAATTCTGTAACTAGTTGATACAAAGAGATTGCCCAAGTGTTCTCCAAGGGTGGCTCCTAGGATTATCCCTTGAAAGATCACTTGATTATCCAAACTCTTGGTTACTCATCTCCCTTTGCTGTTTTTCATTCCTCTTCCCTTCGTGTTCCACTTTGAAGCAAGTTGTGAGTTGGTTCTTCTCTTTGCAACCCTCCATCAACTTGGTATCAGAGCTTAGGCTACCTTCTTGGCCAAGCTTTCCTTGCCCTAACACGTCCAAACACCAAACTCACAAAAACCGCCCCAAACCCTCACCCACAAAATTTCCAGCCGTGCCTAGCCAGAAAAGCAGCACGGTCACACCGTGCTCCATACGCACGACCATGCCACATCCAGGAACCAACACCCATTTTCCAGAAATCCAGCACGGTCACCCCGTGCCACCCCACACGACCGTGCCACATCCCCTGTCCACGAATTCACCTTCAGCCCGTGAGCACGCCCTGACCGTGCCACACCACCCGACCGTGCCCACCCCTTTCCGTCCCAAAACACCAAGTTCTCACCACAAAGCCACCATGTCCGCTAGTCATACCCCTTCTCAAGTCGCTGAGCAAGCTCTTAAGGAGAAAGCCGAACTTGAGGCTCAACTCAAGTACCTTCAACGGCAACTTGGTCAACTCATGGAGGAGAAGAGGCGGAACCAGTGGAGTTCTAGAAGCTCAAGCAAGCATAGAGACTCGAATGATTCTGAGGGAAGCAACCCTTTTGGTGATTCTAGTGAGAAAGAGCACGGTAGACGGCCTCGTCGACACCAAAGGCATAGTGAACGGAGCTATGGTGATTTCAAAGTTGACATCCCGGAGTTTGAAGGCCAACTTGATCCGGATATCTTTCTTGACTGGTTACAAACCGTGGAACGGGTCTTCGAATACAAAGACATCCCGGAAGGCAAGAAGGTAAAATTAGTGGCTTTGAAACTTCGTAAATATGCCTCTATTTGGTGGTCTAATGTTGTGTCCAAGAGAGTAAGGAAGGGGAAAAGTAAGATTAAGACTTGGGAGCAAATGAAGTCCAAACTAAAGGCCAAATTCTTACCCCCACATTATCTCCAAGACAATTTCCTCAAACTCCACCACCTCAAACAAGGTTCCAAAAGTGTAGAGGAGTACACTAGGGACTTTGAACAACTCCTTTTGAAATGTGACTTGAAGGAGGATAATGCCCAAACCTTGATACGCTACTTAAGTGGCCTTGATGAGCAAATTGCTCATGTTATTAAACTACATCCTTACACCTCCCTTGATGAGCTAAGTGCTTTAGCCCACAAAGTTGAAATGCAAAAGAAGCTCAAAGGCAAGAACCCCATCTCCAAACCTACCCCACGGCCTTATGGCTTTCAAAAACCTCCATACACTCCCCAAAAATCCTTCCCCTCTCCAAACCCGAAGCCCCCACAAAACACCACTCCACAAACTCCCTCCAAACAACCACCCCCAAAACCATCTAGCAAGGTCCGGTGTTTCCGTTGCCAAGGCCTTGGACATTATGCTTCCGAGTGTCCGAACAAGAGGATGGTTTCTCTAGCCGAATATCAAGCTTCTCTAGAGGAGCTAGAAGGTGAGGAAGAGAACGAGGAAGAAGAGAAAGGGGTGTACTTGAATGAAATCATGGAGGAGGTTGAAGAGGGTCCGGATCAAGGAGAGCTCTTGGTGATTAGAAGGGCCTTGAGTGGGCTCGCTTCTCATGAAGAAATGGAGCAAAGGGAAAGCATTTTCCACACTCGATGCACCGTAAGTGGAAACGTGTGTTCTCTCATTATTGATGGGGGAAGTTGTGCTAATGTGGCCTCCAAAACCATGGTGGACAAGCTCAAGATCCCGGTCACACCTCATCCAAGTCCTTACACAATCCAATGGCTCAACCAAGGTAAGGGTTTGCAAATCACCACTTGGTGTTTACTTTCCTTTTCCATTGGTAGAACCTACAAAGATGAAATTTGGTGTGATATTGTGCCCATGGACGCTTGTCATGTCCTCTTGGGCCGGCCATGGCTATTTGATAGAAGGGTTATGCATGATGGTCGCTTGAATACCTATACCTTCTCTAAAGATCACAAGAAAATCACCCTCACTCCCCTCAAACCTAGCCCATAAAAGAACCCCCAAGGCAATCCCAAGTTGGATGTCTTTCTCACTACCTTACTCCACTCTCAACTACATGAATTTGAAGACTTCAAAGAGTGGATTCTCTTAGGCCAAGAACCGGCCAAGGTAAAGGAATCTTCCCATCCTTTACTTCCACCCCTCATACAAGCCTTTTCCCATGTCTTTCCACAAGAAATACCCCATGGCCTACCCCCTAAAAGGTCAATCCAACATAAAATTGATCTTATCCCCGATGCTACACTCCCAAACAAGCCGGCTTACCGCATGAACCCCCAAGAGACACAAGAGGTTCAAAGACAAGTGGATGAGCTCCTATCCAAGGGGTTAATCCGTGAGAGTTTGAGCCTATGTGCCGTACCGGCTCTACTTGTGCCCAAGAAAGATGGGAGTATGAGAATGTGTGTTGATAGTAGAGCTATCAACAAGATTACCATCAAGTACCGGTACCCCATTCCAAGATTGGAAGATTTACTTGATGAGCTTCATGGAGCCACTATCTTCTCCAAAATTGATCTTAGGAGTGGCTACTATCAAATCCGGATTTTTGAAGGGGATGAATGGAAGACGGCTTTCAAAACCAAGGGCGGTCTCTATGAGTGGCTTGTCATGCCCTTTGGTTTGACAAATGCACCAAGCACATTCATGAGGCTTATGAACCAAGTTCTCAAGCCATTTATTGGGAGATTTGTCGTTGTGTACTTTGACGACATTTTGGTGTATAGCCGTGGAGAAGAGGAGCATTCTAAGCACTTGCATGAGGTCTTGAGTGTCTTGGCTCAAGAGCAACTCTATGGCAACTTTGAAAAGTGCCATTTCTTCTCTCCCCAAGTGAAGTTTTTGGGGTATGTTGTTTCGGCCGATGGTATCCAAGTGGATGAAGAAAAGATCAAGGCCATCCGTGAGTGGCCTATTCCCACCTCCATACATCAAGTCCGAAATTTCCATGGTTTGGCCTCCTTTTATCGGAGATTTGTGAGCAACTTTAGCTCCATTATGGCATCCATGACCGAAGTCCTCAAAGCCAAGCAATTTGTATGGAGTAAGCAAGCACAACAAGCTTTTGAAGAGATCAAGGGAAGGCTTACTAGTGCACCCATTCTTGCACTACCTAGCTTTTCCAAAGTTTTTGAGGTAGAGTGTGACGCTTCCGGAGTTGGCATAGGGGCCGTGTTGTCACAAGAGAAAAGGCCCATTGCGTATTTTAGTGAGAAGTTAAATGATGCCAAGAGGAAGTACTCTACATATGACAAGGAGTTCTATGCCATTGTGAGGGCACTAGAACATTGGCGGCATTACTTGGTTGGAGGAGAGTTCATTCTCCATACGGATCATCAAGCTTTGAAGTTCATCCAAGGACAACATAAGCTCAATCCACGACATGCCAAGTGGGTAGAGTTCATGCAATCCTTTCACTTTGAGATCCACCACAAGTCCGGCCAAATGAACAAAGGGGCCGATGCACTTTCTAGGAGGTATCTCTTGCTCTCCACTCTTGAATCCAAGGTACTTGGATTTGAGTGCATCAAAGACATGTATGCTCAAGATGAAGACTTCAAGATTATCCTTGAAAGTTGTTCTAGCCATGCCCACGGTCCCTACCACTTGGAGAATGGTTTCCTTTTTAAAGGAAATCACTTGTGCATTCCTAAATGTGGGTTTAGAGAGCTTTTAATCCAAGAACTCCATGGAGGGGCTCTCGCCGGCCACTTTGGAATTGAGAAGACGTGCTCTATGCTCAAGGAGCATTACTTTTGGCCCAAAATGTCAAGGGATGTAGAGCACTTCATTAAAAGATGCTCTACTTGCCAACTTGCCAAAGACCACGTCCACCCTCAAGGTCTCTACACACCTCTACCGGTTCTCTAAGGGCCTTGGGAGGATGTTAACTTGGATTTTATCACGGGGCTTCCAAGGACTCAAAGGCACAAGGACTCCATCATGGTGGTGGTGGATAGATTCTCAAAGATGGCTCACTTTGTGGCATGTCACACCACCTTTGATGCCTCACAAGTGGCTAATCTTTACGTCAAGGAGATTGTGAGGTTGCATGGCATTCCAAGAAGCATGGTGTCCGATCGAGACACTAAGTTCTTAAGCCATTTTTGGCTTACACTATGGAGAAAACTTGGCACCCATCTCAAGTTTAGCACTTCGTGCCACCCCCAAATGGACGGCCAAACCGAGGTAACAAACCGCACCTTGGGCACCTTACTTCGAGTTTTGGTCAAAGGGAACATCAAAGGTTGGGATGAGTTGCTTTGCCATGCGGAATTTGCCTTCAACCGCACTCCAAGCAAAGCCACGGGCCTCTCACCATTCCAAATTGTGTATGGGAGCAACCCACGGACTCCCCTTGATCTTGTTCCCATCTCTAATCCCACCAAATTTAGTTGGGAGGCCGAGAAGAGAGTAAAGGAAATTCAAGAGCTCCATGCCAAGGTGAGGGAGAGGATTGAGAAGTTCAATGAGCAAGCCAAGAGTTATGCCCATAAGAAGAGAAGAGAAGCTCATTTTCAGCCCGGGGACCTAGTATGGGTCCATTTGAGGAAAGAGAGATTTCCAAGCAAAAGGAAATCCAAGCTAATGCCAAGATCGGATGGGCCTTTTGAAATCCTTGAGAAGATTGGCCCAAATGCTTACTAGGTAGACCTTCCCGGTGATTATGGGGTATCCACCACCTTCAATGTGGCTGATTTGAGCCCATACGATGATGAAGATGAAGAGTTGCCGAGTTTGAGGTCAAACTCCAACCAACCCGGGGAGAATGATGGGGACCATCAAGCCCAAACTTCAAGCACTCAACCAGCAAGCCCACACATCCATCCAAGCCCCAAGGAAGTCAAGAACATTCATGCAATGGTCAGAAACACCTTGGAGCACACGGACAGAACCTGGGCAGATTCGACCGAAAATTGGCCCGGTTTTGTGCATCTTTTGGGCCTTGAAGACGAGGGGATGATTGACTGCCTTGCCCCCTCTCTTTAAGTTTAAGATGCTAGGAATCCAATAAAACAAGTTGCAAGGGATTTGGAGGTCATTTGGTCGGTTAAATGGGAAGCTTTTCCCAATCGTGCAAGCTGGGCGCCAATCCAGCATTGTCCAAAACAAGAAGGAGTTTGGAACACCAACTCAACTCCATTCTTTCTGAAATTTTGCAGCATGGAAGGGGACATAAATATTTATCAGATCATGGGTTCAAATCCCATCCAAAGCACCCCCTTGTGTTGGTTTTAACCAACCAAAAGGACAAGTAAAACACCCTTTTACCCGGTTCTTCACCAACCGGTACAAGGGTCTGATTTTCTTGGGTTTTGCTTGCCACTTGCCTTCCCACTTGCTGCATGACTCATTTATGTTGCACTCTAGGACTCTTGTGAGCTTGACACCTCATTTGGGGAGCATTATAACCCCTAATGAGGTAGCTTAAGCCAGGTAGTGAGGTGTTTAGCTAGCAATGGTTGATTAGATGTGTAACTCTTCCCCAAATGTACTTAGTTTTGATTTTGCTGCTTGGGAAGGGTGGGAGACTCGGCCATTCAAGCATAAAAACCAGATTGGCCCTCTTTTGTAAGACAACTTTGAATGCAAGAGCTTGTGAGTTCTCTAAACTCTCTCCACAAAACTCCTAGTGTTATATCTTGAGCTTGGCAACTCAAGTGGGTCTCTAGGTCTCTTTCTCTCAACTAGAAGGTGATTAAATTCTGTAACTAGTTGAAACAAAGAGATTGCCCAGGTGTTCTCCAAGGATGGCTCCTAGGATTATCCCTTGAAAGATCACTTGATTATCCAAACTCTTGGTTACTCATCTCCCTTTGCTGTTTTTCATTCCTCTTTCCTTCGTGTTCCACTTTGAAGCAAGTTGTGAGTTGGTTCTTCTCTTTGCAACCCTCCATCAGCTATTATGCTCAATAATTTTAGTGATTTTAGTAATTCGATTAAAAAATGAGGTGCCACTGGAATTTGATGCACAACCTTGAATTTTGTTCTAATGCCCCATTGCGCAGATTCATCGGGTTAAAGTTTTTTCATCTTGAGACTTCAAAGGAATTGTTTGTGCTATTGTTTGCTGTTAAAATACCCTGTCTTCACTTTAAAATAACAATTAAGTGAATAACTAAGAGTGTAATAATTTGATTTCTAATTCCAGTATAATAATATATGACTTGCTGCGTAGGTCTTCCATTAGAATGCCTGATTTCTAAGCTAAGTTTGTCATCCCTTTTAGTTTAATATGAATTGATCCAATTCAATTTTACGACACTTGAAAAGAAAACAACTTGAAAAAGGCGAAGAAAATAATGCAAGTGGTACTAGAGGCGATTCCAATATTAACGACTGTCAGAGATCTAAGGGAAATGAGGACAAATCTAATATTCACAGCAAAAGTAGAGGTAATAGACCAGGTGGGGGTGCTACGAGTAGGATGTTAGAGGTGCACGCCCCTAGTCAGAATGTCTGGATCCATCACTACTTGAGGTGATAGGTAATATAAAGAGTAATGATGAAGATGATTCAAAAGCAGAATTTGTATGCTAGAGGATTTTTGTCTTCAATGATTACGATATGACGCATTTTTTTCTATTTAGGTTATTTTTATATTTCTTTCTTTTTGTGTTAAAGTTCTATTTTAATTTGTTTATTTTCTATATAGGAGGGGGCAGATTTTCCTAGTTTCAATGGTTTAAGTTCTCAAAATTATTATCAGTTGTCCTTTGAAGATATAGACATGACTCTTGGGAATAACACACAATTATATTAGAGTTTTATTTCCTTTTTACAAAGTTCAAATTCACCATTTCTTACATTAGATATTTTAAGGCACATTAAAAAAATGCTTATTCAATGTTCTAAAAACATGCTTAGTATATGTTATAAAAATGCTTATTATGTGTTTTCTTTATATTTATTAGATTCTTATTAGAAACCTTTTCCGAACTCAAAAAGCTACTGACAATCGACAAGCATCATTAGAGTATCTGCGATGTAAGTTGCAATTTTTGGAACTCAAGGTGGGTGTCTACCTCCCGTAACATACAAAGTTTCAACTTTTGAAACTCATTTCCCTTTCATCCACATCCAATGGAACTCCAATTTATATCACCGCACAAAATATTTTCCATAACACCCATAACTAAACATTTTTAATTACTTTTATTCCCTTATTATATATTGTTATCTATGTTTATAAGTTGTAAGAAATAATTTATACATTTTTTGAAAACATAAATAGGTATTTTATGATAGAAAAGTTAATTTAAAAATTATCACACCACACTTTAGTAATTTTTATTAACAAGGATAGCCTAAAAATAGCAAATTACATATAAATGAGCCCACATTCTCACAAAAAAAAAAGCCCAGCCCAAAATACAAACTATAAAAAAAATGTATGAGCCTTAGTTCTTGATCAACCCACATAGATGAACCCTAATCTGTTTGGAATAAATTTTTCAAAAAAAAAAAAAGTTTCTAAGTAGCAAGCCCAATTTTTTTTTTTTTTGGGGGGCACTCAGATCAAAATGAAGTGCTTGGATCTCAATAGAGGAACGAAACGTTTGCATTTAGCTATCGTACATGACAAAACATGGAAAAAGAAATGTACATTGGATCGCAGCTGTAGCCTAACATGCATTCTGTGGCAAAAGGCATGCGCTCTACACAATAAACGTGTGGAACGCAGGTCCTGCCTGTGGAACAAGTTTCACATGCTGCTGATGCTCTTAGTTACTAGCATTAGTCAATCATGTCATCCTTCAGGTTTTGATGTATATTAAGAAATGCTTATTTGTTGGCTTAAAAAAATCCTTATCATGTTTCTGTTGGCCAGAAACATTTGCAAGTTCCAACAATTATTGATATCCAACAATCATTATTAGTTACTAACATTGGACAATCATCATTAGTTATTAACATTTGACAATCATGTGTGCCTCAAGCATTTGTATCATAAGCAAGTGCTTATGTTAAAGTTTGCTTATTGTCTGGAATATAGAATGCTTGTTATTAAACGTATAAAAAGCCCTATCTTCTATTCATTGATTTTTTGTTAGAAACATTTGCAACTTTCAAAAACGATTGATATTGGACACTTTTCATCAGCTAGCAGCAGCAGAAAATCATGCTATTCTCAATTTTTGGAGGTATATTAAAGAATAGGTTTTTCTAGATTTTCTATTTTGTTTCTTTTTTTGTTAGACTATGTTTTTATTATTTTATTATTTTTATTTAAATACTATTTTTTCAATATTTTTTCTTATTAATCAAAAAGTTTCACAAACCTTCTGAATAATTATATTGCTAAAGCTTCCTGTATTGATAAGTCTCAGATAATATTTTTCTATTTATGAACTACATTGTTGAGTGCTTACATGGTCTTGTAACTAAATGCTTGTGCTATGTGATAATATATTTTGTAATTTTTTTTTCTTGTTTTAGAACAGCAAAAGGAAAATTTTTATTTTAATGTTCAAGCTTCTAACCAACAAATAGGACACACACGTGTATAGTCATCCATCAACCCATAACAAGGGAAAAGGAGTAGGCGTGTGATGACAGATCTCAAGCTTTTAGAAGGCAATTCTCCAATTTCAAAGATTTATGAGATGTAATGAAGACATACCATTTTAGCTTGGATACATACGTCTACTTTGGAGAAGCTTTTTTTTAATCGCCATAACCACTTTTTTTTTTGTGTCTAGTCATTGGATTCACAAGAAGTAACTGAAATTATTGTAATAACTTTTCAAAATATTCTTCAGGCGCTAAAATTTATGAATTGCACAGTAGACTGCGTTACCTTTTTCAGTACTGTGATTTTTCTTATGATCATCGACTCTCTAGCCTTGGAAATTATTTGCGTGTTGCAATGCTTTGTTCAGGTCTACTCATTGCTTATGATGCTTAATGTGAGATGTTTTTACATTCTCTGATGGTTTGTTTATGTACAGGAGAACATCTGTAATTATTTTAGGAGCAACATAATTTTTCTTAGATAACACCCGAAGTAGAATGTTCTCACCTTACATTTTTCCTGTTTGCATAAATGCTTATCACAGGTAATATAATTTTCTTTTATGTTGTTCAATGGCTCATTCCTCATTATCGGCCATATAAGTTAGCCCTATAGTTTTCGGGAATAGACATCGTAAAATGCTTAATGTCTAAAGTACCACACACATTAATACTTGAAAACAACATCGTTTAATTTAAAACTGTTAGGAAATAAAGGGGATAATAGGATGTGACAATGCAACAGAATTCAACCAAGAACACAACGCAACAATGAAAAACAAGAATAAAGGACACAGGGAATTTTTACGTGGAAACCCAATGTGGGAAAAACCACGGACGGCGACAGCACACCGACGAATTTCACTATGAGCAGAGTAGTACACCACAATCACTTCAGTGATTAAGAGCAGAATTACAATACTCTCAATTGTATTCTCTCACAAACAATCTCACTCTCTCAATGTGTATTCTATATTGGAGTGTTTTTGAAACAAGGCCCTAGACCCCCTTTATATAGGGTCTGTGAGGTAGGGTTTCTCCCTGAAAACCCTAGCTGCCAGGGGGAATCCTCCTCGAACACAGAAACCCTAGCCGCCATCCGAAAGAGGCGGCGAGAAGACACGTGGCACGACCGTGCCACGTGGCACGGTCACCCAGTGCCACACGGCACGGCCGTGCCATATGGCACGGTGCCCCCGTGCCAATTTTCTGTCCCTCTCGTCTTCGGCTCTTCGTCTTAGCACGCCCGTGTCTGTGCAGCATGGGCTCCCCGTGCCGATACTCGAGATTTTGGGCCATAAAACCCAACAATCTCCACCTTAGACCAAAATCTCCAATCTTCAACTTTCCGTCGCCATCGTTTCACCCCTAAGGGTGATGCCCCCTATGAGGCTATGCCCCGCAGGGCCCTCAGCAGCTGTGAACTCCCACTAAGTCCAAGCAATGCTCGAACTTAGCTGTAGGTAGTGGCTTTGTAAGCATGTCAGAGGGATTCTCGGAGGTGTGAACTTTCTTCATCATTATTTCTCCTGCAGCAACTGTGTCTCGTACATAATGATATTTGACGCTGATATGCTTGGTCTTCGAGTGGTAGGCATCATTCTTTGTCAGATGTATGGCACTCTGACTATCAGAATATACCACAGCAGCAGATTGTGGTATTCCAAGCTCCATTACCAGTCCCTTTAGCCAGGTAGCTTCCTTCACCCCTTCAGTGGCAGCAATATACTCAGCTTCTGTTGTGGACAGAGCTGCAATAGATTGTAAAGACGCTTTCCAAGAGATAGCGCCCCCACACATGGTAAAGATGTACCCAGATATGGACCTCCTCCTATCCAAATCACCAGCATAATCAGAATCAACATACCCTACTACATCAGATGTAGCAGCCTTGTTTCTATCAAATACCAGCCCTTTTCCCACAGTTCCCTTTACATACCGTAGGATCCATTTTACACCCTCCCAGTGGTCCTTTCCAGGATTATGCATATATCTACTTACCACACTCACAGCATGTGATAAGTCTGGTCTGGTACAGACCATGGCATACATCAAACTCCCTACAGCACTAGAGTATGGTACATTGGACATTCTACCGATGTCCTCTTCCGTTTGCGGACAGCATTCCGCAGACAGTTTAAAATGTGCAGCAAGAGGGGTAAACACTGCCTTGCAGTCCCTCATTTTGAACTTGCTTAATACCTTCTCAAGATATTTTTCTTGAGACAAGTATAATTTTCCCTCCTTTCGATCCCTGTGAATCTCCATGCCCAGTATCCTTTTAGCTGCACCTAAGTCTTTCATTTCGAATTCCTTACTGAGCTGAGATTTTAGCATGCTAATCAGGGTTTTATCTTTAGATGCAATTAGCATGTCATCAACATACAGTAGTAGATATATAAAGGACCCATCACCATATTGTCTAAAGTATACACAATTATCATATCTACTACGTATGTAACCATTATCAATCATAAACGTGTCAAAACGTTTATACCACTGCCTAGGAGCCTGCTTGAGTCCATACAAGGACTTTTTCAACTTACATACCATGTGTTCCTTATCAGGAACAGCAAACCCTTCAGGTTGCTTCATATATATCTCCTCTTCCAGCTCACCATGCAGGAAGGCTGTTTTTACATCAAGCTGCTCCAACTCCAAGTTAAACAATGTCACAATAGATAACAATAATCGGATAGAGGTGTGTCTGACTACAGGAGAGAAAACCTCATTGTAGTCTATACCTTCCCGTTGGTTGCAACCACGAACAACCAACCTTGCTTTCCACCTTGCATCCTCTACCCCAGGAATGCCCTCCTTCTTCTTGTATATCCATTTGGCAGTTAAGGCCCGTCGGCCTTTAGGCAGGTTACATAACTCCCAAGTCCCGTTTTTCTGCAGACTTTCCATTTCTTCTTGCATAGCCTGAATCCAGTTGGGTGAACTTGGGCAGGTGATGGCTTCAGTATAATTTGAAGGCTCAGTTCCTTCAGACACTTCCTCTGCAACAGAAAGTGCAAATGCTATCAGCCCTTCATCATCGTTGTACCGGGCCGGTCTCCTGATCTCCCTGCGAGGACGATCACGTGCTATAGAGTGCTCAACCTCCTCCTGAGGTTGATTAGTGCTAATAGCCCCAGGCTCAGTGACCTGGACTTCCCTCATAGCTCCACCTTGAGCTGCAGCAGTCTCCAGCTCCACCTCCATGTTGGTGTCTTGCTGAGTTCCTGCATCAGTAGAAGGAACAACAGCATTCTTTCTAGAAGATAATATATCAGACTCATTGAAAGTAACATCCCTACTTTGTATTACTTTCTTAGAATCAGGACACCACATACGATATCCCTTAGATTCACTAGCATACCCCAAAAACATACATTTAACTGCTCTAGGTGCTAGTTTTCCCTCATTTACATGAGCATACACAGGACACCCAAATACCCTGAGATTAGAGTAGTCAACAGGATTACCTGACCATACTTCTTCTGGAATCTGAAACTCGATGGAGGAGTGTGGTGATCGATTCACCAGGTAGTAGGCCGTAGAAATGGCCTCAGCCCAAAACGCTTTGCGATCCCAAAGGCCAGCAGTTGAAAGCAAACACCGTGCTTTCTCTAACAGCGTCCTGTTAATTCGTTCTGCGACCCCATTCTGTTGTGGTTTCCCGACCAAGGTTTTATGCCTGGCTATGCCGTTTGCTGTGCAGAACTCTTCAAACTCAGATTCAACAAACTCCAGGCCATTATCAGTCCTGAGTTTCTTGATCCTTTTGCCAGTCTGGTTCTCAACCAGAGCCTTGAATTTCTTGAACATTGAGAATGTCTCGTTTTTCTGTCTCAAGAAATACACCCAAACTTTTCGTGAGAAATCATCAACAAATGTTAACATGTAACGCTTACCTCCCATCGAAGGTACCTTAGAGGGACCCCACAAATCAGAATGGATGTAGTCCAGGACCCCCTGAGTACGGTGACTAGCCTTTGAGAAACTTACCCTTTTCTGTTTCCCAAATACGCAGTGATCACAAAAATCCAACTTACCCGTACTAGCGTTACCAAGACAACCTTTCTTACCCAGAATGGTCATCCCTTTCTCACTCATATGGCCCAGCCTCATGTGCCATAACATCGTCTCATCTGCTGTACCTACAGCAGCTGCTCCTGTAACTGTGGCTCCCTGCAGGATGTAGAGACTGCCCTGCCTCAGTCCCTTCATCATCACCATGGCTCCTTTAGCCACCTTTAGAGCTCCATTCTCCATGACGATTCTGCAACCATTAGACTCAAGAGTTCCCAAGGAAATCAAGCAACGAGTCATATCAGGAATATGACGCACTTTAGACAATGTTCTAATAGTGCCATCATGGGTTTTGATCTGGACTGTACCTATCCCTGCAACCTTGCATTCACTATCATTGCCCATAAGTACCACCCCAGAATCCATAGACTCATAAGTAACGAACCAGTCCCTATGAGGACACATGTGGAATGTGCAACCAGAATCCAAAACCCAATTGTTATCCACCCCTTTCCCAGAGGTGGTAGCTAAAGAAGTAGCAAGCAGAACATCCCCATCTGACTCAGACTCTACCACACAGTCAGCAGTAGCAGTTTTACCCGTTTCCTCATTCTTGTTCTTTAGCTTCCAACAATTAGCCTTTATGTGACCCAATTTTTTGCAAAAGTGGCAGGTTTTATTAGCATGAGGATTTCTTGATTTAGAACGGCTCTTCCTATTACCGTTTCCCTTCTTCTCAGTTGTCCTACCCCTAACAGCCAGCCCTTCACCCTGGTCAGCATGAATGTCATGGTCAAACTTTTCTTTTGAAAGAAGGTTAGCCTTGACATCTTCAAACGATATAGTATCCGTGTTACTATACAGCATGATTTCTTTAAAGTGTTTATATGAAGGGGTAGTGAGACAACAAGCAAGATGGCTTTATCCTCATCATCAATTTTTACATCCAGACTTTCCAAATCAACTAGAATTGAATTGAAATCATTCAGATGTTTCTGGACAGGCGTACCTTCAGCCATACGACAGGTGTACAACCTTTCTTTTAGCCTGATCTTATTGGCTAGACTCTTTGTCATATATAGTTCTTCTAGCCTAGCCCAAAGGTCAACAGCAGTTACCTTATCAAGAACCTCGCGGAGCACGTGAGGTGCCAGACATAGTTGTATGGCTGAAACTGCCTTCAGCTCCAGTTCCTCCCATTCCTCATCTGTCAACTTCCCACGCCTTTTCTGCTGATCCTCAGCCCACTTTTCATCCGTTGTGCCTGTAGGTTTGACGTGAGGTCCCTGCAGGACCTTCCACAGCCCGTGCTGGATGAGGACCGCCCTCATCTGCACCTTCCAGAGATTAAAGCTAATCTCCCCGTCGAATTTCTGTATGTCCACCTTCATGATTGAAGACATCCTACAACCTCGCTCTGATACCACTTGTTAGGAAATAAAGGGGATAATAGGATGTGACAATGCAACAGAATTCAACCAAGAACACAACGCAACAATGAAAAACAAGAATAAAGGACACAGGGAATTTTTACGTGGAAACCCAATGTGGGAAAAACCACGGACGGCGACAGCACACCGACGAATTTCACTATGAGCAGAGTAGTACACCACAATCACTTCAGTGATTAAGAGCAGAATTACAATACTCTCAATTGTATTCTCTCACAAACAATCTCACTCTCTCAATGTGTATTCTATATTGGAGTGTTTAGAAACAAGGCCCTAGACCCCCTTTATATAGGGTCTGTGAGGTAGGGTTTCTCCCTGAAAACCCTAGCTGCCAGGGGGAATCCTCCTCGAACACAGAAACCCTAGCCGCCATCCGAAAGAGGCGGCGAGAAGACACGTGGCACGACCGTGCCACGTGGCACGGTCACCCAGTGCCACACGGCACGGCCGTGCCATATGGCACGGTGCCCCCGTGCCAATTTTCTGTCCCTCTCGTCTTCGGCTCTTCGTCTTGGCACGCCCGTGTCTGTGCAGCATGGGCTCCCCGTGCCGATACTCGAGATTTTGGGCCATAAAACCCAACAAAAACAATACAATTTCATTCAGTTGATTTAAGCTACTACATGAAAGTACTTCTTGCAACCACTACAGATCTTGATTTTGCTTTTCGAAAACTTTTGTATGTTCTTTGATTTTGTCCATGTATTCATTGGTCTTAGACACAAGAATTTTGTGGCAATACCTTCCTCCGAGCAGCTTCAATTTTCCAAGCTGAAAATCAAGATTTTGTAAAATTAGTTAGTTATGGATGTGCAATTTTTTAAGAAATAACTCAGAAATTCATACTATTGTGAAGCTTACCATTTTTGCTTTTGCTTCCAAAACTGCTCTAAATTATGGGCCATCTCCCCTGTGTGTTTTCATACCTGACATAAAAAAAAAAACACCACAATGGTTTTTGCTGGTGTCGTTCCTACATGGCATTAGTCGTCCATTGGTCTTCATTAGCTTAATGTATTCACTTCTAAGATCCTTTTCCTTCAAATATTTTGCAAAAGCTTTTTTCCACGTGATTGGTTTTATTAAATTTGAAAGTAGCACAGAGTATATTATGTAAACAATAGTTACGATTCTTATAAGCAATAGTCAGGATACTTATAAGCCATAGTTAGGAATCCTGTAAGCAATAGTAAGGCATATCAAATTTTGTTAAGGGATATAGAGTACGTTATGGAACTTATAATTTTGTTAAAGTGTGCCACGGTGTCTTTGTATTTTCCTAAATCACAGTTGTCTAATAGATCCAGTCTATTGTCTTTAATGTTGAAGCATATTAGATAGTTCTTATTGATGATTCTTTCTTTATGGTATGACTTTTTTTCGTTCTTTGACATGTTTGCTTGTCTTATATAGGTTGTAATCACCAATTTCCTTTAGTTCTTGTGGGGTGCTTTCTTGTTGATCTGTGTGCATACTTCGAGTTTGCTCATTCTCCACATTTTCTTCCACAAAGTGCTCTTCCTATAAGTAGTTAAACTGCTTATAACTCTTTGAGAAGTAATGCTTATTAGTTATTCATCTAAATTGCTTGCATGACATCTTAAAGAATAATGTATAAGGGAATTAAATTGCTTATCACATGCGAAGAGAATTGCTTATCAGATACAAGTAATACAAAATATTATTTTTCATTCGTTTAGTTCATGGTTACCTTCTTTTGATGGATTTTAGTAGGTGTTGTCACATGCTCATGGGGTCCTACTTCCTTGTCCTCATGTGTTGTGTTATGTTTCTGAAAGCAGTAAATTGCTTACATAAATTATAAAAAATGCTTGTCACATATAAACATAATTGTTTATAGGACATTTTTTATAAAATAATATTACATGGAACTAATTTTTTATCCCTTTTTTGATCGAATTCACTAGTTGTCTCCACTTCTTGTATTGTGCCATGGTGTCTTGCTTGACAATCTTATCGAGGTCTTCTTTAGGACAGTTCTTTTACTTTGCAGCCTCATATGCCTTAGCTAGTGACTCCAGGAGTGTAGAATTGATATCGTCGAAGTTAACATCATGCATTGTTGTTTACTCTATTTTCTCTTCAGTTGCTTTCTCTTCAGATTGCTCTGCTTCCAAAATTTTAGTTACATATGCAGTTGTAACAAATCTCGTTGCTTTGAGTAGCCTTCTTGTTGCTCTTTGTCTAGGTCTTTTTGTTTCAAGGGTATCTAGAATCTCATTCGGTTCTAAAAGATAGTTAGCAGTTTTCCTCAACAATATTGCACCCTTCAACATTGTGTCCTAGACAATTGAATGTTAAATATTTCTATACGAAATTATTTGCATTTTTTGAAACATAATTTGATAATCATGAAATTTGCTACAAAGTTCATATATTCTATCTCATCCTTGTTTCCAAATGTGTTTTGTGGCTGTTTTTTTGTAGGAGAATCTGTGGAATCAACAACATGTTTGACAATTTGTGTTCTTAATGTTGCTTTACAATTGCGTTGGTATCATAATGGGATTATCTACTCTACCAAGCCCAAAACTCTTTTTAAAATTCTTTAACTCCCTAGTATTTCTTTCCATGCCAGTTGACAAGCTTAGTGGTCCAACCTTTGATTGTGCGGAAATCTATTTTCACTTCTTTCCATAAATGTAATAGCCCTTCCTAAGCAAGTTGTGTTAGCGCATTAAACTGTGGCTAATGATATCTGCTAAAAACAATTCCTAGAATTGTTTCTCTTATATACATGCATCTATACATACATAATGAATATATGTAAATGCATATATTGTTTGAATGAATAATAATTCCATTGCACATTTCAATTCAACGAAATTCTTATGTGTGCAAGTACTGGCTCAGCCACGTCGGGAGACTTCCCATGTATTTCGTTTTTTTAAAAATACATATATATATATATATATATATATATATATATATACATATATATATATACATATATACATATATATATATACATACATACATATATACATATATATATATATACAGATATATATATATATATATATATATATATATATATATATATATATATATATATATATATAGACACACTTGTATATACATAATAAAATTTCAAACTCCTCGGGTAATAATTTCAATTATATTAATAGCGGTGTTGGCTAATAACTTCAAGAGAGTGGAGCGTGTAAAACTGTCGTTAGCAGTTTAAATCTGCTAAGTGCCTGGAATACAAAAAGACTCTCTCTCCCTTCTCTCAACTAGAAGTCATTAGAGCTCCTCACAATTGACATCTCTCACCCCCCTCTACCTCACACTCCCCCCTCCTCCTCCACGCTAGCCGTCGGCCAGCACTGCCGCCGCCGCCGCCGACCACTAGAGACTGCCCCTAGCCGCCACTTTCTCTCTCCTCTCATCCTCTCTTGTTCAAGGTAACTCTCTCTTTCCCTCTCTCTTGAATGTTGGTTCATTGTGTTTCCATACCTAGAATCAACATGCAATCAACATGCAATGGTCATTTAGCTTTAGAATGGTAATTAGTAGTGCAAATCAGAGTTTGATATTATTATTTGGGTGTTCACACTTTGTTTCACAAGTTTAAGAAGTTTTAGCCCTACTGATGTAATTTTTAAAAATTATTGGGACATCCAAAAATTCTGAAATTTTTCTATAGATTCTTTATAATATTCAGAGTTGACCTGCAGAATTTCATGAATTTTAGAGTTGTATTCATTGAGATACGAATTTTAGATGAAACTGCCCTGAATTAGTGTGAAATTCTGAGGAGGCTATACTTAGACAAAAATTATGAAACTTTTATAGTCAAATATCTATGACATGCAGAATTACCTCCAAAATTTCATGAATTTTTGAGTTGTATTCATGGAGATACGAATTCTAGATGAAACTACCCTGAATTGGTGTAAAATTCGATCATTTGTGTAAAATTCTGAGGAGGCTATACTTGGAGAAAAATTATGAAAATTTTACTGTCAAATGTCTATGACATGCAGCAATTACCTACAAAATTTCATGAATTTGGAAGTTGTATTTGTTGAGGTACGAATTTTAGATAAAACTGCCCTGAATTAGTGTGAAATTCGATCATGTGTGTGAAATTCTGAGGAGGCTATACCTAGAGAAAAATTATGAAAATTTTGCTGTCGAATATCTATGACATGCAACAATTACCTGCTAAATTTCATGAATTTTGGAGTTATATTTTGGGAATTTCGAATTTTGGCGAAAAGGGCAACTTTGAGCGAAACTTTGGTGTCGATAATTAAAGTTGGGGCTATGCGGTAACTATCGGAGGCTATGCTGAGGATGCTTGTGGGCCTAATTAGATGATTGCGTGTGCGTCTTGTCTCACTAATTCAATTTTCCTCCTTTATTGATGTCGACACCTTCACTCCTTCACCAAAACAGTTACCGCACTTGATTTGATGCCAAAAGGGGGTTTTACGCCACTGAACTCGCGAACTCCTTGCTAGTCTAGACTAAACCAACGGTAAGAGTTAACTTGTTCATCGGGCACCTTTCTCAAAATAGCCCATTTTGCATAGAATATTGAGGGACCTCCAATATCAACGAGCAAGCCAAGCTATCCTTTTGGTAAGGAGAACATCGTACAGGGTACGTTTATTGCCTACGCCCTGATAAAAATTACGTTTCATATGTTTCTAGTGATTATTACAATGCTTGTTATGGCAATCATATTCTTATTTTACCACCATGAGCCCGCCCAATACTGTATACAAAAGAATACCATATCAATTACCACCTAAACCTGGCCAGTGTCAATTGGCTTCAGCCGACCAGACTTCCCGATCGGTCTGGCTATGCTCATATGAAGGGAGATGTTCCCTATGATCGTAATCATTCTTCATAAGGGCTCACCAGATAGCAATTGCCATAAATTCAAATTCTTTTCACTATTCAACACTTGATCATTACGAAATAAAATTGCGCGCTCTCACCAACTTCTCTAAAATTGTTTTCACTGCTTGGGGGTAGATGTACTGGGCTCTGCTCATTTTGTCCCTTCTGTTTTGTCCTGTTTTGCTTTTTTTAGGTAAGTTACCTGCAGCCGTTAAGACTAAAGGAAGCAAAAAGTGAAGCGGGTCCGTGACAATCGAGTCGGGAAGTGTAGAGGCTCACAGTGGCGGTTTGATCTAAAGCTTGGTCTTAGTACAAATTTAGTCATTAGAAATAAGAATTGCACTTAATACGTGATGCTACCCCTATTTAGTTCGCTCTTAATTGTGGTCTTTATTTTTATTGTGGAAGTCTAGATTGTAAGAAGAATTTCATCATTTGTACTTGATTTCGGTAGGTGGGATTTGTCTGGTGTATGTAAGTTGTCATACGTTCCCTTCTTGGTGATAGTTTGTTTTGCCTTGTCCCTGAGTGACGGCGGTTACATTGCAAGCCTTTTAATTCTCCTTCCTTTGCTTTCGTTGTGCGTGAGCCTATCTTATGGGTCATTATGACTAACTATTGAGGCTTGGGGTGTTACAGAAGCGGTATCAGAGCCAAGGTTGGGAGTCACTGTAAGCCCTAGGTTGGGTTCGCGCTTAAGTCTAGGATAGGGGAGTCTCAATAAGGAGAGAGCAGGATTAATTGTGCATGTTCTTTTTCGTTGTTTCTTTTCTTTTCTATACATGTGCAGACGGTATTGTGAGTGTTGGTATGTGAGTTACTTGTATTATTATCATAGTTGTGTATAAGATGATTTTTTTCCTAACCATGGTGTATTTTAGATGGCATTCCAGGTGCACCCGTTGATCCCTATTTGGTCCCTATGATGCTCGGGACGTTGGTTGCAGACCATATCCCCCACTTGGAGGCATGCATACAGCCACACTGACAGGACCCCCACTCCCTTTTTCACAGCCCACTGGTTAAGGCCTATTGCTTACTTTGGACTTTACCCCATGTTACGCCAAGGATACATTTTAGGGTTCGGTGCCACGACTTTCTCATGACTGGGGACCGAGGGGCGAACTTGGGAGAGGTTTCAGGGGCCCAGTGCTTGGGCGGTCATCACGTATGATCTTCTCCTGCATAAGTGGCTCGAGTAAATGGGTACCCCACCTCAGGCTACTCCTTACTTCTTTCTCGCGCTATTCCTGCTGCCCCCACCCCCAGCTCTACACCCAGACCCTCCAGCAGCCCCATCACAAATTTCACCTCCACCATTTGAGCAGGAGCCATTGGAGGGATACCTAATGGCGACCGACTCTAAGGAGGGATATGACCCTTTTCCCTTGTCCCTATACTACTCTGAGGATTCCAGTGGGGTCCATGTTGTCATAGATATACCTGAGTCTCTAGAGCTAGTCGAGGTGGATTTCAACCAGGATGAGATGCAGGGAGATGGAGATGAGCTGGAGCTTGAGGAGGAGGATGAGGCGCAGAGAGTGAGCCAGATAGTGGGCTGGAGGTGGAGATCATCGACATTAGTTCAAATTTAGAGATTGAGGGTGATGGTGATGATGACCTGGATTATGATTCCAACAGGGACCGTTAGATATCACACAAATGTACATCTTGTCCTAGCTCAACAGGGACCATTAGATATCACACAAATGTACATCTTGTCCTAGGTCTTTGGTGACCAAGATGATTCTCTTTTGCACAGTTGGCTAGGCTTTTGTCGAGTTCTAGGGTGTATGTAGGTATCCCAATGTAAATGTAATTAGGTGTATATGCTAGCCAAACTAACCCAGATTAGCAACCGCCTATGATATTTTTTGGGTATAGGTGGGATGACTTGGATGCGAACTTGGGAGCAAAATGTGTTTTTTTTTTGGGGGGGTAGAACACATGACTTGGAAACCCAAGCTAGAAGCAGGGAAGACCAGATGTGCGTAGACTCTGATGTTATGTAATATGTACTCCTAATGCATTAATGTGAGGTTTAAGTTTTAGCACTTTGTTATCATGTATTCTATTTGATTAAGTTTGTATGTTATATATTTCTAACTTTCATGCATGAAGTTACATGGTTATTAAAGTAGGATATGTACTAAGTGAGATAAATGTTGCTGTCATATAAAATGTCACAAGCTGCGAGTAACAACGACCACGAAAGTGTTAATATTGAGGACTTGGGGGAGAATTAGGTAGTTAATGAAGCACCTGTAGAGACTCAAGTGGTGACCCCGTTAGCACCCCAAACAAACTTATCCATTCCCGCGGTCCACCTAAATATTACCGACCCAATATATTGGGGAAATCTGGTGCAGGAACTCCTTAAGAGGGTCTCTACCCCTGCCACACCTGTTGATAGGCGATAAATTGTCCTATTTTACATACCTTTTTCACCCACTTAGCTCATATAATAACTTAATCTTTAGGATTTTTACTTGTTTTATTTATGTTTTGTAGGAAATAATGTCAAATCAAGCAAACGCCGTGAAAAGGAGCGAAGACAGGACAAAGCGAAGAAAACAACAAAAACCGACAAAAAAGGACAAACCGGGGACCGAACCACCATGCCAGAGGAATGGCACGGTGGGGCCGTGCCACCATGGCACGGTCGTGCCCCCGGGCCTGTCGTCCAGTTTCGCGATTTTCTATTTAAAGCCCTCTTCGGGCGTTTTTACGGGGGGTCGCTCGGGGTTCTTCCAGGCGATGTTTAGGGTAGTTTAGTTTAGGTTTTAGCCAATAAAAACTCCATTGAGGAGATTAGATTAGGATTGTATTGAATTAATTTTGGATTCAAGCACTTGAATTTGAAGTTCCTTCTCTTCAATCCATAAGTCTTCTTCTTCTCTTTCTCTCTATTTCTTATTTTGTTCTTGTTTTAGATTTAGTTAATTTAGCTCATATGTTTGGTTTTGATTTGATTTAATCGTTTAATTTTTATGTTTAATTCATGTTCGATTGCTTGTTAGAATTAGTTTAGTTTCATATTTCTTCTCTCTAGTTCATGTTTGTGTTCATCGTTAGCTTAGGTTTGAGTTTTTGTGTTTGTTGATGATTAGTTGTTAGATTTTGTGGGCTTGGATTGTGAATAGCCTTTTGATGGCCAATTAATCTTGTTTTAGGCCTAACCGTACCCAATCTATGCTTAGAACTAGAATTTTCTCTCATGCCCGCCAAGTGTTTGATGAAATGCTAGAAAGAGCTTTCATCCATATTTTTGGGCAATTGACTTATGCTGAGAGGTGAGGTCAATTAGCTAGTGTGGGAAAGGGAATAACCGAGTTCGGGACATGAAAATAGTATCCGAATCGAGCTAGGTTTGGGGTTGCTAGTTTTGTGGTCTAATTGGGCTAACCCTATGAAAATAGGTGATTAGGCTAATTAGACTAGCTCAAGACCCCTGAGAGAGGGCTTGGATGGTCTTTGATAGTGCAACTGATCATCTCTAGTTCATGATATAGTTTGGGTAGGTTAGGACTCGTCTCGATTAGTTGGTTTATTCATTGGTCAAATGACAGCTCCAAGTCGCTTTTTCTATGTTTATTAGCGTAGTTTAGTTTGCCCTTTGTTTTCCTTTAATTTCACCTAACTCAAGACGCTTTAGTTAGCCCTGGTAGTTGGAAATACAACTCCCTGCGGACGACACCCTAAGTACTCAACGATACACCTTTCACTTGGGGTTTACAAATATTAAAACTTCTTATCCAACAAGTTTTTGGCGTCGTTGCTGGAGAGTTGGCGTTTTTCAATATTGGGGTTTACTTCAGCATTCGAGACTAGGCCTTTTAGAAAATCAAAAAAAGAGAGAGAGAGAGAAAAAAATCAAAAATTTCAAAAAAAATTCAAGATGGCTATTTTCCATTTACCTCAGTTTGAGCATGAACCTTTTTGGCAATATTTGTCTCGGTTGAATGATTATTGTGCTCAATATGTACATTTCACGTATGAAAAATGGGAAATATACGATGCTGCGCTTGAGGGGATAACACATGAGACTCGAGCCATCCTTGAGTCCATGTGTTATGGTGGTTTGTGTTCCTTAGATGTTGATGACATATGGGATTTGTTTGAGTCTCTAGCTTGGCATCAATGGCAATCTAATGATGCTAGGGACCCATATCATCACCATTCTTCTTACCCTCATGTGTTGTGCTCTTTTTGCAATCTTTTGACCATGATGTGAATTCTTGTCCCTATCATGATGTTTCCAATGAATGCTATGCTAGACTTGATGCCATGATAGGGGCAATGAATGAGCAACATAAACACTTTGCTAGTAGGATGAGGGAGTGGAGTTCATTGCATGAGACCGACCCTAGTCTACCTTGCCCTAGACTCACGGCTCGTCTCTATGATGATTGTGAGTCTTCCCTTTCCCTAGGGTTTAATGTTGTTAATGATGCACATTTGACGGACCTAGGAGAACTGTTTGAACCTCCCTTGACCCCATTGACGTTTGTAGCTCCATTCTTTTCTAGCACACCTATGGGCACTAGTGTCAATGCTTTGACCTTACATGCTTCTCCCCTCCCTTTAGCTCAGTGCACGGGGTTAGAGATGGGTGAGACTTCTCGGGGTGATGCTAGTTCTGTAGAGGATGTTTTACTTTTTTAGTCAGAAGAACTTACATTGGTTGAGCCATATCTTGAGGAGGCTCCTTCCGAGGAGTTGTGTGATGACAGTCTGGTGATTGGTGCCACACCTAGTATTGATCATATCGACCCAATTTGCACCGAGCCACTTGACTTGACCCCCATTTCATCCCCCTTACTTTCCACCACTCCTTCCCACTTGCATGCATTTCATGAGTCCCTAGGCAACATTCGAGGGCATAATCCCTCCTTAGACCCTTATTGTACATACCTAGAGGACATGCCTAGGAACATTGAGTGGACTACTTTCTTTGATCATGATTTTGATTTTTCTATGGTATTTGATGAGTTTAAGAGGGCACTAACTTTGTTTGCTCCATCCTTACTAGTGTTCTCTTATTCACACCATTTTGAGATACATGCAAAGGCACACGATAAGCTCTTATGAGCTGTGACGGCATCCGAGTTGACACTGTGAGTCCTGAGTGATGATGAGGAGTGGTTGATGCTCCTCAGACCTCCACAGTACCATCCTAGGGAGGCATAGTTCGGGTACAATCAATACCCAACCTGGTATAATCGTTCTCACCTTCCCCCCTTCTTTTTAATTTTTATTTTCTCTCTTTTTGTTTTTGTTTAGTTGTGGATATTAGGATTGTGTTTTTGTTAGTGATCATCTTGAGTTGAAATTTGGGATGTTGTTGAGCCATTGATGGCTATGATCACCATTTTTGTGTCTTTCTGGATATTTATGTGTTGTGATTGGTGGTGTTGATGGGTTGGTTTATTCTTGTTTTTAGTGGTGTTAGTTTTGTATATATGTGTGATCTTGTTGTTGATTGGGTGAGATTGTGTTTTTGGGAGAGGGTGTTAGCCTGTATATATATGTGTCGGTTTAGTGTTCTTGTGTAATTTTGTCTTCTTTGTTTTATGTGTTTTGTGGTTGGTGATGACTCTCAGCTTCCAATGAGAACATTGTGAGATTTAGGTGTGGGGGTGGGGTCATCTCCCCTTTTATTCTTATTTTGTGAAATTTTTTATTTTTTTGTAATTTTTTTAATTTTTCTCTTTTTTGTATAATTTTTCTTTTCTTTTTGAGTTTTAAGGGAGTTTTGTACTATTTTGATCAGCCTTGATCTTCGATACCTTGGCTATTAGCTCGTATGTAAGTATAATGTGCATGATAGAATATTCGTCTCAAGTCTGTCATTTTAGGCCTCAGTTCTAACCCCAACAGTCCATTATAATTTTGCAATCCAGTCCTAATTTATGTATTATCATCATCTTACATTCTTAGTCTTCTATGATCGGCTCTCCCACTTATCTACTACACAGTTCCCTTTGTATGTGCTTGCACCCCTTTTTTCCAAAAACAAAAGCAAAAATAAACAAATTCATGCGCTACTGGGTGTATCCCTTTGAGGCGTGGCAAGAGTTTGGAGAAAAAAGAAAAGAGGAGAAAGAAAAAAGAAAAAAACAAAAGGGGGAAAAGGAAAGAGTTTGGAATGACAAGTAATTAAGGACCCCTTTGAGGCATACGCTACTGGGTGCTGCCCTTTGAGGCAATACTGCCACTGGGGAAGCTTGTTTTCCATGCTAGCAAAATCAATAAGGTAGCTTGTGTCAGTTAAGTGGGACTGAGTTCGATTTCGGTAAGCCAAAGTCTTAGGGTGATGATACACTTGCACACCAAGCACCAGGATGGATTTAATATTCTCATGCGTCGTCGGGTGAAAAGCTGATGTCTGGATGTCATTCTTTGGAATGATGTATCCTGAAATGCATATAATGCTTGTGTACAAACTGATACTTGAGTTACTAGGGGTGTTTTGGTTGATCCGAATGTGTACAGTTTACCCCGATGTATATATTGTGTTTTGTCATTTTTATTTTTTGTTTTTTTTTTTGTTTCCCTTTTCTTTGTTTTTCCTTTTTGAGATTTTATGGGTATATTTTCTGCAAACCCTCACGAGACCTTACTCGTCCACTTGGGGGAACCAAGGGGTTTAAAGGGCTTGTTGCATACGCTAAATGCAACCGTGATTCCTACGAAAGTGAGTTAGGTCCTTAAGTTAGTTCTTATTTTGTTTTGCTCGAGGATGACCAAAAGATAGGTGTGGGGGTATTTGATAGGCGATAAATTGTCCTATTTTACGTATCTTTTTCACCCACTTTTAGCTCGTATAATAACTTAATCTTTAAGATTTTTACTTGTTTTATTTATGTTTTGTAGGAAATAATGTCAAATCAAGTAAACGCCGCGAAAAGAGCGAGGACACGACAAAGCGAAGAAAAACAGCAAAAATCGGTAAAAAGGACGAACCGAGGGTCGAACCACCATGCCAGAGGAATGGCACGGTCGTGCCCCCGGGCCCGTCGTCCGATTTCGCGATTTTCTATTTGAAGTCCTCTTCGGCCGTTTTTGCGGGGGGTCGCTCGGGGGTTCTTCCAGGCGATTTTTAGGGTAGTTTAGTTTAGGTTTTAGCCAATAAAAACTCCATTGAGGAGATTAGATTAGAAATGTATTGAATTAATTTTGGATTCAAACACTTAAATTTGAAGTTCCGTCGCTTCAATCTATAAGTCTTTTTCTTCTCTTTCTCTTTATTTCTTGTTTTGTTCTTATTTTAGATTTAGTTAATTTAGTTCATATGTTTGGTTTTGATTTGATTTAATCGTTTAGTTTTTATGTTTAATTCATGTTCGATTGCTTGTTAGAATTAGTTTAGTTTCATGCTTCTTCTCTCTAGTTCATGCTTGTGTTCTTCGTTAGTTTAGGCTTGAGTTTTTGTGTTTGTTGATGATTAGTTGTTAGATTTTGTGGGCTTGGATTGTGAATAGCCTCTTGATGGCCAATTAATCTTGTTTTAGGCCTAACCATACCCAATCTATGCCTAGAACTTAGAATTTTCTCTCACGCCCGCCAAGTGTTCGATGAAATGCTTGAAAGAGCTTTCATCCATATTTTTGGGCGATTAACTTATGCTGAGAGGTGACGTCAATTAGCTAGTGTGGGAGAAGGAATAGCCGAGTTCGGGACATGAAAATAGTATCCGAATCGAGCTAGGTCTGGGATTGCTAGTTTTGTGGTCTAATTGGGCTAACCCCATGAAAATAGGTGGTTAGGCTAATTAGACTAGCTCATAACCCCTGAGAGAGGGCTTGGGTGGTCTTTGATGGTGCAACCGATCATCTCTAGTTCGTGATGTAGTTTGGGTAGGTTAGGACTCGTCTCGATTAGTTGGTTCATTCATTAGTCAAATCACAACTCCAAGTCGCTTTTTCTATGTTTGTTAGCGTAGTTTAGTTTACCCTTTGTTTTCCTTTGATTTCGCCTAGCTTGAGACGCTTTAGTTAGCCCTGGTAGTTGAAAACACAACTCCTTGCGGACAACACCCCAAGTACTCAACGATACACCTTGCACTTGGGGTTTATAAATATTAAAACTTTTTATGCAACACCTATAGAGGGATCTTCTAATACGAACATAGTAGCAAATAGGGTGGTAAAGAGGAATCCTAGAGTATATGATGGAAAAATCGACCCAATAGAGCTGGAAGAATGGGTTAGGAATATGAAGAAGATCTTTGCTATGGTCGAAGTCCCTGAGGACAAAAAGGTGAACATAGGTACATTCTACCTATCAGGAGAAGCTGACATATGGTGGAGCACAATAAAAGACAGGTGCCAAGGGCTCGATTTCACTTGGGAAAAATTTTTGGAGGAACTAAGGGCTAACTTCTACCCAAATTCACTCCAACGCCAGAAGGAAAGAGAGTTCCTGGAATTGAAGATGACTTCCAACATGATGGTGATTCAGTATGCTGCTAAATTTACTGAGTTATCCCGTTTTGCTCTGGATTTTTTGACCGCCAAAAAAGTAAAGATGAGGAGGTTTGAGGAAGGCATACCGATTACAAGTTATCAGGAACTGTATGAGCGGGCGACAGAAGTTAAAAGGGTGAACAATGAGTTAAGAGCCCTAAACCCGGGAAAACTAAGGAGGAAATGGAATCTTCAAAGAGGTAGTAGTGAAGGCATACCGCCAAAGAAACTCAATCAAGGACAACCTAAGCGCCGTCCAACTATCTTAGAACCCTGCAAAAAATACGAAAGGACCAATCATACTGCGGTAGATTGCAGAATGGGAACCAACAAGTGTACCTGGTGCGCTAGTAGGCAGAAAGCAGTGGAGAAAGGAACTGCCAGGCCCTTGCCCAATCCTTGACTAGCCCCTGCTATGAACAGCCCCACCAATGTAGGAAGAGCATACGTGAAGAGTAAGAAAGAAGCACGTACAACTAGTACGGTAGTTACTGGAACCCTCCTTTTAAATTCTCTGCCATTTTATGTGTTATTTGATTTGGGTGCAACTCACTCATTCATATCAGCCCGAGTAGCTTCCCAATTAGGATTAGACTCCCATAAGGTCATGGTTGACTATCAGGTAAACTTACCTAATGCTCAAGTAGTTGAATGCTCAGCTGTTTACAAGTACGTACCTATCATATTAATGGGATAAAGCTTTCCAGGGGACTTAGTTCAATTTGACCTATTGGAACTTGACTTGATTTTGGGGATGGACCGGTTAACAAAGTATGGTACGATAATAAATTGTGAGCAAAAAGGAGTTGAGATAAGGAACCAGTGTGGAGGGAGAGTTCAGTTCCAGGGAGAGCAAGTAAGGGATGAATGCTTGGTGATATCTCTTATGAAGTATAGGAGACTCATGAGGTAGGGATTTAGCAGGTATCTATTCTATGTGACCAAGGGTGAAGAAGAGAAACCTGAAGCAATCGTTCAAGATATACCTATAGTGAGTGAATATCCTAGTGTATTTCCCGATGAGCTACCTAGACTACCACCCTAAAGGGAAATAAACTTTGAGATTGAGCTACTTCCTAGTTCCCAACTAGTATCTAAGGCACCCTACAGAATGGCCCCCGCTGAATTGAAGGAATTAAAGAATCAGTTGGAGGAACTTTTACAGAAGCGATTTATTAAACCAAGCTCGTCGCCTTAGGGAATCCTAGTGTTGTTTGTGAAGAAAAAGGGTGAGTCCTTGAGATTATGCATAGATTATAGGGAGCTGAATAAAATCACAGTAAAAAACAAGTACCCGTTGCCGAGGATTGATGACTTATTCGATCGACTGCAAGGGGTTGGTGTCTTTTCAAAAATAGACTTGAAGTCAGGATATCATCAGCTTAGGATTAAGCCTGACGATACTTCCAAAACTGCCTTTAGTGCTAGGTACGGGCATTATGAATTTACTGTGATGCTTTTTGGACTTACCAATGCCCTTGCAGCCTTCATGGATTTGATGAGCAGGGTGTTCAAACCCTACCTCGATAAGTTTGTAATGGTGCTCATACCGATATTCTGATATACTCGAAGGACAATGTAGAGCTTGCAAAGCATCTGAGAATTGTCCTACAAGTATTAAGAGAACACCAACTATATGCTAAGTTTTCAAAGTGTGAATTTTGGCTTGAAGAGGTCGCATTTCTAGGTCATGTGATGTCTAAGAAGGGGATTAAGGTAGACCTGCAGAAGATAGAAGTTGTAATGGAGTGGCCTAGGCCAACCACTGTCACTGAAGTAAGGAGCTTTCTGGGCATGGCAGGGTATTACCAGGGATTTATGGAGAATTTTTCGAAACTAGCCCTCCCGTTAACAAATCTACTAAGGAAAGTAACTAAATTTGAGTGGTCAGATAAGTGTAAACAGGCATTTTAGGAGTTGAAGAAGTGACTAACCATAGCCCCAGTGTTAACCCTACCAGAGGAAGGGAAAGAGTACACCATATATAGTGACGCATCAAGGAATGGATTAGGATATGTCCTAATGCAAAACGAGAAGGTAATAGCCTATGCCTCGCGCCAGCTGAAACCTTATGAAAGGAATTACCCAATCCATGACTTGGAGTTAGATGCCGTTATGCTTGCATTAAAGATATGGAGACACTATTTGTATGGAGTGCCCTACAAGATATACACCGACCATAAGAGTTTAAAGTATCTATTTACGCAGAAGGAGCTAAATTTGAGACAAAGGAGGTAGCTGAAATTACTGAAGGACTATGAATTGCTCATTCAGTATTACCCGAGTAAGGCGAATGTAGTAGCAGATGCCTTGAGTAGGAAAACTTAGCACAACTTAAGTACCATAGTCATCTCTCAACCTATTCTCCTTTGAGAGTTACAAGCAGCCGAGATCAAACTGATTAGCCACCAGAAGAAAAAGATTCTGTTGGTAAGCATAGAAGTTAAACCTTCCATTCTTGAGGAAATTAAGACCGGATAAGCTAATGATGACGAACTAGGAAGAATATGACAAGGTATAGAAAAAGGAAAGTCACCTAGTTTCCTGGTGCATGAGGATGGAACACTGAGATTTCAAAATCACCTATGTGTGCCCAACCAGGAAGGAATAAAGGAAGGGATTCTAGTAGAACCTCATAACACCTCATATTCCGTGCATCCCGAGGGAACAAAGATGTATAATGATTCGAAGAAACATTTTTGGTGGCCAAACATGAAGAGAGAAATAGATGAGTACGTGGATTGAATACCTCACGTGTCAAAGGGTAAAGGCCGAACATCAACGGCCTATAGGCGAGCTAAGACCTCTAGAAATTCCCACATGGAAATGGGATTCTATATTTATGGACTTTGTAATGGGATTGCCCATGACTCCCACCCAGAAGAATGCCATTTGGATAATTATAGACTGACTTACCAAGTCCGCCCATTTCATACCCATCAGGGATAGTTGGACGATGGATAAACTAACCCAGGTGTATATGAGGGAAATAGTGAGGTTGCATGGCATACCGAAGGATATAATCTCAGACAAAGATACAAGATTCCAATCCCGATTTTGGAAGGCCTTATAACAAGCTCTTGGTACTAAATTAAACTATAGCAGCTCATATCATATGAAGACTGACGGCCAAATAGAAAGGGTCAACCGAATCCTAGAAGACATGTTCAGGGCTTGTGTTTTAGACTTTCAAGGAAAATGGGAAGACTATTTGGCCTTGGTAGAGTTCTTATATAACAATAGCTATCAGACCACCACAAAAATGGCCCAGTTTAAAGCACCGTATGGGAAAAGGTGTAGGACACCGTTATATTGGAGCGACTTGGATTAGACCCTCATTATAGGGTCGAAAATAATCTAAGAAACAATAGAAAAGGTTCGGGTTATCCAGCGGCATATGAAGATAGCATAAAGTAGGCAGAAAAGTTATGCCGATCAAAGGAGGACGCCCTTAGAATTTGAAGTGGGGGAAAAGGTCTTCCTAAGAGTGTCGCCCACCAAGGGTGATGTGCCAAGCAAGGAAATGGAGAGATTAAGTCTCCAAGAACCAAATCAAGGCAAGAGCAAAGGAAAGAGAAAGAGAAAACTGAAAACTAGGCTAAGCTAGTTTCGATCCAAGCAAGAGAAGGATAGATAATCTAGTATGAAGAAGGATAAGGCCCACCACCTTAATCACACTAGGGCTCTTAATCACACTTAGGGATAAGACACACCACCCTAAGTAATATTAAGACTCACTTGCACACCACTTTGATTAGGCAAATCAAAGATAAGCAAGAGAGAATTTAAATGAGAGAGAATGAACTCTATCTTTTCATATATGTCAAATCTCAATGTTACAACCTTGAATAAGCACATTTATAGATGGGAAGGGCCCACGGGACGTTTACAAGCAGCCAAGGGGTTCAAATGGACAGCTAATGGGAGTAAAGAACCAAAAAGTAAGCATAGTACAAAAGGTAAAAGTGACAGGCTGCCTGTCGCTTTCAGTGCACAACCTCCAACTTCAAACAACGATAAATTCTGTAATTCTTTCCCAAATCAGCTGCAACAGGTGTTGTTAGAAAACTTAGAAAGTCTATTTTCAGATGGCTTAAGCTAGAAGGCATTTGGAGCTACCGTTTAGAAGTTGTATATCAAAAAGTCCAGGTTATCCAAACTGGATCAGATTCTGCAGCATTCTTAAAGTGACCCCATTTAATTTATTATCCAATGACTTAACCTAGAACTCTTTATATGTCCTTAAGGTTGACATATTAGGGTTCCAAAAAGTGAATTTGCAGCATCTTAAATGCAATTTAAGCTTGAATAAGCAAGCTCACAAAGCCGGGTTGCTGTGCTGGATTCTGGGCAGATTAGGCAGCCATGATGTTCTTAATCATTTGAGCTAATTCTTGTACCTTAGACTCCTTTTTTTGACTTTGTTGGACAGTAAGGATGTTGACTTGATCATTAGAGGCTTGATCCCCATCATCCTCCCCTTGTTGAGGAGAATTCGCCCTCAAATTCTCCAAGGTATCATCTTCCAAGTATGGTGATAAATCAGCCACATTGAAGGTAGTGGATACCCCATACTCTCTGGGCAAATTGATCTTATAAGCATTGTTCTTGATCCTCTTCAAGACTTCAAATGGACCATTGGCCCTAGGCATGAGCTTTGACTTGCGTTTGGAGTGAAAACGCTCTTTCCTTAAGTGCACCCAAACGAGATCATCGGGGTTGAAGATGATTTACCTTCGATGCTTGTTTGCTTGGGCTTGATAAGAGGCATTGGATTGCTCAATCTTCCTCTTAATCTTCTTATGGAGCTCTTCGATTTCTTGGACTCTCTTGGTGGCCTCCCCATTAGGCTTGGAGTCCATGGGCCGTGGGGTTTGATCAAGAGGGGAGAGTGGCTTAATCCCATAAACCATCTTGAAAGGGGACATCCTCGTGGTCTTGTTGGGAGTCTTTTTGTAGGCAAACTAAGCATGAGCTAGGAGTTGATCCCATGACTTGAGATTGGACTTGATCAAGGTCCTCAATAGCACTTCCAAAGTCCTATTAGTAACCTCGGTTTGCCCATCCGTTTGGGGGTGGCATGTGGCACTATACTTGAGCTTAGTCCCTAATTTCTTCCACAAGATTACTCAAAAATGGCTCAAGAACTTAGTATCCCTACCCGACACTATGGACCTTGGAATCCCATAGAGCTTAACCACCTCATTGAAGTACAAGTCGGCTATGTAGGTGGCATCATGGGTCTTGTTGCACGGGATGAAGTGTGCCATCTTGGAAAATCGATCAACCACTACAAGGATAGAGTCCTTGTTCCTTTGAGTTCGTGGCAATCTAAGTATGAAGTCCATGCTAACATCTTCCCATGGGAAGCTTGGAACCGGCAAGGGTGTGTAAAGGCCTTGAGGAAGGGTGTGGCTCTTGGCCATTTGACACACTACACACATTTTGATCACATCTTGCACATCCTTATCCATGCAAGGCCAAAAATAATGCTCCTTAAGCATGATAAGGGTCTTCTTTTCCCCAAAGTGGCCGGCTAGGGAGCCTCCATGGACTTCACGGATCAAAAGCTCTCTTGTTCCACAATTTGGGACGCAGAGCCGTGTGCCCTTAAACAAGTATCCTTCTTGAACTAGGAACTCTCCCTTGGGGTGTCTCTTGCATGCATTGAACAACTCCCCAAAATCCCTATCCTCAGCATATAGTGACTTCAAATACTCAAATCCAAGAACACAAGCATCAAGTTGAAACAATAAGAGATACCTTCTTGAAAGAGCATCGGCACCCTTGTTCAATTTCCCGGACTTGTGCTTGATGGTGAAGTGGAATGTTTGCAAGTACTCTACCCACTTGGCATAGCGAGAGTTGAGCTTGTGTTGCCCTTGGATGTACTTGAGGGCCTCATGATCAGAGTGTAGAATGAACGCATTTGCCACCAAGTAGTGGCTCCAATACTCAAGTGATCGAATGATAGCATAGAATTCCTTGTCGTAGGTGGAGTACTTCCTCTTAGAATCACAAAGTTTCACACGAAAGTAGGCAATGGGGCGGCCTTCTTGAGAGAGAACCCCACCAATACCAATTCTAGATGCATCACACTCCACTTCAAAGATCTTCTCAAAGCATGGCAAGGCTAGCATCGGGCTTGAGTGAGCTTCTTCTTGATCTCTTCAAAGGCTTATTGTGGGTTTGGGTTCCACTTGAATGATGCTTACTTGAGTAGTTCAGTCATAGGGGCCGTGATTGTGCTAAAGTCCCGAATGAACCGCCTATAGAAGGAGGCTGGTCCATGAAAACTTCGCACATCATGAATGCTTGAAGGTGTAGGCCATGAGCAAATGGCCTCAATCTTACTCTCATCCACCTTGATTCCTTGAGCTGTGATAATGTAGCCTAAGAATGTGACTTCTTGGGTGAAGAATGAACACTTCTTCAAGTTATCATAGAGCTTCTCTTTCTCAAGGACGTTCATAACGTGGGTGAGATGATCAAGGTGTTCTTCCTCACTTTGGCTATAAACCAAAATGTCATCAAAGTAAACCACAATAAATTGCCCAATGAATGGTCTAAACACTTGGTTCATTAGTCTCATAAAAGTGCTAGGGGCATTCGAAAGTCCAAAGGGCATGACCAACAACTCATACAATCCCCCTTTGGTCTTGAATGCGGTTTTCCACTCATTCCCTTCCCTAATCTGAATTTGGTAATACCCAATCCTTAAGTCCACTTTGGAAAAGACTCTTGAACCATGATACTCATCCAACATGTCCTCCAATCTAGGTATAGGATGCCTATACTTAACGGTGATCTTGTTTATGGCTCAGCTATCCACACACATCCTCATTGAACCATCCTTCTTTGGAACTAGGAGGGCGGGCATGGCACATAGGCTAAGACTTTCCCTCACAAGACCCTTGGCTATCAACTCCTCAACTTGCCTTTGGATTTCTATGGTTTCTTTTGGGTTCATTCTATAGGCCGATTTGTTTGGGAGGATAGCACTGGGAATAAGGTCAATGTGATATTGGATGGTTCTTTTTGGAGGGAGGCCGTGGGGTATATCTTCCGAGAACACGAGAACACATGGAAAAATTGTTCAAGCAAAGAGATGGCAAGAGGGTGAGTTTGGGAGGGAGGAGTTTTAGCTTCTTCAAGGGAGAAGAGTAACCATTCTCTCAAAGCCTTGAACTCATGTTGTGAGGCCTTAAGGAAAGGTTGTTTAAGGGTAAGTAGCATTTCGGTTTGGTCTTGGCTCTCTTGTGGTTTGGACTTTGTGAATTGAGAGGGAGAAAGTGGGGCTAGGGTAATCTTCTTTCCATCCTTGGTGAAGGTATAAGTGTTTAAGAAACCATCATGCAAGACTCTCCTATCAAATAACTAAGGTCTCCCTAGTAAAATATGGCAAGCATCCATGGGTATAATATCATACCAAAGTTCATCATAATAATTCTTGCCTCTGCTCAAAGAAATAAGGCATCCAGAGTTAACTTGGAGGCCTTTACCTTGGTTCAACCATTGAATGGTGTAGGGGTGAAGGTGAGCCGTGGCCTTGAGTTGGAGCTTCTCCACCATACTTGAGGATGCAACATTGGTGCAACTTCCACTATCAATGATGAGTGAACACACCTTTCCTTTGATGGTGCATCTTGAATAGAAGATGTTCTCCCTGTGCTCATCTTGACTCCCCTTGAGACCACTCAAAGTTCTTCTTAGGACAAGCAAGTCTCCTTCATCCGCCTCTTCTATTACCTCCTCCATGCCTTCCATGAGATACAAGTCTTCTTCCTCCTCCTCCACTTGAGTTGCTTCATATTCGGCCAAGGTGATAACTCTTCGGTTTGGGCACTCTGAAGCTATGTGACCCAAGCCTTGGCACTTGTAACACCTCCGATTGGAGTTAGTGCCGAATGGGGGGTTTGTTTTATAGAGTTGGGTTCTTTGAGGGGGTGTTGGGAAGAGAAGTTGTGGGTTTAGGAGGGGGTTGGAAACTCCCCTTGTTAAAGGGTGAGCTCTTGGGTAAAAGAGGTTTGGGTAGGTCTTTCTTGAAGGGCTTGGACTTCTTTTGTTGTTCAACTCTATGGGCTAGAACACAAACATCATCAAAGGAGGAGTATTGTTGAAGTTACACTACATGAGTATACTTTGGATCAAGACCACTCAAGTATCTCACAATAGTTTGATCTTCACTTTCTTGGATGTCAAATTTGATCAAGAGCTTCTCAAACTCCCTTGTGTATTCTTCAACACTCAAACTCCCTTGTTGAAGATTATGGAGTTTAGAGTAGTTATCTTAAAGGTAAAAGGGAGGAAGGAAACAATCCTTCAACTTTGATCTCATCTTCTCCCAACTTCTAATCTTTGCCTTACCTCTCTTAGCCCTCTTCTTAATCAAGTTCTCCCACCAAAGAGAGGCATGCTTTCGCAGCTTAAGTGCTACCAACTTCACCTTCTTATCTTCAGGTACATCCTTGTACTCAAAAACCCTCTCTACGGTTTGTAGCCACTCAAGAAACTCATCTAGATCCAAACGACCTTCAAACTCTGGAATCTCGACCTTAAAATCCAACCTTGAAATCCAAGGAAGGATGGAAGTTTCTTTTATTTCTTCTCGCTCTTGGATGGCCTTCATCACTAGAGGAAGCAAAGGGGTTGCTTTCCTCTTCTTCATTGTTTTGCTCGAATTCGGAAGACTCATGAGAAGGAGTACTTCGAAGGTTCCTTCTTTGGTTGCTCATGGATTTTGCAAGTTGCTTCTTCAAGTACTCATTTTGGCTTCTCACTTCTTCGAAGTTTCTCATGAGGGCCTCAAATCTTTCCTCCAAGCTCATGCTACTAGTCATGCTTGAGCTAGGCGGCTTTAGACAAGTGAAACAGCATGGATCAAGGTTGGCACGATTGTGCTATGGCGGCACGGTGTGACCCTGCTAAATTTCTGCCTGGCATGGGTGGAAACAGTAGGTTTTGTGTTTTGTGTTTGAGAATGTGTTTGGGTTGGAAGCTAGGCTAAGAGGGTAGCCTAAGCTCTCATACCAAATACGATGTGCCAAGCAAGGAAATGGAGAGATTAAGTATCTAAGAATCAAAGTAAGGCAAGAGCAAAAGAAAGAGAAAGAGAAAACTGAAAACTAGGCTAAGCTAGTTTCGATCCAAGCAAGAGAAGGATAGATAATCTAGTATGAAGAAGGATAAGACACATCACGTTAATCACACTAGGGCTCTTAATCACACTTAGAGATAAGACACACTACTCTAAGCAAGATTAAAACTCACTTGAACACTACTTTGATTAGCCAAATTAAAGATAAGATAGAGAGAATTTAAATGAGAGAGAATGAACTCTATCTTTTCATATATGTCAAATCTGAATGTTACAACCTTGAATCATATTTATAGAGGGGAAGGGCCTAAGGGACGTTTACAAGCAGCCAAGGGGTTCAAATGGACAGCCAATGGGAGCAAAGAACCAAAAAGTAAGCATAGTACAAAAGGTGAAAGTGACAAGCTGTCTGTTGCTTTCAGTGCAGAACCTCCAACTTTAAATAGCTATAACTTCTGCAATTCTTTCCCAAATTAGCTCCAACAGGTGTTGTTAGGAAGCTTGGAAAGTCTATTTTCAGATAGTTCAAGTTAGAAGGCATTTGGAGCTACTGTTTGGAAGTTGTGTGTCAAAACGTCTAGGTTGTCCAAACTGGATTAGATTCTATAGCATTCTGAAAGTGACCCCATTTGACTTATTATCTAATGACTTAACCTAAAACTCTTTATATGTCCTTAAATCGGACATAGTAGGGCTCTAAAAAGTGAATTTACAGCTTCTTAAATCCAAGTTAAGCTTGAATAATCAAGCTCACAAAACCGGGTTGCTACATTGGATTCTGGGCAGATTGGACAGCCATGATGTTCTTGATCATTTGAGCTAATTCTTATGCCTTGGACTCCTTTTCTTGACTTGGTTGGACAGTAGGGATGTTGACTTGATCATTAGAGGCTTGATCCCCATCAAAGGGTCTAAGGAGGTTCAACATCAATGGAAAACTAAGTCCTAGGTATATTGGGCCTTATGAGATCGTGGAGAAGTTAAACCCTGTTGCTTATAAGTTATCACTACCTATGGATCTGGAACACATTCATGATGTCTTCCACATATCCCAACTCCGAAAATACGTATCAGACCCAAGCCACATAATTGAGCCTGAGCCCTTACACGTTGCCCACAACCTGGCCTATGAGAACCAACCAATAGAGATCTTGGACTGAAGCACTAAACAACTATGCAACAAGACTATTCCCTTGGTGATGATCCTGTGGGCAAACCACACCTTATCTGAAGCTACATGGGAGACAGAGGAAGACATGAGGAATAAATATCCTCACCTATTTTATTGAGGTGAGCCTGCGTAATCTCGTCTCAATCAGAATTTCAAGGACAAAACTCGTTTTAAGGGGGAAAGGCTGTAACAACCCCTCCCTAAGCAAGTTGTGTTAGTGCATTAACTGTGACTAATGATATTCGCTAAAAACAATTCTAGAATTGTTTCTCTTATATACATGCGTCTATATATACATAATGAATATATGTAAATGCATATATTGTTTGAATGAACAATAATTCAAGCGTGCATATTTCAATTCAACAAAATTCTTATGTGTGCAAGTAATGGCTCAGCAAGGTCGGGAGACTTCCCATATATTTCTTTTTTTAAAAATACATATATATATATATGTGTGTGTGTGTGTGTGTGTGTATATATATATACATACACACACACACGTGTATATATATAATAAAATTTCGAACTCCTGAGGGATAATAATTTCAATTATATTAATAGCGGCGTTGGTTAATAGCTTCAAGAGAGCGGAGCGTGTAAAACTGCCGTCAACAGTTTCAATCTACTGAGTGCCTAGAATACAAAAAGGCTCTCTCTCTCTCTTCTCTCAACCAGAAGTCATTAGAGCTCCCTCACTATTTACATCTCTCACCCCCTCTACCTCACACTCCCCCCTCCTCCTCCACGCTGGCTGCTGGCCACCGCCGCCATCAACCATCAGTGACTGCCCCTAGCTACCACTTTCTCTCTCCTCTCATCCTCTCTTGTTCAAGGTAACTCTCTCTTTCCCTCTCTCTTGAATGTTGTTTCATTGTGTTCCCATTCCTAGAATCAACATGCAATCAACATGCAATGGTTATTTAGCTTTAGAATGGTAATTACTAGTGCAAATAAGAGTTTGATATTGTTATCTGGGTGTTATCACTTTGTTTCACAAGTTCAAGAAGTTTTAGCCCTGCTGATGTAATTTTTAAAAATTATTAGGAGATCCAAAAATTCTGAAAATTTTGTTGTACCTTCTTTATAATATTAGGAGTTAACTTGCAAAATTTTATGAATTTTGGAGTTGTATTAATTGAGATATGAAGTTTAGATGAAACTGCCCTGAATTGGTGTGAAATTCGGTCATTTGTGTGAAATTCTGAGGAGGCTATGCTTGGAGAAAAATTATGAAACTTTTACTGTCGAGTATCTATGACATCCAACAATTACCTGTAAAATTTCATGAATTTTGGAGTTGTATTCGTGGAGATACGAATTTTAGATGAAATTGCCCTAAATTGGTGTGAAATTCGATTATTTGTGTGAAATTCTAAGGAGGCTATACTTGGAGAAAAATTATGAAAATTTTACTGTCGAATATCTATAACATGCAGCAATTACCTACAAAATTTCATGAATTTTGGAGTTGTATTCGTTGGGATACGAATTTTAGATGAAACTGCCCTGAATTGGTGTGAAATTCGGTCATGTGTGTGAAATTCTGAGGAGGCTATACTTGGAGAAAAATTATGAAAATTTTTCTATCGAATATCTATGACATGTAACAATTACCTGCAAAATTTCATGAATTTTGGAGTTATATTTTGGGAATTTCGGATTTTGGCGAAAACGACGACTTTGAGCGAAAGTTTGGTATCGATAATTAAAGTTGGGGCTATGCGGTAACTATGGGAGGCTATGCTGAGGATGCTTGTGGGCCTAATTAGATGATTGCATGTGCGTCTTGTCTCACCAATTCAATTTGCCTCCTTTATTGATGTTGACACCTTCACTCCTTCACCAAAACAGTCACCTCACTTGATTAGATGCCAAAAAAGGGTTTTGTGCCACTAAACTCACGAACTCCTTACTAGTCTAGACTCAAACCAATGGTAAGACTTAAATTGTTCATCAGACACCTTTCTCTAAATAGCCCATTTTGGACAGAATATTGAGGACCTCCAATCAACATGAGCAAGCCAAGCTATCCTTTTGGTAAGGAAAACATCATATAAGGTACGTTTATTGCCTACGCCCTCATAAAAATTATGTTTCATATATTTCTAGTGATTATTACAATGCTTGTTATGGCAGTCATATTCTTATTTTACCACCATAAGCCCGCCCAATACTATATACAAGAGAATACCAGATCAATTACCAATTAAACCTGGCCAGTGTTAACTGGCTTCGACCGACCAAATTTCCCGTCGGTCTGGGTATGCGCATATGAAGAGAGATGTTCCCTATGATCGTAATCATTCTTTATAAGGGCTCATCCAGATAGCAATTACCATAAATTCAAATTCTTTTCACTATTCAACACTTGATCATTACGAAATAAATTGAATTAAAATGCGCACGCTCACCAACTTCTCTAAAATTGTTTTTACTGCTTGGGGGTAGATGTGCTGGGCTCTACTCATTTTGTTCATTCTGTTTTGTCCTGTTTTGTTTTTTTAAGGTAAGTTACCTGTAGCTGCTAAGGCTGAAGGAACCAAAAAGTGAGGCGGGTTCGTGATAGTCGATTCGGGAAGTGTAGAGGCTCACAGTGACGATTTGGTCTGAAGCTTGGTCTTAGTAGAAATTTAGTCCTTAGAAATAAGAATTGCACTTAGTAGGTAATGCTACCCCTAATTCGTTCATTCTTACTTGTGGTCTTTATTTTTATTGTGGAAATCTAGATTGTAAGAAGAATTTCATCATTCACACTTGGTTTCGGCTGGTGGGATTTGTCTGGTGTATGTAAGTTGTCATACGTTCCCTTCTTGGCGATAGTTTGTTTTGCCTTGTCCTTGAGGGACGGCGGTAACATTACAAGCTTTTTAATTCTCCTTCCTTTGCTTCTGCTGTGCGTAAGCCTATCTTGTGGGTCATTATGACTAACTAAGAGGTTATAAGGCTTGGGGTGTTACAATAAAGAACACTTTATCATAGTAAAATATATGTATTTGGTTTTTAAAAAAAAAAAGCAGTAAGTACTTAATTGCTTATAAGAAATAACAAGAATGTTGATCAAGTAGTAAGAGCAATGCTTATTGATTATACACACACACACACACACACACACACACACATATATATGTATATATGTGTGTGTGTGTGTGTGTGTGTGTGTGTGTGTGTGTATATATATGTATATGTATATGTATATTTTGTACACACACACACACACACACACACACACACACACACACACACACACACACACACATTTTGTAACAATAGACATGTTCGTCTATGATGTATTTGATTATTCTGCTTATATTTTGTAGTTGAGGAATGCTCAGAACATCAATACAGGAATGCTTATATGAAAACATTTCAACAGTAGGCTAACTAACTTACCACCAAAAAAAAACTATTCGTCCTTCAAAGTATATGTGTTTGTTATGGTTCTAGCAATCTCTGTAGCAGATGATTGAATCCCCTAATTTCTTTACGACATAACAACACCAATCTAGTTCATGCGCTTCATCATTGCTCTTCAGTGACTTCAATATTAGGCAATTGTCATCTTATTGTTGATTGCCATGGAATCAAGTGGAGATGATGAAAAGAATGAAGCTTGTTATGAAAGTTTCCCCAGTTTCATGTGCTTACATCATCTTCTTTTTGATTTGTGGTAGTTAGATAGCCAATAAGTTTGCCTCGAGGCCTTTTTTTCTAGTGTTCCATGAACTCCAAGTGTTCTTTGGTCTACTCTGAGGGCTTTATATCTACCATTGCCACCATTTTTGCCTCTTAGGATCCATAGTGAGAGTTGGACATCATCTATGTGTATGTCCAATTTATTGTTGTTAGGCAATTTTATGAAAGCTCCATATGTGATAAACTTATCAATTAGCGGTTCTCCTAGTTTAAATGGGACATTTTCAACTTTACATTCTAGTAAACCTGCAAACCCCAATTTTGAATGACTACTCTTTGTTGTGGTTTAAAGTGAATGATTATTTTCACTAGACTTGCAGGGGACAAGGGGTTTCTAAATGTCTTCTCTTCCTGTTCGTTAGGTTGATTGTGTTCATTATCAGTGTCCACCTTTGTATCACCTTCATTGTATTCACTATTATTGCTTTCCTCTTCACTTGATATTTGCTCATTGTCTTCATCCCTTTACTGGCCGCCTTCCTCTATTTTGATGTCTTCTCATAGACATCTTTTTAGTCTATTTCTTTGAATCTTTTTTTTTTTCCTTGTGAACATCCTTCTTCATTGCTTGTTTCAGATATGCTTTCTTCTTTTAAACATCCTCTTGTGCTTTCTTTAGTTTCTTGTCATCAACATCCTTTTTCGGTTGTTTTTTTGTTTCACTTTGAGGGTTCACCTCTCATTTGTCTCATTTCTTTTTTTTGTTTTCCTTTTCTTTCTCTCGTGTTTCCTTTGACACAACTTTATTGCTAGTCTTTGACCCTTCACTAGCTTCTTTTTTAATCTCTTTGTGTCACTTTGAGGATTCACCTCTGATTTTTCTCCTTTCCTTTTCTTCCTTTCTTTTCTTGTTTTTTCTCTAACACAAATGTAGCAATAGCATTTGATATGTTCTTATTGTTGTCACCTTTTTGTTCTCATCATTGAATGGGACTCTTTTATGCTTTTGTGTTTGCTTTCTTGCTTGTGTTTTGTAGCACTGTCTAGTCATTGGGTTGTTAGGGTCAGTCTTAGTTATTTCACTACTAGTAGTAGTGTCAGTTTCTTTCTTTTCATTTTGTGGTATCTCAATCTTCTTTTTCTCTTTGCCTTCAATGCTATCGTTTTGATTTTTCTGATATATTTTGGTTACACTATTGTGGCTTCATTTGTCTTCATTCTCATTATGCTATTTGTCTTCATTGTTATTCTTTTCCTTGTCATTTGTCTCGGTAGCACTATCGCAGCTTGCTTTATTGTTGTTCTTCTCCTCCTGTTTGTCTTCATTGCTATTCTTTTCCTTCCTACTCATCCGTTTTGGTTGCTCTGTTGTGGCTTTCTTTCTTCATAGTGTTGGATTTTCCTTTTTGTTGCTCATACATATTTTTCTCACTTTTGTTGTTTATTGTCTTGTCATTCTCCACCTTTTGATTGCTTCCTGATTACTCTTTTCACATGTTCATTTTCTACAATATTCTCTTCATTTTTTCTTGTATTGTTGCTAGAAGATGTTGCAAACTTTTTAAGAGCATTAGTGAATGTCACTTCTTTTGGAGTTTCCGTATGTGGCACCAAGGGTTCTTGTTTCTCTATCCTAATTAATGGAAAAAATCAAGTTAAAATATACAAATGGTAAAATACTTATGGATTCATTCAAATATCGTTATTGCAAATACAAGATTTTGCTTCAAAGGTCAAAAATGTAAAAAAAATGAATTGAAAATTAAGATTTTCCTTCATCAATGATATGTTATCTCACGATGCAAATAGTAGATATATCAATGATGGAGCCAACCATACATGAAGTACAAAAAATGAAGTGAAATTAAGATTTAAATTTCTAATTTCCTACTTAATAACTATGCCACCAGTCTGAACCTAATTTTAGCAAACAAGGAAGTGTATGCAATTCAAGGTAGAACTTTTGCTTTAGTCAACGTCTTTGTAATATTCCAAATTTAAGCAATATGGAGGTTGTTATAATAATACTCTCAATGCTCATAATAATACTCGCAATTCTTTATGAGCAATCTTGGTTTTCAAAATACGATTACTCTTACACTTTATGTCATAAAAAGTCTAGTGTTTAAGTAGAAATTCTATAATTTTCTATCAACAGCATGACCATTACACTTCATCATTTTTTAGTAAACTTTTTTCCTTTGAATTTTGAATACACTGCAACTAAGAAGTTGTAAAAAACTGTAAGGATAGATGTGAGCAGTTATAGAATTATTAAAAAGTTATAGTTACACACACACACACACACACACACACACACACACACACACACACACATCTTATATATAGACATATATAGATATACAGATACACACACACACACACACACACACATACACACACACACACACATACATATATACACATATACATACATACATACATATATATATATATACACACACACACACACACACACACACACATATATATATATATATGTACACATACATACATAGATACATAGATACATACATATATATATATACATACATACATATATATATATATATATATGTATACATATATATATATATACCCACACACACACACACCACACACACACACACACACACACACACACACATACATACATACATACATACATATGTATGTATGTATGTATGTGTGTGTGTGTGTGTGTGTGTGTGTGTGTGTGTGTGTATACATATATATATATATGTGTGTGTGTGTGTGTGTGTGTGTGTGTGTGCATAGATCTGCATGTATAATTATTGGCCTTTAATGTATGATTTGTGAAATAAGTCATTTACAAAAATAAATTATCTATAACATATCAATGATATTTATGAAATTAATTTTATACCTTCACCAAACAAATTATTTTTTAACATGCATAGACAAATAAAATTTGATTATCTACAATTGTCGTTCTTGATGAACAAGAATAATAGTAAAATGACATAATTTATGTAATTTATGAGAATAAACTTGTAAACAAGTCAATTAAATAACGATAAAATAGCTATTTAACCACAAATTATAGAACCAAATATGTTCTAAACTTAAGGGGTTTTTTAAATGTTAGTTTCAACTCTATGTAAGAAAATAAAAAACTCCCTTTAATTAAAATAAACCCTTGAGGATAAAACCACAAGTTTTTTCAACAAAATTGAATAAAACCTTTCAAATTAAAAACTATTTAAATTTAACAAATTAAAATTAATATTTTTAAGAGAGCATTACCAAAAAAAAAAAAAAAAAAGCTAGCATTCATCAAATACGAAAACTTTGAAAATAAAGACGGTTATGGTTTTTGGATTTTTTTTGGGTTAGAAAAATCGAGATGAAAAAAAAAATATAAGTCAATATGCACTAATGATCAACTTAGGGATGAAATAGCTGAAATACTTTCATCACTTATAGTTTGACTATTATCATATGTGATTCACGTCAAAACTCAAACATAAATGGAACGTTTGTATTATAATCCAAATGCTTGTTTATTTATTTTCTCCATATGTGCTCAACAATATAATTCAATTCAACATATAAGCTTATTATGTTATATTTATTGAACAAATATTATATTTATTATAAAAATTTTAAACTCATATGTTTATACAAGTATTATGTTCACAAAAATATACACATATTTTTTCTATCGATAGTATATAAAAAAATATTATGTTTATGCAAATATTATACACATTGAACAAACATAAGGAGGGAAAAAAGACCACTAGAATTTTATAAAATTTATCATAAATTAAACATGTCATAACAAGCACAAAAAATATACAATAGTGTCAATAATTGTTGTAAAGGAAATGTAAGAAGATGCAAAGAGATATAAGAAGATGCAAGGAGTTATACAAATTTGCTAGAGTTGTAAGGAGGTATAAAGTTGTAAGAAGTTGTAAGGAATTACAATTTATCATTTTATAGCTACTTGTCGCGCAAAAGAACACGGTTTAAGTTACCTCAAAATCAGTTCACGCACACTAATAGTGATGCTAAGGTTAACGTTCATTTATTATAAATGACAAATATGTTGGTTATAGTCCTGGTTTATATTCCATATACTCAGTATAATGATCCAAATAAGAGTGAAAAGTCTGCTGTCATTTATAGTAATTATTTGTCCTCATTTGACATCACGAAGAGTAGCCTTATTCACTTGATAGGCACTAAAAATAGCATGAATTTTCGAACACATTATTACTTCTGCATATATTTTCTTATTCATGTGTTGAATATACCCTTTTAATTACATGAAGCATTACAAATGATCACAATCAAATTAGGATGCTGAACTGGAAGGTAGATCTTGTACTACATATAAGCAATGCATATGTCATTATATAAGCATTATTCATGAATCTTTTATAAGGAAGCTTTTGTACTCTATGTATTTGACCTTACTAAGAGTAGTATCAATAATTTATTGAGCACTTATAATATAATGAAATTTCAGAGACATTACTAATTCTACATATTTTAGCATTTATGCTTGAGCATAACACCTTTAATAGGGCATTACAAATTCCCACGCTCAAGTTACAATGTCGTGTTATAAAGTGTATGTTATGCTCTATGTAGGCAACATAAATGTTATTATGTAAAACATCATTTATGAATCTTTTACATGTTTTTTTAAATTTTTAAAAATGAATTTACTTATTTTTTTAATAGAAAGAACTGTATATTTCATCTTTTAACTTGAGAAATACACAAATATTCGAATATTAGAACTAGTAACCTTATTTTTTTTCATATTAAGCTATTTTCTAACAAATATCTCAAGATTAGTCACAAGTATATCAAAACCAATAAGCAATGCACTTGAAATATTGTAAGCAAATTGTCACAAGCAAGATTTTTGTGTAGAAAGCAGGTCATTTTTGTGAGTTTTTTGCAATGTATATTGTAGATTAAGTATAGATTTCCAAATTTTATTTTGAAAGCAGATAAACACAACAAAATTACAAGTAGAAAGCCCTAGATTTTTGTTATGCACTTCTATTGCATATTGTTGAAGAAAATAACAAAATTAGAGTAAAAAAAGTTAATAAGTTGATTAAACTTGCTTGCTGGAGCTTTTCCCCTCTTTCTTTTCAAAAAATTCAAAGAATTTGTTCATATTCGAGCTTAAACGACTTTGTTGCTCAATAGGCTTGCTTAATTCACTTATAAGAACTTAGATTCACAACTCAACAAATATTAGTGAAACTGTATTAGAAATTGAGTAAATGTATGTGATTTTTGAATTTTTACTTTTCGATTTTGACAAAATATAGAGAGAGAAGGAGACAGTTAGAGAGAAAGTATGAGCCTGACGGTTTTTTTTAAAAATACTTCTTGAATCTTCGAAGAACCAAGTTATGTGTTTAAATTTAATTTTTTTTTTCCTTTTTGATCTTTGGTATTGGCTTTCTTGGTTTGATATTGTGTTTTGTTGGGCTGACTATAGTTGCAACATACACTGAGTTTGTAGTGTTGCTTCTTTTCTAAGACCATGTTTGGTGAGTGAAACCGAAATAAAATGCAATCAGGACTTGATACTTGGAGGATTGAGGGTGAGACTTGAATCCTGAAACCACGTGCTCAAAGGCAACAGAAATGGAATCAAATTCCACTTATTGTTGTTTTTGGTTGACAATTATGGAACGAAATCATGCCTATTCTACTTCAAAATATTTTTACACTAACTTTCTTCTCTTATTTGTGTAATTAACTATTTTTGTAATCATTTTATAATTTAACTATTGAATTATAATGCAACCATGCAAGTTATACTTTCATATCTCTGTCTAATTGAGGTAACAATTTTTTGACCAAGGGGAATAAATTTTATAAACGCTCAGTTTTAAAACAAATTAAATTTATAAATTGAAGCATAAGCCTATAATTTTTTAACCAAAAACAAACAGGCATAGCTATCCCAACTGAAAATTGTAATTTGAAAAACAAACAATTTCATTAATCCCAAATTTCAGAAGTGAAGTCATCGACAATATCTCTTCCAACCTCACCGTTGCTCTCCAACCATCGCTCTCACCGTGGATAGTCGCGCTCCGCCGTCGACTCCAATTCCGACTCCAACTCCACCTTTGCCGAAGCTCTCCCTCTCCCCTCTTCCTCTTCAGCTCTAATCTATCTTCTTCGGTTTCCCTTCTACGCTTCTGCTCAAATCCATCAGGGCTTCTCTATGACAACATTAGTAAACCCTCATCAAAGCCTCTTTGTTTCTCCACGACAGTGTATAAACATGGCGGCAAATCCAACTTCACCTTTGCCAAAGCTCTCTCTCCCCTCTCTTCTGACCCTCCTTCCATCACTCTTCAAGGTCAACAAATTCTCTGATGCCAAATCCCTCTTACTTTCCTTCATCTCCTTCGATTCCCAACACACCCTTCACAAACACCTCCTTCACCCTTCCTCTCACCTCCCCCAACCCACCAGGGCCTTCTATGACACTGCCATTGGTGCTTATTCCCATTTGGGTAATCCCCATTTCGCCGTTCCCATCTTCAAGAAGATGAAGCGCCTCAAGCTCAAACCCAAGCTTCTCACTTGCAACACCCTGCTCAACTCATTGGTAAAACACCCATCTTCTCATTCTATTTCAATTTGTCGGGAATTGTTTGATGACATGGCTCAAATTGGGATTGCCCCCAATGTCAATACTTTCAATATTTTGATTAATGGGTACTGCTCAGAATTTAGGTTTAAGGATGCTTTGGAGGTGTTGAAGCTCATGGAGGGTTTCGAGTGTTCACCTGATAATGTTACTTATAATACAATATTGGATGCTTTGTGTAAAAAGGGCCGCTTGAATGAGGTGCGGGAGTTGTTGGGTGATATGAAGAGTAGAGGATTGGTTCCTAATAGGAATACTTATAATATATTGGTTCATGGGTATTGCAAAATGGGATGGTTGAAGGAGGCAGCCCAGATAATTGATTTAATGACTCAGAACAATTTGTTGCCAGATATTTGGACTTATAATATGTTGATTAATGGGTTGTGTAATGAGGGGAAGATTGATGAGGCTTTTAGGATGAAAGACCAAATGGAGAAGATGAAATTGTCGCCGGATGTGGTTACTTACAATACTTTGATAAATGGGTGTCTCAACTCCAGGAACAGGGATGAGGCTTTTAGGTTGCTAGATGAGATGAATGACAGGGGAGTGGCCAAAAATGCTGTCACCCACAATGTAATCATCAAGTGGTTTTGCAAGGAAGGGAAGATTGAAGAAGCAAAGAATGCCTTTCAAAAGATGGAAGTGGATGGCTTACCCCCTGACTCTGTGACTTATAATACCTTGATAAATGCACACAGCAAAGCGAGGAACTTTGCAGAGGCATTCAAGATGATGGATCAGATGTGTAGGAGAGGCTTTAAGATGGATATCTTTACACTAAATACTTTTCTTCATGCTCTTTGTATGGAGAAGAGGCTTGATGAGGCTTATCATCTCCTGAATAGTGCGAGTAAGCGCGGTTATGTGGTTGATGAAGTGAGCTATGGCACTTTGATTACAGGTTACTTCAAGGATGAACAGGAGTGTAGAGCAATGAAGGTCTGGGATGAGATGAAAGAGAAAGGGATCATTCCAAGCATTTCCACTTACAATTCTATGATTGGAGGACTGTGCAAATCGGGGAAAACTAATGTGGCTATTGACAAGTTGAATGAGCTTCTAGAGAATGGATTGTTCCCGGATGAGATTACATACAATACTATAATCCATGGTTACTGCTGGGAGGGTAAGGTTGAGCAAGCATTTCAATTTCACAACAAAATGGTTGAGAATTCATTTAAGCCCGATGTATACACCTGTAATATTCTTCTTCGCGGACTTTGCAATGATGGTATGCTGGAAAGAGCTCTTAGACTTTTCAGTGCATGGATCTCAAAAGGGAAAGAAGTTGATGCAGTCACTTACAACACTTTGATAAGAAATCTGTGCAAGGAAGGACGACTTGAGGATGCTTTAATCCTTGCCAAAGACATGGAGGAAAAGGATCTAGAGCCTGATAGGTACACCTATGATGCCATTTTCAGTGCCCTTCTGAATGCAGGAAGAAGCGAGGAAGCAGAAGAATTCAGGGAAAGAATGGTTGAGATCGGAAAAGTAGAGGATCATTCCTCACAACTTGAAAAGCCAGAAATTGCTGGGACTGGTGATGTTAGTGTGAATCTGGATTCAGCTTCTGAAGCTTTTTCAGAGAAGATAAATGAACTGTGTACAGAAGGGAAATATAGGGATGCAATGGACACATATGAAGAGGCCTATCAAAAAGGAGTAGCTGTAAATAAGACGGCTTATTTCACTTTGATGGAGGGGCTGCTTAAGAGACGAAAAAGCACATCGAAACGAGTGCACACATAATAAGTTGCTGATTCTATGGGCCACACGAAATTAGATGTTCCAAGCAGGCAACTAGCTGAGGTACTTATTTAGAAACTTGAAACACATTTGTTTTATGCTTCTACTCCTGCTCACTTTTCTGTATCTAAGTGCTCCTTAGCCCTAAGTTCTAATCCTTTTTTTTTTTTTTTTTGTGGGTAAGTAATCAAGAGGTATATTAAATGGACACCAATGAGATGTCACCCATGTACACAGGGGGCAAATACAAAAACATTATGCCCTTAAGCTCTCATCCATAATGCAATCGACAAAAGCCAAAAAATTTTAAATTTTTGTTACCACTGATCCTGACATCCCAGCTATATAACAAATTAACAAACTCAAAAATAGAGCTTAAAATCTTGAAACGAAAAGACTTTGTCCTCAAAAATACGACGATTTCTCTCATTCCAAGTAGCCACCAAATAGCCAAAGGAACCATGTTCCAAACTCCAAGGACCCAACTCTTCTTCATCCTTCTCCTCCAAGCCACTACCACATCTCTCACATTAGAAGGTCGAACCCAATTAATCCCCATAAGAGAGAGAGAGATAAATCCAAAGCGAAGAAACCCATCGACAATGTACAAGTAAATGATCCACAGTTTCTTCCTCCCCCAAACACATGGAGCATCTACTTGGACCTCTAAAATTTCTTCTTTTAAGCATGTCATCCATAGGAATTTTGCTTAAGGTTTCTGCTTTCTGATCCTGTCAAATGGTTTCTGATCCTGTCAAATGGTTTCTGCTTTCTATAGGTTCCATATTTTCTTTCCTTCAATTTCGCCTACTATTTAGCATACAAATTATTACTGTGGATAAGTACTGGGAAATATTAGGTGTTTGTAAGAAAATTTTTATTGGCTGCATCAGCAGTCATGTCATTATTTATTCAGTCTCCTTCTTTGCCCAAGGAATCTGGTCTGGTTACTTTTGTCAACTACTCAACTTTACATTATACTGGAATTTAGGTTTTTCTTTTTGTATTTGTATAACTGTCCTTTCTTTTTGGGTACTAAGAATGTGTCTAACATCTACAGATTACAGCTGAACATAATCGAACCAATACCCTGAAGTCTCACCAAGGAATAGTTTTTTCTTCCCCTCCCCCCCCCTTTTTGGGGGGGGGGTAGGAAGGGGGGCATAAGGGGGGGGGGTAGGAAGGGGGGCAATATATGCCCAATCTTACTCTGTACAAGTGAATTTTAGAGGTTATGGTATTGTCCGTAGATTTGAAAAGCATTGACAGTCTATTACTGTTACTGCATGACCAAAAAAAAGTAGAGGAGATTTTATGGACCATTTTAATTTAGTTACTATCTGGGCCACTGAAAACCGGAGTTGTAAAATTTTCTACTAACCTTCTAAGCTATTTAGAACATCAATGCTAGTAGGTTTCAGATCTATCCAGGCAACGATTCAAAGTGCGGTTTCGATTGCGGTACGGCAAAGTGACTCTAATGCGGCAATCACGTTCCATATCTTGGTTGTCGTGGGGTGAAACGAAGGTCGCCCAACTTCAAAACCTCTGTGATGTGGCTGATTCGTTGGCCACATTTTGAATCCATGATCTGGGGGGAAAAATCAAATCTGTTTGTTGGGTTTATTAATAAAACGATGGGGCAATATGTGACTGAAAGTGCTCAAATGAATGCCCTGATGTTATGGTTGCCTCTGCTTATAATTACATATCTTGTGACGTGCATGTCAAGGAAGAACCAAAGGCATTATGTATTGTGTTATCTTTTAGTATGTCAATCAGGGGAATACGAAGGGTATTAAGTATCATTCGTTGTTAGCTTTAGGCAGTAACAAGAACAACAACAATCCCTGTACCGCCTTCTGGATTCCTAAGTGGCTGGGTATGGGGAGATTAAATTGTAACCAGACAAACAGAAAGCTGGTTTGACTGTTTGAGGAGGTCAATAAAGAAAATTTCATTGAATGCCAAATTGAATCTTGAATGTTAAATAAAAACTATTGTATACCCTATTAAGAAAGCTTAAGAAGTCATCCTTTAAACCATAAGATCACAGTGCTTATAAAAAAGGTTATGTGGACAAGAGGGCGCTGACAAGAAGCACGGGTTTATAAACAAAAGGATCAACTTCACTGTCCTAAAAACAACTAAGCGCAAATTCTAGGGCGACAGATATTCTGGTAATCCTGTCAAGGGTGATATCCTCAACCTCTATATGGCTAAGTCATGTTTCATGACCTGTCTAATGCTCTTTCTAGGCCTACCCTTTATTCTCTTAGCAGCCCTAATAGCAATATGTGGCAACTTTCTCACTGGGGCATGTGGCTGTCTGTGTCTTACATACCTTAGTCATTGCAATGTAGTTTCATGCATATCCTCAATTAGTCTGGTCCAACCATAGTTACTTGGACCGAGAATGCCTAGTTTGCTTGGGCAGCTTTCAGTGTGCAGTGTGCCACCGAGTATGGGTTTCAGAATGTGGTATCTCTCTTAGTGGATAATCTGATACACTGGAATATATTTTAGGTGTTTTTCCCCTCAAAAACGAAAGTCAAGTAATACTTGAAAGAAATGTAGAAGAATAACAACCAGAACAATGAGAATAAGTAAAAAAGGCACACCAAGCCTAAATTTATGATAAATACTTGATTTTGCTTGCAACCTGCCTGTAGAGATGTGTTCGTCAAATTTGCCAGATTTGGCTAGTTGATGGGAGAATCGCATTTCTGGATGCACAACCAATTTGTGGAGTCAGGGGATTTGAGGTCCAACTCCTAGCTTTTCTGGAGTAACTGTTTTTTTTTTATTTTTTTATTTTTATTTTTTTTAAAAGGGTCTTTGCTGGGGAAGCTGCTTGCCTGAAGCAGCATTCTTATCTGAGCCCAGGCTTGTACCGGATGAACTGGCTATTCATCAGCGGCATATATCTATACTGGCACCTAGCTTGAGCCTTGAACGCCTGATAGCTACCTGTTAGAACTTGACTTTAAGTTTAACCTGCAATCTTTCGTCAAACAGGGCCCATGACGTATACCTGCATTCTGTTATCTTGCTGGATTTTGTTTCATGATATCCTTGCCTATCGTCAGCTTTAGGCGAACTAGGAAGTAAGGAATGCTTGGACTTATCTTTTTATGGGATGAATAGAATGGCTGAACGTTTTTATATAGAAGTTGGTTATATGCTTTGCATGTTGCTGACATGTGGTGCTTCATACTTGAGCTTGTTAGTACTAATGAGTTCCCATGAATTCTCTTATTCTTATGAAGAAAAACAAAGGTTCAAATGTATCTACAATCTCTCTGTTGCTGCTAAGAAGCTGTTTCGATGACTATGCCTCATGCTAAAATTGATAGAAGTATAGTGTAGCTCAGGTGACAAAAATAATAACATTAAATGTAGATCTGTTTGTCAGAGATGTTTTGTTAACAACAATTAAGGACTCAGGTTGGCAATCCAAAATCACATTAATGAGTTCCTGACATAGTTCATTGGTAAATATAAAAATTATGGCTGCAAAGGGCTAGAAAATCGTCTGTTCTTCAGTGGAAATTTTTGAGCTGCGGGATCTTGAGCACTTGTTTGCGTTATTTCTCTGTCTTTGGAAATTCTTATTTACAAAATGTCCAAAGTTCCATGCTGAGACAAAAAGTATACCTCCACTTGGCCTAAGACTTAAAGGAGCCTTTTGATGTAAAGTTTCTTTTGTCACTACACACGCCATTTGTATTTGCTCATGCTTGGGAGTGTCACCAAAGAAGGAACGTTAGACCTGCAAGGGCTCATCACCAAAATATGATAGCTCCTCCACGCACATGCCATGTGCTTTGAACAAGTAGAAATCCTCATAAAACCATATGCCATTGTTATCAGATCCTTATGGATTTATCATTTTTCTCTTTCAAGTTTCTATGGCTGTTATTTTAGGGATACATGAACCCTAATGACGCTTCTCCATTGGAAGCCATTGCTATTCACGATTAGTTGGGTACATATTTTCTGTACTTATCAATGACTTATCAACAGGCCTGTACTTCTATGGGCTGGAAAAGTTTTCATGGTAGGAAGTTTATGTTTTTCCAATATAGGGTTCAATACAATCAATTTGCACTAGTTCAATTATACGATAGGTGATAGAGATCAGGTAAAAAGGGGAAAAAAGGGAGAAAATTAGAGAGAAAGAGGGAAGAGAGGGATTGTCATTTCTGTGCTCAAATCAATACTCATTCAATATTCGATAGTGTATGATTGATGATTGACAAAGGTATATGGACCCCTTATTTATAAGTGTATAACCTTCCTAATGCGAACTAATACGACTCCTAATAGAAATAGGAAAGTGTAATATTCCTAATAAGACTTGGATACTCTAACGCTAATCCTAATAGAAATAGGAAACCATAATAAACTATAATTATAATAAAATATCTTAATTATTATTCTTGTACTTCTTCCTAAGATAAGTCTTGATGAATCCATCATCTCTCCCCGGCTTGGAAAAACTCGCCTCCGGAGAGTTAGCTTGAAGATCCTTCCAGTAAATCAGGAGTGATGCGACACATATCCTCCTCATGAACCCAAGAATTATCGGATTGGGGACGACCTTTCCAACGGACCAAGAATCGTTGAAAACCTCTCGTACCAGTGCTAACAATCTCATCTTTCAGTATGACTTCAACTTTACCGACCGCTAATGGCGGAGCAGGAAGCAACTTAGGACCGAAATTGAAGAAGTCGCGGAACCACCTGTAACGCTCGTGGAAAATGTGGGAGGCGCAAAAGTACCTCGCTAAAGTGTCAAATCCTCAATGTTGAAGACAGGACTAATAGTTAAATCAAAGGGTAAGTCAATTAAGTATGCATTGGAGCAAGGATGTTTCAAAATGCGATAAGGTCCGTAAGCTCGAGCAAAGAGCTTTTTAAAAGGATGTTTTGGAAATCTTTCAGGATGAATTCAGATCATCACATAATCACCCTCATTAAGCTCTAGCTTTCTAAGATGCACATTGGCAGCAAGTTTATAATTTTCATTACTCTGTGGAATTTTCTGTTGAACATCGGCATGCACATCATGAATATGTTTAGCAAAATTTTCAACAAATTCAGCAGGCCAAGAATCAATAGGTAATGTCACTAAATCAATAGGAAGACGAGGAGCAACACCATGCACAACTTCAAATGGACTCTTTCCAGTGGACTTTTTCATAGCATTGTTACAAGCAAATTCAGCAGTAGGTAAAACCAAAATCCAAGTATTAGGTTTCTCATAGACAAGACGTCGAAGGGCCTGTTCTTTTTGTTGGTCTTTTCTGATTTACTAAATTTAATCCACTTCAATCCACTTCAACCCACTTCAATAAAAAATATCAACTTTCAACCAACTTTAATCCACCTCTTTCAAAATTTTATTCTTACTATTTTAACCAACTTCAACCAATATTCCAACTTCAATCTACTTCAACTTACTTCAATCCATTTCAATAAAAAATACCAACTTCAATCTACTTCAACCTACCTCAATTAACTTCGTCCTTTTACCAACTCCAATTTGTCAACGAAAAGAACAGGCCCTAGGAAGGTTACCTGGACTTCGATTGACAACCTCGGTTTGTCCATTAGTTTGAGCGTGGAAAGCAGTAGAAAATTTTAAGTGGGTGTCAAACAGTTTCCACAATGGCCTCCAAAACTCACAAATTTAACATCCATATCGGACACAATAGATGATGGCAAACCATGCAAATGAACAATTTCCCTAAAGAAGATCCTTGCAACATGGGATGCATCAGCAGTTTTGCTACAAGGGATGAAATGTGCCATTTTAGAAAACCTATCCACAACAACGAGAATGCAATCATGACCTCTAGCAGTTCGGGGAATACCTAAGCGGGAATGTTTGGAACAGGTAAAGGAATATATAAGCCACTGTTTTGCTTCCTAGCTTTCGCAAACTGGCAAGTTCGACAGTGAGACATAACTCGGGCCACATCCTTGCGTAAGCAGGGCTAAAAAAAGGTTTAGTAATAAGAATGGTGGTCTTATCCCGACCCAAATGACCAGCAAGACCTCCATCATGCAATTCCCATATTAGAAAATCACGAAGCGATGTGTTAGGAATGCACAACTTTGATCCATAAAGTAAATAGCCATCCACAATCATGTAATCGGCAAAGTCACGACGGTTACCATGCAAAACCTCATCATTAGTCTTAGCAAAGTCCGGACACGAGGTGTATTGGTCTTTCAGTTTTTCAAATCTAACAAATGATGTGGTCCATCTATGCAATAGAAGTCCTACTCTACTCAAAGCATCAGCAATAATATTTTCAACACCTGAACGATGTTTAAGCACGAAGGAATAATCTTGAAGGAACTTAACCCACTTAGCGTGTTTCTCTCTAAGTTTTCTTTGGTCGTTAATGAATTTCAATGCATCATGATCACTCCAAAGAACAAACTCCTTGGGAAGGAGATATTATCGACAATGTTCCAGGCAACGCACTAAAACATAAAACTCTTTCTCATAGGTGGTGTACTTATCTCTCTAAGAATCATTAAGCTTCTCGCTAAAGTAAGCTATGGGATGTCCTTCTTGACTCAAAACACCTCCTATCCCAACCCCGGAAGCATCACAAGCAAATTCGAACACTTTAGAAAAATCAGGATGGCGTAAGACAGGGGCCTTAGTCATTTTCTTTTTAATTAGGCTAAAAGCTTCTTTCATAGGTTTAGTCCATGTAAGCGCACCTTTCTCAAACAATCAGTAATAGGAGCCATAATGGAACTAAAATCCTTGATAAAGCGCCTATAGAAAGTGGCTAACCTATGGAAGCTTCTCACATAAGAAATGGTTTTAGTTTTGGGCTACTCTACTATAGCTTGAACTTTTTTGGAATCGGCAGAAATTCCTTTCACGGACACAACAAACCCAAGGAAAACAACCTCATATTGAAAGAACACGTAGCCAAATTCATGTATAGCTTTTGTGCTCGAAGGACCTCAAGGACTAACCGCAAGTGTTTCAGGTGTTTTTCCCTGGCAGGGCTATATATTAGAATGTCATAAAAGTACACTACCAAAAATTTCCCAAGGAAAGGGCGAAGAATATGAGCTATGATTCTCATAAAAGTACTAGGAGTGTTGGTTAACCCAAAGGACATAACTAACCACTCAAACAGTCCTTTAGGAGTCTTACAAGTAGTTTTCCACTCATGCCTAGGGCTAATCCTCAATTGATGGTATCGTGCCCTGAGGTCAATTTTAGAGAACCACTTAGATCCTAACATTTGGTTCAACATATCATCAAGTCTAGGTATAGGAAACCTACATTTCACAGTAATTTTATTAATGGCTCTACTGTCAATACACATCCTCGAAAAGCCATCTTTCTTAGGTCAAGAGGGCTGGAGCAACACAGAGACTAAGATTATACTGAATGAAACCCTTTTGTAGAAGCCCCTTAATTTGTCTAGTAAGCTCTTCACGTTCACCAGGGTTCATTCTATAGTGAGGTAAGTTAGGTAAGGGCGATCCTGGGACAATGCCTATAGCATGTTGGATATCCCTGAAAGGAGGTAGTTCAGTAGGAAGATCGTCAGGAGATACATCCTTAAATTCGCTAAGAAGTTCAATAAGATCAAGGGACATCTCACATGTAGTAGCACAGGGAAACACAGGTGGGTCTTTGGCTACTAATGCTAGCAACATGCTAGACTATTTTCCTTTTATTTTACATTCATATCCAAATAAAAAATGTAACTTCTTAGCCTGTTCCTTAGACTGAGGCAATTTACGGTTAGTTCCTTTGGGATTATTATGTTTCGAGAGTCGAGCAGGAGCTAACTTAATCCTCTTTCCATTATAAATGAACACATACATGTTATCCTTCCAAAATTGGTGGCATTTTTGTCATATAGCCAAGGACGACCTAACAAGATGTGGGTAACATCCATAGGTGATACATTACACCAAATCTTTTCAAAATACGCACCTAATTGGAGAGGGACTTCACATTTCTCAGAAATGATCAAAGATGTCTTATAAACCCAAACAACCTTAATAGGGGTGGAATAGGGTATCGTCTTAAGGCTGAGAAGTTTTACAGCACACTTAGAAATCACATTCATGGAACTACCGTTATCAATGACTAAACGAAGAATCTTACCCCCACATAGCATTTTAGTCTCAAAGATAGCAGTACATTTCCAAGAGTCACAATCAGTAGAAGAAAGAAAACATCTCATGACAATAAGATGTGCCTCTCTCTCTCATCGTCTTCATGCTCACTCTCGGTAGCAGTGTCACCAACAACAGGATAGATAGTCTCATCTATCTGGCCATCATCTTCAAGAGTTTCTAATCCTATAATAATAGCGTAGTTGGGACAGCGAGATGCTGGATGCCCTTGCTCATAGACATACCATGGAAGACAATGATGGAGAAGGGAGGAGAGGGGGTGAGGTGAGGGAACTATTTTTAGCTGAGCTCAATGGTTGGCTAAGCTGAACTTTGCTCTTTACAAATTGACTATTCTGTGATTGCCCTTTAGATGTAAGTGGTTTTCTAAAATGTGACAGATTTGGAGGGCTTAGATTCCCTGGCTTGGGAAACCCACCTGCGAGAATAGGAAGGCTTTTTGTACTTCTCTATTTCTAGGGCCTTTTGGTAAGCCTCCATTAAGGACTCAGGATGGTGTAGGCTCACCTCTCCCTTAAGGTCATCTCTAACTCCATTAATGAACCTAGTCACAGTTACCCATTGTTTTTCTCTAGCAGCGCATCTGAGTTTCTTTTCTTCAAATTGGGCATAATAATCTGACACATTAGTATCCAATTGTTTCAGGTTCAACCAATTATCTATCATTTGTCTTTTATGGAATGGATGAAAATACTTTTCCTTTAATTTTTGTTTCATCCCACAAAGTTATGGAGGCTCACCTTGGTGATCTACCTCCGTTTGAACACTCTGCCAGTATTTCTTAGCAGACCCAATAATTGGCAAAACGGACTCTATTGAATTCAAAGTAGTCCTCTAGGCGGTCTAACCAATCAACAAAAGCATTGAGATCATGGCTACCATCAAATTCAGGCACATTAACCTTGACTTTTCTCTTCACATCATAAGGATCGTCATGTATTTAGTTTCTTGGATAGCCTTGGTCTCTTCTAGGTCAATGGTACCTATAATGTTGATCTTGGTACCTACCTCTATGGTGGTAAGGTTGCGGTCCATCAGATTCGTCATGATAGTACTCATCATCTCTAGAACCATTAGGTTTGTGACCAATGTCTTCAGGTTCTGTCCTCAGCACAGGGTCCTATTAGACTTCTCAAAGGTAAGAGTTTTTCAGATGAATAACTAAGTCAACAAGTTTGGGTCCTCCAATCTGGACATTACTAGAAATAGCCATATTATGCACACATTGAGACAAGTGAGATTATAGTTTCTGTTCCAATTTTGTAACACTTCCATGAATTCGGAGTGAACTATGACAGAGCTAATACCTCTACAAGTGGGATGTTAGTGCCTTATGTTTAGACTGCTTTCTTGGAATGTGAGGGGCGTTAATGACCGCGACAAGAAAGTTTTGCTTAAAAGTTTTTTGAGAGACTGGAGATGTGATCTTGTGTGTCTTCAAGAGACAAAAATGGAGGCCGTTTCACTTTCAGATGTTCGCACTTTATGGGGTAATCACTCTGTTGATTTTGCAGCCCTTAATGCAGTAGGCTTGTCAGTGGGTGTCCTTGTAATGTGGAACAAGAGTGTGTACCGCTTGGTGTCTTCTTTTTGTGGAGACTTCTCGATCACTTGCATTCTTCAAATGGTCGAGAGTGGTTTCACTTGGGCTTTCACAGGTGTGTATGGCCCTTAATTTAGGACTGAGAAATTGAGATTTTGGGCAGAGCTCCATCTTATTAAGGACGAGTGGTCTAGGCCTTGGTGTGTAGGAGGGGATTTCAATGAAATCTTATACCCCCACGAAAGGAGCTCGGGTTTAAGTCCCTCTAATTCTATGGGGGAATTCCATAGCTTTATTAATAGGTGTGCTCTTGTTGATCTTCCTTTACAAGCGGGTGGCTTTACTTGGTCTAGATGTGGCGAGGTTCCAGCCAGTTCAAGACTTGACCGTTTTCTTATCTCCTTGGAATGGGAGGATCATTTTATCGACGCTATTCAAACAAGGTTGCCTAGACCTCTTTTAGATCATTTGCCTATTTGCTTAGAAAATTGGTCATTTTAGAGGGGGAGAATTCCTTTTAAATTTGAGAATATGTGGCTTGAAGTTGAGGGTTTTGGGGATCTTATTAAAAGATGGTGGGAAGAGGCTAGTGTTGAGGGATATGCTAGTTTCGCGGTTGCGAAGATATTGAAGGTGATCAAAGCGGAAATCAAGAAATGGAATAGAGAGGTCTTTGGGGATATCAAGATTCGGAAGTACAACCTCATGGATTCTATTAACCAACTTGATTTAAAAGAGAAAACTTCTGGTCTTTCTAATAAGGAATTGGGGCAGAGAAAAGCTGACAGAGATGAGCTAGCAAAAGTCATCCTTATGCATAAGATATCCTGGAGACAAAAGTCGAGGGCATTGTGGCTTAGAGTTGGAGATCGGAATACAAGATTTTTTCATAGAGCAGCTAATTTTCGTAGGAAATTCAACTCTATGTCTTTTGTGATTGTGGATGGAAACCGTTTTGAGGATTATGACGAGATGAAGTCTTCCATCCATGGGTTCTATAAATCCCTCTTTACTGAGTCTGAAGCTTGGAGGCCAAAGGTTGACAACTTGAGGATGCCCTCCTTATCAGTCTCTGCTAGAGAGGGGCTTCAGTTGGAGTTCTTAGAGGAGGAAATTTTTAAAGCTATTCATGATTGCTATGGCGATAAATCTCCAGGCCCAGATGGTATGACTATGGCTTTTCTCTAGACGAATTGGGACACTCTTAGGAGTGATGTTCTAAGGATATTTTCAGAGTTTTACCACACTGGGAAATTTGTGTCAAGCCTCAATGCTACTTTTATTGGGTTGATTCCTAAAAAAGCTAATGCAGAGGATATTAGAGACTACTGACCGATCAGTTTAGTCGGTTGCATTTACAAGCTTCTTTCTAAAGTTTTAGCCCAAAGATTGAGAGGTGTGATAGGGTCTCTTATCTCAGAGAATCAGAATGCCTTTGTAGGGGGCTGTTAGATTCTGGATGCCGTTCTCGTTGCAAATAAGCTTATTGACTCTAGAATCCAGTCCGGGATTCCAGGAGTTGTCTGTAAGTTGGACATTGAAAAGGCTTATGACCATGTCAATTGGGAATTTTTGATGTATGTCTTGAGTAGAATGGGATTGGGGGAGAGGTGGATCACTTGGATCCGACAATGCGTCTCTTTGGCTTCCTCTGTAATACTTGTCAATGGTTCTCCTACAGATTTTTTCTCAGCTTCTAGAGGCCTTCGCCAAGGGGATTCAATCTCTCCACTTTTGGTTTTGTTGGTCATGGAGGTTTTCACGAGAATGTTGCCCGCAGCCACTTCAGTAGGTCTCCTATCTGGGTTTTCAGTGGGCTGAAGGAACGCAACTACCATTAATATATCCCATCTTCTCTTTGCTGATGATACAATCATTTTTTGTGATAACGATTGTGAGCAGATGGTGAACTTGCGTTGTATTCTCATTTGGTTTGAGGCAGTGTTTGGTCTAGGAGTCAACTTGGTTAAAAGTTCTATTTTGCCAATGGGCCAGGTGGATAATATTCAATTGCTAGCGGGTGTGTTAGAATGCACTGTGGATTCTTTTCGTACCTACTATTTTGGTCTCTCTTTTGGAGCAAAATACAAAGATAAATCTATCTGGGAGCCAGTTGTGGAAAGATTTGAGAAAAAGCTCTCTGGATGGAGAGCTAACTATCTTTCCAAGGGTGGTAGACTCACTCTCATCCGAAGTGTCCTTTCTAGCTTGCCCACTTACTTCCTATCTCTTTTTTCGATACCGGCTTTAGTGGCGGCCAAGTTGGAAGCCATTCAAAGGAAATTTTTTGGGGCTCCTTTGGTGTTAATTTCAAGTATCATTTAGTAAGATGGGATATTGTTAAGCTTCCCATGTCAGACGGAGGATTGGGAGTAAGAGACCTGAAGCTCTTTAATGAGGCTCTGCTTGGTAAGTGGCTCTGGTGATTCATGAATGAGAAGACCAACATTTGGAGGAGGGTGATTTGTACTAAGTATGGTGAGGAGGGGCTTGGGTGGTTTCCCTCTAGACCAAATGGTTCGTATGGAGTAAGCCTTTGGAGGTTTATTTGTAAAGGGTGGGATAGATTTTTTCCTCATCTTTCTTTTAAGGTGGGCGCTGCCTCTGCCATTTTGTGTTGGCATGACCGCTAGGGTGAAGGTGCTCTTTTGAGGGACCTTTTCCCTTCTCTTTATACTCTTGCGGAGAATAAAAAAGCTACTGTGGCGGCCTATTATGACAATGTGTCGGTGTTGTGCATTTGGTCACCTATTTTTATTCGTGATGCCTTAGTGGATGATGCCTCCCTTATAAGCTTGCTTATTAAGCTGAATGGGATTCTGATCGGGCAATCCTCTCTTGATTCAGTCAAATGGGATCTCAATCCTAAAGGGAGCTTCACGGTGAAGTCTTATTATATGAGGCTTGCCTCTATGCCTTCTGCACCTTTGCATCGAATATGGGGAATGTGTTTTTCATGGAAGATCATTTGGAAATCTATGGCTCCATTTGGAGTGTCTTTTTTGGTTTGGGAGGCTACCCATGACAGTATATTGACTTTCGATAATTTGCAAAAGAGGGGTAAGATCTTGGTGAACTGGTGCCCGTTATGCAAGGCTGCAATGAACCACTTATTGCTTTATTGCCCTTTGCAAGAGCTCGTTGGGATCTAGCCCTTAGTTGCTTGGGAGTTTCTTGGGTTTTGTCCAATTCTATTTCGGAACACCTCTATGCATGGGAGGGCTTTTTTAGTAGAAAAGCGAAGAAGAAGATTGCTAGATTATTTCCTCATGCAATTTTTTAGAGCATTTGGCGTGAAAGAAATAGAAGAGTCTTTGAGGACATGGAGATGCCACTTCAATGTTTTAAAGATTATTTCTTCAAGGCTCTCTATTTTTGGGACAAAGGGATCTTTTGTTACTGTTCTCTTGATCTCTTAGATTTTGTGGATTCTGTTCATATGGGATGTGTATAGCCTTTTGTAGGATGCTATCTTTGCATCCAGTCTTTTGTTAATGAAATATATCTATTCTTTTCCTGATAAAAAAAAACACTTCCATGAATACCACCTAAAGAGTTCTGGAAACCCGTGATGGCGCGTTGGAGACCTTGCGCTTGATCCTCAACCCCACAAATACGTTGTTGATTTTCCTTGCTACCCTTTTGAAGTGACTCTTTAAGTTCATCCCATCTAGCGTTCCATTTTTTAGCCAATTCTAAAATATCATCATTAATGGATGCAAAAGTGCAACCATTAATTTTCTTACTCATCAGAGCATATATTTTTGTTAAACGCCCCGTTCCTCTTCCTCGTCGGCCACCACAGTTGGACCACACCCCTGCCGCCGCCAGACCACGATCGCCGATCATCAGTGTGCCACCCAGAAGCCACCTCGACGCGGCCCAGCCCCAACCTCCTTTCTCCCTCTCCTCTGCGTCGGGAAGACAGGTCGCGAACTCAGCAGGTGGCCGGTGAAGTTCAGGGTGCCTGGAATGGTCATCGGAGGGTTACCTGAAGTCCGGTGGACTTTGGGTCTCCGGGAGCTGCCGGCCGCCCCTTCGCCGGTCGTCTTTTTTGGTTTCAACGGGTTACCCTTTGGTTTTCTTAAGATCTGTGCGTCGGAGGAGGGTGTGTTGGTATTTGCCGATCAAGGTGTTGGGTTCGCCAGAAGTTTCTGTCACCGCCAGCAAGCTCAGTGGCGGTTTCCGGTCGCTGGCGAACTTTCCGGCCGACGGAGTCTCGCTGGAATTTCTCCAATCCATCTTTTCCGCCCGCGGAATCTCCTGTTCTGTCCTTCCGTGGTTTCCGGCCAGCCACGAGTAAGTGCTTTTTTCTACTCCTCACGTTTTTCTCCTCCCCGGGCAGTGCACACCACTGCTGGGCAGTAGGGGTTTTTTCTTTTCGCTTTGTGGACTTTTTTCTTCTGGCTACGCTGCGTTGCCCGTCTCTTGGTCATGTATGCCTCTGTGAGGGTGGAAGGGAAGGTCCTGGACGTGACTGGGGGTGATGGAGGCCTTTTTCCTTTTAAGGTTACTGAGGCTAATAGGAGGAAAAGGTCATTTATCCGGTTGAGCTTCCAGGAATTTCGCTGGTTGGTAGTACAAATGGTTCGATTCTGTTTCTCGAAGGGAGAACCATTGTGGTTGAAAACTTTCAGGTGGGGTCAGAGGTGCCGGTTGCTTCAACTAAGAAAGAATAGCAAAGGTGGATTCATTGTCCTCTCTGTGTTGGCTAATGGTGGGTAGGCTAGATCAGTGATCTTTCCTGAGGGAGCTAAGGCAGAGGGCTGGTTTAGGGTCACAAAGATTCTTAAGGAGACTTTGATTGAGGGTCATAAGAAGCCTTCTCCTCCACCAAGGAATGTTTTTATTCCCTCCAGGTTTCCGGTGAGTAGGGAAAGGTCTTTTGCTAATGTTGTTCGAGGTCATCCGGGTGGCTCCCCTAATTCGCCGTTGATGGGGTGGAAGTGTAGGGATTGTGGTTCATGGGATGTGTCTGCAGCCGTGATTTGTGAAGAACAAAATGTTAGCGGTGATGTGTTGAAGCAGAAGGTCTCTTTTAAGGACAATGTTAATGATGCGACGATGCCTCCTTGTAAGAAGAATGGTTCGAAGGAGTTTTTGGAGGCTTCTTCTCCCTGTCTTAATCAATTCCAAGTGTTGAGAGATCTGTTGGAGAATTATCCCTCGTCTGATTTTGAGTGTAACTCACACCGCAGTTCTCCGTGCGCCTCAAGGATCACAGAATCACCTCTGAATGTGATGGAGGAGGAGTTGCATCCTACAGCTTGTTCACCATCTACGAGTGTGCTTGTTTACTCTCGTAGGAAGAAGCTCCGAAAGACTAATCTCGTCGTTTCTGAGTCGGGCTCTCCTATTATGCAGGAGGTGGGAGGGCCCTCTTCGTTTGAGGAAGCTCTACCTCAAGCCCACCCTCAAGGTTTAGATGGTGCTGCATTGCCCGGTTTTAGTGATTCAGGGAATGTTAGTGAAGGGTTAGCATGGGTCTTGGAAAGAATGGTCTTTTTTTGTAAGAAGATGGGTCTGGCCATTGAAGGTAGAGAAATGGAGTTGCTTTCTTTCCTTGCATCGTTGGAATCAAATAGAATGCGAAGGGAACAGTCGGTTGAAGAGAGTATGCGGGATGAAGTTGATAGGGATAGGCTGTTTTCGGATGGGGCCAGCCGTTAATTTGCTTGCTTGCATTGTCAGGGGGCTCAATTGTCCAAATAAGCGGGGGGATGTTAAGTGGGTGTTGCGTACTTTTGCTTGCGATGTTGATATTCTCCAAGAATCTAAGTTGGAGGTGGTTAGTCGGCCTTTAGCGATTAGTTTGTGAGGTCGTCGACCGATTGAGTGGCTTTACTTACCTTCAGTGGGTCGCTCAGGAGGCATTATTGTCATTTGGGATCCTCAAGTCTTGGAGCTCGGTGAATCTCACATTGGGTCGTTTTCTGTGTGCTGTAGGTTTAAGTCTCTGGAGGATAATTTTGAGTGGGGTCTGATTGGGGTTTATGAGCCTAATGACGACTATATGCGACGGGTTTTATTTGAGGAGTTGTCGTTCTTTATGTCTTCTTGAGACATTCCGTGGTGTTTGGGTGGGGATTTTAATGTCATTAGTTTCCTTCAGAGAGATCCACAGGTGGTCGGTCGTCTTGGGCAATGAGAGAGTTCTCTAGTTTTATTGATTTTTGCAATCTCGTTGACCCTCCTTTAGGAGGTGCTCGTTTTACTTGGTCCAACTATGAGGAGGTTCCTGTGTTATCTCGCATCGATCGATTCCTCTTCTCGGTTGAGTGGAAAGATCATTTCCAGGGGGTTCATCAAGTTACCGTTCCGAAGATTACTTCGGACCATTTTTCCATTTTTCTGAGGGTTGGGGAAGTCTCTAGAGGTAGACTTCCTTTTAAATTCGAGAATATGTGGCTTGAGGCGAATGGATTTGATGACCTTGTCAAATCTGTTTGGGATGAACTGAATGTTATTGGCCCTTCGAGTTTTATTTTAGCAAAGAAACTCAACTTTTTGAAGACCAATCTTAAATAGTATAATAGGGAAGTGTTTGGCCATTTAGAGTTTAAGATAGCTAATCTGGTGGATAAAGTGAAGCTCTTAGAGGAGAAGGAACAGCAACAGTCTCTCTCTTGGGCGGATAGATTTGAGAGATTGGGAGTTAAAAAAGAACTCTCTATGGTGTGAAAATCCATTTATATCTTTTGGCGCCAAAGAGCAAAGCAACAGTGGATTGAGGATGTTGATCGTAATACCAAATTTTTCCACCAGGTGGCAAATAGGAGAAGAAAGTTTAATGCTATTCACAAAATTCAAGTGGATGGCGAGTTTTATGTTGATGCTGCCTCCGCCAGAAATGCGATTGTCAACTTCTATGAGAATCTGTATCATGAAGATCAACCGTCAAGGTTTTTTCTTGATGGAATCGCTTTTGCCTCTATTAGCCCTGACGATGCTAGCGATCTTGTGAAAGATTTTACTGAAGATGAAGTGTGGAATGCCATCTCTGAGTTAGGTAACGAGAAAGCTCCAGGGCCAGACGAGTTCAATATAGCTTTCTTTCAGCATTGTTGGTCTATTGTCAAGGGGGAGATTATGGGATTTTTTGCTGACTTTCATGATAAGGGTGTTTGTGAGTAAAGTTTAAATGCTACTTTTATTACCTTGATTCCCAAAGTGGCTGGTGCAGATGATATTAAGTCTTTTAGGCCCATCAGTTTAGTAGGAAGTGTATATAAGATTCTTGCCAAAGTCCTTGCTTCATGATTGAGGAGAGTGGTTGGAAAAGTTCTGGGTCCCTTGCAGCATGCCTTTGTTCCTGGCCGTCAAATTTTGGATGTTGCCTTGATTGCTAATGAGTGCAATGATTCTTGTATTAGATCTGGGATTTCTGGTATGCTTTGTAAGCTTGACATTGAGAAGGCTTATGATCATGTTTCTTGGAGTTTCCTCTTGGCTATTCTTGAGAAAATGGGCTTTCCAAACAAGTGGAGGAAATGGATCTCTTTTTGTACTTCCACTGTGCGCTTCTTTATCTTAGTTAATGGTGAAGCATCTGGTTTTTTCTCAAGCTCAAGAGGCCTCAGGCAAGGTGACCCGTTGTCGCCTTTATTATTCATTTTGGTTATGGAGGCTCTCAGTAGATTGGTGATTAAAGCAGATGAGGAAGGTTTCTTGAACGGCTTTCATATTACTAATCCTCATTCCGAGGGTTTGATGATATCCTATTTGCTCTTTGCCGACGATGCCTTTGTTTTTTGCAAGCCGGACGAGAGTAATTTGGGCTACTTAAGGTGCATCCTTCTCCTGTTTGAAGTTATGTCGGGACTAAGGGTCAACTTCTCCAGAATTGCACTCATTCCGGTTGGCGATGTGCCTAATGCTCATGTGTTGGCCCCTTTTTTGGCTGCGGAGTTGATCATCTGCCTTCTTCATACCTTGGTCTACCTCTTGGTGCTCCTTATAAGAGCATAGCAATTTGGGATCCAGTTATTGAGAGGTTTCATAAGAGATTGACAGGCTGGAAGTCAAAGCTTTTGTCCAGAGGGGGTAGATTGACTCTTTTGAGAAGCACTTTGTGTAGTCTGCCCATCTACTTCATGTTTTTATTCACCATCCCAGCTAGCATTGCTAATCGGTTAGAGAAAATCATCAGAGATTTTCTTTAGAATTTCAACGAAAATGGCAACGGCCTCACAGGGTCAATTGGAATGAGGTATGTCGTCCTAAACAGCAGGGAGGACTTGGCATAAGACCTCCTCATGTTATGAATGAAGCGTTGAGGACCAAATGGCTGTGGAGGTTTACAAAAGAGGATAGTGCTATGTGGAAAAATGTGATCAAGGCAAAATATGGGATAGACGAGTTGGGTTGTTGGAGTAAAAAGAGTCCTTATCCTCATGGGGTTGGTTATTGGAAATCTATCTTAGCAGATCTTGAGCATTTCAAATCTTTAGTGCATTTTGAGGTGAGGGATGGATCAAGGATATTATTTTGGCACGATGTTTGGTGTGGGGATCGCCTTTTTAAAAATCTTTTTTTCGATCTTTTTAGCATGGCTCGTCTAAAGTATGCCGCGGTTAAAGAAGTTGTTTCTTGGAACGGTGACGTTAGCCATTGGGATTTGATTTTTGTAAGGAGTCTTAATGATTGGGAAGAGGATGGTGTTTGTAATTTGTTAGCCGTACTTGCTGGCAAAAAGATTTTGTCCCAAGATAATGATGAGATTGTGTGGTCACTAAACTTTAAGGGTTTCTTTAGTGTCAAGAACTTTTGTTCCACACAATTTGAAGACTTGGACGATTGTGATTTTCTTGTCAAGTCCATTTAGAAGTCTAAAGCTCCCACAAAAGTGTGTTTCTTTGCTTTGGTAGCTACCTTAGGTAAGATTCCTACGGACGACATGCTTAATAGAAGAAATTTTAGAGGTCTAAGTAGATGCTCCATGTGTTTGGAGGAGGAAGAAACTGTGGATCATCTTCTTGTACATTGTCGATGGGTTTCTTCGCTTTGGGATTTATCTCTCTCGCTTATGGGGATTAGTTGGGTTCAACCTTCTAATGTGAGAGATGTGGTGGTGGATTGGAGGAGAAGGATGAAGAAGAGCTGGGTCCTTGGAGTTTGGAACATGATTCTTTTGGTTATTTGGTGGGCTACTTGGAAGGAGAGGAATCGCCGTATTTTCAAGGACAAAATCTTGTCATTTCAAGATTTCAAGCTCTATTTTTCGAGGTTGTTGTATAGTTGGGGTGTGGGGCTTGGTGGTGACAAACAGTTAAATTTTTTGGCTTTTATCGATTGCATAATGGATGAGAGCTTAAGGGCGTAATGTTTTTGTAGTGCCCCTTTTGTACGTGGGTGACATCCCCTTGGTGTCTTTTTAATATACATCTTTGATTACTTACAAAAAAAATAAAATAAAATATCATCATTAGTGCCCTTTTGTAAAGCTTTCAATTTTTGGTCAAGTTTATCAATTCTATCTTCAATTCCCTCAATTCTTTGTTCTAATACCATGACTCTTGTAACTGGCATGCAATAAAAGGTCTCTTTTTTTTTGGGGGGGGGGGGGGGAGGCTGTGGACACCAATAAATCAGCGCAAAACACACAAGCAAATCAAAGAATAAACTACTTCCAAAGCACTTGTAGCACGCAAGTCAATTAAGGAAATTATGCTACTATCCTAATCGTCCTGATTTGTTTTTTTTGAAAATAGAAAATAATTTTAGCTCTAAGCAAATAATTGACAACCTACTAATAATCTAAAGTACTAAAATCAAGGAAGAGATTTAACAATTACCAAAGTTGGAACTAACCTGTTCAGCAAGATACCACAGATGTCCCTTTGATTCGGACCTCAAAGTAGGTAGCAATGAGCAGGCTTCTTCGTGAAGCACTCAGCAGCATCAGCAACCAATGAGCAGCGGCAGCGCACCATAAACACAGCAGCAATTCTAGCAAGCAGGGTGTGGTGGGTTGAGGCTGATGGATGTGTAAAGCAGGTACGAGGGTTAGAAGGCTCGAAACAACATTTTTTTTTTAAAAAAAATTGTTTCAAACACTTGGTTTAGTTGCAGCTGAATTTGGGATTTGGGTTGGCTAGGAATCGAGAACTCACTTTGATACCAAGTTATAGAGATCGGGTTAAAAAAAGGGAGAAAAGGGAGAAAATTAGGGAGAAAGAGGGAAGAAAGGGATTGGCATCTCTGTGCTCAAATCAATATTCATTCAATATTTAATAGTGTATGATTGATGATTAACAAAGGTACATAGATCCCTTATTTATAGGTGCATAACCTTCCTAATACGACTCCTAATAAAAATAGGGAAGTGTAATATTCATAATAAGACTTGGACACTATAATGCTAATCCTAATAGAAATAGGAAACCATAATAAACTATAATTATAATCAAATATCTTAATATTATTCTTATACTTCTTCCTAAAATAAGCCTTGATGAATCCATCAATAGGGTTATTTGCGGTTTCTTTTTTCCTCTGTTTTTTTTGGGGGGGGGGGGGGAGGGCATGCGGGGTTTCTCAAACCCTTAACCCTTTCAAGGTAGTTGGTTATTCATTCGGTTTGATATTTTTGCATCCTTACTTGGGCAATGCAAATGAGATATAAGAGGAATGATAATGCATTTTATTAGGGTCTTGTGTACGTGTTTTGCTCATTTTAGCAGCCTCTCCTGGTATATTTATATTTAAGGTCTGCTCTTTTCGTGTGTAAATTGGGGTGGGTAAAAGGGTGAAATGGGTTGAAGTAGGTTGAAGTAAGTTGAAGTAAGTTGAAATTGGTTGAATTCTTTTTATGTGATAAATTGAACTTGGTTAAAATAGTGGAAGTGGGTTGAAGTAGGTGGAAGTGGGTTGAAGTGGGTTGAGGTTGGTATTTTGAAATTTACCCACGAAAAGAAGAGGCCCTTAGAGAGCATGGTAGCCAATTCGAGTTGGTCCTTTTTTTTAAAAAAAAAAAAAATTTCGGGATGAGCGTCAATTCAAGTCGGTTTGGGTTGGTTAATGACATGGGGTCATTTTCATGAGGGACTATTGGTATCCTTGTAGAGGTAGCTTTATAGACATGTAAGATACACCTTTGTAGAGGTCTAGACTATCTTATGCTAGTAGGAGATGTTTTTGTCCTTACTTCTTAAGCTATGCTACAAACTCCCTCTTTCTGGCTTATTGTACAAAGGAATAGAAGAGAGATGGATTACATATAACCAAGAGTTCCATCGATGCTCTTGCCAATGATTTGTTTTTTTTTTGGGGGGAGGGGGGTGGGTGGCTATGTGGAAAATGATATGTCGTCGTTTTTATGTTTTGAATTTTACCTTGTATCGAAATTAACATATGCTTCTGAATTTTACCTCGAATTTCTTTTTTTTTTTTTGGGGGGGGGGGGGCGCTATGTAGAAAATTTTACCTTGTATGAAGAGGATGCCCTTTGAGGCTTTGACTTGTCTGCATGCTTTCTTGTTATACTATTATCAACCAGTGTCACAAATCAACTTGCTAAGAAGAGGTATGATTTAGCTTTGACCTTGCTATATTGGTAGGAGTTGACAGGGTACTTAGAATGCAAGTCCAATGAGGGGGAAGGAGAGACAATAGGAGAAGTCACCATAGGAAATATTGCAATGCCGAGGGTTGAGAAGTTAAGGTACTTGGGTTCTATCATATAAAATAGAGTCGATATTCACATGGACATTGTTTGTTGGTACAAATGAAGAAATTTACCTAGAGTTTATGTGATGGGAAGATCTCAGCCAGAATAAAGGAAATATTTACATATTGTGGTTAGACCGGCCTTATTGTATGGCTCATAATGTTGGCAACTAAGAAGAGTCAAGCCTAGAAGATGATGGTGTGTGGCCATACAAAATTATATGAGATGTGAAATGAGTTGAGTAAAGAGAACGTAGGATTGTCAGCAAGAAAAACAAGATGCAAGAATTGTGACGGAGCTGGTTTGTACTTTTTACACATCATGAGGGGTATACAACATCTGTGAGCTGGCGTAAGAGGAGTGTGTTTCATTGCAACTTATGAGCAGCACGTAGCTTACCATAAGAGAATCTGGAGGTCTAGCAAAATAGTCACAGCTCACAAACCTTATGTGAGCTTCCTTTTTACCTTGCCTTTGCAACATAGGCACTTAGCAATCCCCGCTTAATGCTTGTCATACGCTTTAAACAAGATTTGAGTACTCAAACCCTTCAGCACTTGCCCCGTTTTTCTCAAAGGTGTTAGAGAGATTTGTTTAACTGTGGTGCTCTCTTCGGCTTCAACTGCTTCAAACTATGACTTGTATGCTTAATAACAGTTTTTTTGTAGTTGTTTGTTGGCTGCGTACTATTGTTATCTTGCAAGTTCTCTTACTTCCTTGATATTCTTTCTTACAAAAGGCTCTGATCGATAAAGAGGTTAACTGGTTTACTTCATCTGATCTTCCCCAAACTTGCTGAGGTAGGGTCCACTGTGGGTTTTGCTGTTGTATGTAAAATTTAGAATAAGCTTTTGTCCTTGGAGAAAATGAATTTAGACTATACATCATGATACAGAGCAAGAAATGGTTTGTCAAATTGACACTTTCCAGTGGAAAATTATAACTATTTGATTGTAGTTTACTTAAGTTAGGACTATAGTATTTGTAAGAAATCTTTGCATTTTCTTTTTACTAGGGTTAGGAATGTCTAATATTCCATTCTTTTAGAGGATTTAGATAATAGTAGAGCCTTAGAGGGTCCAGTAAAGTAGTGGTTCATAAGTTTAGGATGCTAGACAACATGTCTAGTATTCCTTTTTTAAAATTTTCTTAGCCAGCTTCATAGCTTGTCTACAAATAAGGGTATTTACATCATAGCCTTTTTAAGAATGGAAGGATGTTTCCTTCTCAAAAAAAAGAATCGATGGATGGGATTGTGAATTTTGTGCATAGACTATTTGTTCTACAGCAGTTTGGTGGTGTTGGACGGTAGTCACTGTTCAGTTGTTGATGCCGTCTTCCACCTGGGTCACTGCTGAAGCGTTTTAGCCCATGGTTGAGCTCAGGAGTCTTCAGCTGCTAGAAATTGGCCACGATGCCTCTTGCATAATCCTTTACAATTCTAGCACTACCCAACTGCTAAAATAAAAAGAAGAAATCCAATTCTACCTATTTCCGCCACCCCCCCCCCCCCGGCCCCCAAAAAAGGAAAGAAAGGTCACTACGGCTTGGGGTTTAGGCACTCGACCTTTTTATGCAGAGAATGGATTGGAGTGCCTTGATTCAAGGAAGCATAGGCCATATTTGATAGAACTCATGGTGTGCTAAGGATGAACTCAGTTCATCCTTGTGTTTGGTTGAAGGAAAGCAACTTGGGACCCAAGAAAAAGGCTAAAGATTCTGGGTTTTTCGGTGCTTTCAAGGAAATGAAGAGGGAAAACCAATGACCAAATCGAAGGCAAGAAACTGAAAAAGGATATGAACTTAACTCACCTAGTTGAATCCATAACCAAGAAGATGAGACATTGGTTTTGAGAATCTATTCCTTCGAAGGATGCAATCACACCACCTATGTTGGACTAGGTCTCTTAATCACCCTTTAAGGATACAACCATACCACCAAAAGAGGGATTAAGTCCTTTGAGAATGCTACTCTAGCTGGCCAAAGTTAAAGATAAGCACAAAAGAAATTTTAGAGAGGGAAAGGAGCTCAAGCTCAACCCCAGAAAACCTCACAATATGTGTTGTGCAATCTGATGGGGAAGCTATTTATAAGAACCCTTCCCCCCCCCCCCCCCCCCAAAAAAAAAACCCCTCACATCCCTCTCTAATTGCTAATTACATCCCAAATTCCCAACATACAGATACAAGCTCCTTGCTATGTTTTTCTCTTTCTTCACAACCATAAGAACTTTTCAGTCAACCATAAGAAATTTTAGAGAGGGAAAGGAGCTCAAGCTCAACCCCAGAAAACCTCACAATATGTGTTGTGCAATCTGATGGGGAAGCTATTTATAAGAACCCTTCCCCTCCGCCCCCCCCCCCCCCCCCCCAAAAAAAAAACCCCTCACATCCCTCTCTAATTGCTAATTACATCCCAAATTCCCAACATACAGATACAAGCTCCTTGCTATGTTTTTCTCTTTCTTCACAACCATAAGAACTTTTCAGTCAATGATGTATGGGATAGCTCTAGATTTAGTTACAAGAATATTTCCAAATGGGCAGCCTCTAAAATGAAAAGCATTGCTTCTTGTATTGGTGTTGCTTTCTCATGTCATGAAACATGGAAGTCGCACAACTTTTGTCAAGAATTGGAAGGACCAATTGTGTGGCCAAGCAAGCTTCACATAGAACTCCACAGACTTGGATTTGGTGTTAGCTACAATAAGTGATCTACTCAAACTTCTTAGGAGGTGTCTAATCCTATGGGGATGGTGGTTTCTTATGTTTAGGTTGCGATCTGGGAAAGTGATGGGTCTGAATGATCCAAGTAAAAGATCCATAATCAGTAAGTTTTTTATGGGATCGGACTTTGTTTGATTCCATGAAATAAAATTAGAGAATGTATCTCTTGCGGATTCTCGTACTTTATAAGATTGTAAATCTATTGATTTTTCCTTCCTGTGGCAAAGGGATTAGTAGGTGGCATGATGACAATGTGAGACAAGGAGGTTCTTCAATTGGTGTCCCCTTCTTGTGGCAAGTATGCAGTCCCTTGCTTCTTTAATTTGGTTAATAGTGGTCCTTCTTGGGATTTCATTGGTGCTTATGTACTGCATTCTAGAGAAGATACGCTCAAGTTTTAGGAGGAGTTCTACAATCTTAGAGATGGATGTAGGGATCCTTGGTGCATTGCATGTAACTTTAATGAGATTCTTCATATCTAGGAAAAGAACACTGGGTGATTCCTCCGTCTATGCTTCTGGTCAAGGTTTGTGGTCTTAATTTCTCAATATCAACTACTCACCTTTGTATGATAGTGAAATGTAAAAATTTTGATGTATAACTTACTTTTGTGTTTAAGTAGTAAGAATGTGTCTAACATCTTTAAATTACAACCAAACACCGAGCCAATGAACTTTAGTCCAAGCAAGGGCTAGTTTTTCTGCCCCTTCTTTTCTGTTTTTTTTGGGGGGTGGGGGGTTGGGGGAATGTGGTGGGGTTCGGGGAAAAGCTTTGATATATTCAGAGTCATACCCCCTACAAGTTATCTGTAAAGACATCATTTCTACGGTCCTGAATTTAAAAAGCATTGATTCTTTATTACTCCACCACCAGGGAGTGGGGGAGCATTTAGACCACTACAATCCAGAGTTGGAAAAGTTTGCTGGCCTTCATGGAACTTCAACATGTATGCAGGACACTAGTATGTCTCATATCTGTTTGGGGACAAAAATCAAACTGTGTCTTGGGTTGTTTATGAAATGATGAGGCAAAAAAGTCACTGACACTGCTGTGGAATTCTTGCTTTAATGATGTTGTTTACTACTTTTTAGTATGCCAATGACGGGAAAACGATGATAATTGATTGTCAACTTTAGGCAAGAACTGGAAGGAGAAGAATTTGAGCGTGGATTCCGCCTAAGTAGGGTATAGGGTGATCTCCGATGTGGCCTAACAACGAAAGTCGTTTTGGGAGTTTCATGAGAAAATTTTCATTTCAAAATCAATCTAAATGTAGACCAATTAATGAAAATGAGTGAATAGCCAAATGTAGGAATGCACGAGTAGCCCATCAACAATAAGACACAAGTGCTTGCAAAAAGGGGAGATGGGCAAGAGGGCGGTATAATCAAGCTAAAGAAGAAACATGGATGTATGGATGAAACGGTCAACTGAAGTGCCCTAAAAACAGCTAATTATAGTCAACAACGTGAATTCTAGAATGGTAGGTAGCCCCATCGAGAAGAGGTGGAACGTCAACAGTGCAGGACAACCCCCCTACTCCCGTGTTCATAAGTTTGCAGCAAACACTTGCTTTTACAATTACATTTGATAATTTCTCCTGCTTGCTTCAACATTTGTAGCTTCTACAATTACAATTATGTAATAGTTTCTCCTGCCTGGTTACTTCAACATTTGTAGCCATATTTAGGCCCTGTTTGGTAAGAAAAAGCGGAATGAAATGAAATTAGGACTTGATACCTGGGGTTTTAGGGATGGGACTTGTTTCCTAAACTCAAGCATTCGGCGAGGAACTGGAATGGAATCAAAATGGGAAGGGAAAAAAAAAAAGGAAGGTTTCACTAAGTCCTTTTTCTATAAAATGTTTCACAAAATCCTTTTTTATGGGTCTTTTGGAATCAGTCTATCTACGGGCAGGGATGCCTGTAGAGGTAAGGTTGCTTACATTTGGATTTTCCCAAATCCCGCGAAAGCGGGACGCACATTGGGAGGTGGTGTTGTAATGAAATGCAAGAAGAAGCAAATTGCAGATCCATGATTCCAAGTTGAAGATGGAGAACACCACCTCAGAGAAGACCAAAAAGAAGCACAAAAACCACATCTAAAGAGATCAAAATAGAAGAAGAAAATCGATTCAGTGCTTCAGATTCTCTTTCATGGTGGTGCAATTTCATGGTGGCATCTCAGCAGATGGAAGATCATACTTTGTGATTCCAATTTCTCTATCTTCTCTTTCATGATGGTCTGATTTCATGGGGGCACCTTTGCAAGTAGCAGATCATGTCTCATGATTCCAATTTCTTCATCTTCTTCTTCATCTTCTCTTTCATGGTAGTCCAATTTCTGGGCATTGACTTACCGGAGTTGACCCGTTCTGGTTCCTGCAGTGTCCATATTGGCGCTGGAGAAGTGCTTGTTCTCCGGTTGGGTCTATGATCTTGTTCTCATCGTCGTCGGTGCTTCTTCAGGTCTTGTCTGTCGAAGAAGCAGATCTGCAATGGGAGAAGAATTTTTTTGTTGCATTTTTCATTTATCTTTTACTCATCTCTTTTTTTTTTGGGGGGGGGGGGGGTTGGTTATTCCCCAAGGTATTAGGATTCTTCCCCTAAATTCCTCACCAAACACCAGGGTGACTACCCAACACCTTTCCTTTATGCATCCTTTATTCTCACACTGACTGCACCCCTTTACTGCTGGTTGCCTGCTATGCAAAGCTGTTGATTCTATCTCAAGGTTGCCTTGCCTCCTGAACCTCTCTATGAGTCTCTTGCTATTATAAGGAACAAGCAGCTTCTACATTTGGCACGGTAGTCAAAAGTAGCAATTGACTCTTTTCTGAACTGTATTGTTAATGCTAGCCTTCAAGAATTGGAAGCCTCTCCTCTTGTGTTCAGTACTTCAGTGAAACCCTCGAAAAAGACTCTAATATCATCAGTGTGACTATATGTCTTAGGGAACTCATTCATGTCCTGCAGCTCTTCCCTTGAACACTTCATACGAGTGTAATATTCATTCAGTCTGCTTAACTTCATAGATCTCCTCGTTGATTTTGTACTTGATCCATTACTCAGTGCAAATCTTTGCTTAGGTTGAAACCAAATCTCTTGAGCAGAACTCAAAAACAAGATTGACTTTCCAATAGATTCAGGAACAAAAATTTGTTGTCCAACCTATGGTCATGCTATTGCAAATATTCTGCATTTCATCTTTACAAGATCATGATCAGGTCTATTCTCGAATGGATCCTAGCTTTCTCTTGGTTCCAGGAACGATCTCTAAATTCCTCTGCCATGATTGTTGATTTCTTTCTCCAACCAACTTCTCTTGGGTTGTACCATCTAAAAAAACTTCCCTTGGATTGACAACTATTCAGGACCCTCTAATGGATGCAAAGAGCACATTCTGCAGATCCGTAAATCCAATGTTGTTTCTGTTCTTCTTAACAGGCGTTGTAAACAGAATGAAACAGGAAAAAGATGTGAAGATGAGTGTTTAAAGAGCAACTTGAAAAGAAATATCAGGATCCTTCAGTGGCACTCTGATACCATGAAAACTTTAGTCATTGAAGCATATTGCATTGGAGATGAGAGCTCAAAGAACTCTCTCTCTCTCTCTCTCTCTCTCTCACACACACACACACACACACACACACACACACACACATTCATTTGTGTGTATCATTAACAGACCTGAGCTGATTCAGTGTTGTACAACTCAGAACAGAATGAGAGCACAACAAACTGTCTAGTAACAAAATAACAGAACATATGACAGCCCGTAGCACTTCAGCAAAAGCTTATGACAAACTCGCCACAGCAGCTAACCACCTGAGCAGGAGCTTGATACCATCAGCTGAACTCACGTTGCAGCAAGTGGCTTGCCCAGTCTTTATTGGGGTGGTCTTGGTTGTTGGGAAACAAACTTGAGGTTATTGTGGAGTTTTCACTACAGAATTGCCTTGATTTTTAGTTTTTTACATAATCCAAAGTTAAAAGATCTCTCCGTTTTCAAGGGAGCGACCAAAAGGGTTTCTTAGTCTTTGCTTAATTCTGGCAATCATATAACAAAATGTCGGGAATATAACCTGTGGGATAGGGTATGCAAAACATGCTTCTGTCACTGGTTGGTACGTTTCAACACAGTTAGGTCAGTTTGCCTGTTTTGTTTGTACTTTAATGGTTCTTTTTCTTTTGTGTACAGATGGCATCCTGGTTTTTCAGTTGTGCCTTGCCGTAGCAAACAAATTTCCTACTAAATAACCCAAATTTTTCCTATAATTTTTTTTAAAGGAAACTGTCTTCATATTTTTAAGCGATATTTGATGTCGAAATGTTCTACAGTGGAGCAGCAAAATATAATTTTTCAGCAACAGAGAATTACGCGGTGTACTAGTAACTTTACGACAATGATGATACCACATATCTTCCTTTTAACTGTTGTTTAAGCCTATTAAGGATCAGGCCTACCAATATCTTGCCCTAACCTGGCCCTAGCCTGGTTGGATCTTCACTGGGACTGTTGTTGAGTTTATTACTTCCCATGTGTGAAATGGTGCATGCTTCTTAATGTTTGGATTCCTTTAAGAATGTTAATGCTACAGTATGCAGGTTCATGGCATGCCCATTCTCCTGTCAAAGTACCTGCCCCTTGGATGATATACTAGTTTGCATGTTTATAAGTAGGATATGTTGCGATCATATTTGTTGTGATTTTGGCATAGCAGACAAAAATACCGGATGTATAGTGTTAAAAAAAATCAACCTGAAGAGGATTTTATGTACGTATATGAGTCCATTTCCTACCGGGAGGTGTAGACTTTAATCATTAGGTTTCTGAGAGAAAACATTGAAGGAGAAGAATTAAGAAAAGTTACTTGTTGCCGGATGTGCTTTTCCATTTTCGCTAATCCTTTGTAGAACTGAAAATTTGTCAGAAAACTGTGTTTGTTTTTGAAATTGATTTTTTAAGTTATAATAAAGATGTATCAAGTATTCCATATAAACTGTGGGAATTTTCCAGCTAAATCACTCAAACTAAGCTAAATTTGGGTTTGAATTTCTGTTTGTGTTCTCTGTTAGTGACTTTGTTGTTATGCCAAGACTTACTAAGCCTAATTGATCGTGGCTGCAGGTGAAATAGGCTTCTCGGCGTTTGTGTGATGGAATGGAAGGTTTTTAACTCCATCTTGAGCACCCATCGCCTCTTTAGCACTACATCTTGAAGAGTGATGGATGGAGACCAGTGTGTCCATACAGATGAACATAGAGATATTGGTTTCCAATCTAGTGTCTAACAACAGTCCTTTCCAATTCGAGGGTAAGACTCCTATATCTTGGCACCCTTCCCCCCCAGCCCGCCGCGTGTGCATGGGAATGACCCAAAATGAAAATGCCCTGCCTTTGTGTTACTATGGGGTATGTATTAAGATTTGAATGCTGTAGATCCCCATATGTGACCAATAATGTGGACCATTGGACCCGTTGATTGTCAGATTTGACTATTGAAGTTTAGAATATAACCTTACATCCCAAAGTAGTACTGTAACAATGTGCCAAACCTGTATTTTTAAGACTGCTGGTAGACAGTGTTGCATACTTGCATATCTCCACAAGTAGAATGTCAAAATATTATCATGCAGCATCTAGCTCTTGACAGATAGAGTAGGAACTTTTCGATGTAGGTGGATCACGCGAATTGCTATTTGGTACACTAGCAAATTAGCAATGCTGAGCAATGGACTCGTGGCTGTCTGGAGAATAGAACGAAGAAAAATGGTGGGAACCAGTCGACCTTTATACAGTGATGATAGAAACTTCCACAATTTGCCATAGTTTCCATTTGCGATCCTAGCCAAGAAAGTTGCATAGCTTGAGATTGTACCTTGTGAAACCACACACAGTGCATATTCACTTTTTCACCCTTTTGGGGTGTTTATTGTTTTGCTTTTCCATTTTGTTTTACAGACGAGTTTCAATCAGGGAAATAGTATAGAACTGTTGAGTTCCTCTTTTCTAAAGTTGAGGATTCCATAGAAATCATGATGTTGAAAATTCTGATCAAGTAAGGTGGAGGGTGGCATTGATTTGGTAAACATATGAATATCTATTTGTTCGATCAAATTAGTAATCGTAGGTCGGAAGTCACTTGTGATCGTGAAGGTTTCTGCATATAAAATGGCATTGATTGTTAAAATAATGTTTGCCTTGAAAGAGAGGAAACCGCTTTAGATAACGGGTGGAAAACTCGCCTCCATTTGGAAGGGCGCTGGTCCAAATCAACCGCACCCCATCCTAACCATTGATCGCAGGATTTGACTCCTTATCTTACCTCTCAAATCTAAAGAGGGCTGGTGTTGGACTATAGAAAATTACATAGAAGTATTCTCTGTTTATTATAAAATATTTTAAGGGTCTTTTAATTTGATAATTAATTATAAGATGTCTTCTATTTTATGGTAACTAACAAAAAGGGCTCTATTTACTGTTCATCTATTTTGCATAAGCGCCCTAAATTTTTCATATTCGCAAATCTACCATCAATCCTGAAAAACTTACTTTTGAAAAATCTAAAGTTGTGTTTGTAATATTTTGCTCACTAGTATTTCTCTAAGTTCTCTTTCAATTGGTATCAGAGTCACGTGATCTAAAATAATTGAGATAATTAAGCTAATTAATGATTAAGTAATCAAGTTAATTGTGTTTAACTGTGATTAATGTTTGAATCATCACCGGCTTGCCTTGGATTGAATTATTCTTACATTGTTCACTCAACGAATGGACTTTCTCCATTAGCACCACAATTAAACTATATCATTGATATAGTTTTAGAATTAAAAGTAGAATTAGGTAAAATTAACATCGAAGGAAAAGAGCTTAAGAAGCAGATATCTGTAATTCACCTTTCACTAGTTAATGAAGTAAGGCATAGTAGTAAAATCAATTTCAGTGTTAGTACTCCTTTTCAGCATAAATATCCTTTCCAAAATTCAAAAAATAAGATTCGATTTTCTTTATACGAGATAAAAATTCGAAAAGAATTAGGTGAAAAATCAGGCGAAAATCAGCTGAAAAAGCAGAGAAAGAAGAAAAAGATGGAGTATGAGCAATATACTCTTGACGAACTACAAAATATGTTCGACAAAGAGCAAAACCTAGAAGAACTAAACAAAATCATGAGCGCAATTAGTGATAAATATGATGTACTATCGGATAATAATGAAGAGACTAATAATGTCCAATTAGAAGAAGAAATATATCAGCAAATGAACCTTATTCAACTTGATGATCTTAATGTATTACCATTAGAAAAAATTAAACGAAAATTAGATTAAAAAAATATGGTAAAATGGCTGCTGAGGATGAGATTAACAAAATTGGAGAAGAAATTTACTTATATGAAATTGAGATCAAGCTCGCTAACAATGTAGTTTCTAAATCCGAAGAATTTGGTGAACCTTCTAGGAGAAATACCCATTTTTTAAGACCTAGGTACGTTCCGGCAGGACGTATAATCAATTTTTTCTTTGGATTTGTCCTAAGAAAAGCCACAACTTTCGAAGAAATTAGCCTTACTCCGATTAGTCAAACAAGATATATGTTACACATTGATGGAGCCAATAATAGCGAAAAAATATTTGAGCATTTGAAAAAAGGCATGAATAGTATCATCAACTTAAATAATACATGGACTGCTGCCAATTTCTTAAATTACATCGAACAAAGCTTTTCTGACACTGTAGCTGATTGGTATGATTCATTAACTGAAAAGGTAAAAATATCTTAAGAATGATGGAGACACCAGCTGCAATGTTTAAAAATTTATGTAAAGAAATTAAAATAGAGTTCATCGGAGTTAAACTTGATTTTGAAAAAAAAGTAAGAGAATGATAAAGAAAGATTAATAACATAGAATTATCATATATGAGATATCTGAAAAATTATATTGCTGAATTTAGTCAATATTATTACAAAATTGGGCACAATGAAATCAATCTTGGTATGTTTTATGACAAATTGTCATATCCTATAAATTTCATAATCAATGAAAAATACATTGTATATCTCGAACGAGCAGATGTCACTGGTACTCTTGGTTCTAGAATCTTTTTTCCAAGAAAATGAGTCAATGATCAATGTCTTGATCTCCAAAAATAAAAGAAAATTAAGAAGCAATTGCTAACTTGTTGGAATTCACCTCACCAATGGGGAAAGGCGCCTGAGCGAAGACGAAAAAGAGAGTTTTATAAGAAAAAGAACTTTAATAAGTAGAGGAGAGAGAAATATAGGAGAAAATATTATAACAATCCAAGTCCTAAAAAACGTAGATTTTTTGGAAAAGCAACTTATTGTCCGGTGAGGAAAAACAATTGTAAATATTGGGCATGTGGAGAAGTAGCACATTATGCTAATGAATGCAAAAATAGGAAGAATAACAAACTGATTGAAACCTTGAGAAGTTTAGATTATATTGAGCTTAGTGACGATGAGGCTTTAGACATAACCTTAAGCAACAATAAAGGAATTGTTAAAATTATATTGGACAATTAATATGAAGAAAGTGATTATGAAGAAACAAGTTAAATGATGGAGAATAGCTCTGTTAGCCTTTATTGGGATATAGATGCTATTAGGGTTTGTATTGGTAGCCTCATAGCATATTTCTGTAATCATATTCTTGACTAACTCATCTTCATAGATCGGTTTACTAACAATTCTACTTTTGTACCCAATGACTTTTCTATCTGAACTCATAATTCGATCTACACTGGATCTTACCGCCTCAAAACTCATTCTACTCATTTTACTGGTCATGCTAATTGTATCATCTTCTTTAAGCTCTTCTTTAACGGATGAAGATCCTTCTCTCCAATCTGACCTTGTACTCATACTTCTTAATAATTGGAGTTTAATGGTGATTTTACCTTCCTCATCAATCTTTATTATATTTTTCTTATTGATCTTTGTAGGATTGGCACAATTAGATATCTAGGAACGGTCAATTTTTATCTCTTGAGGATTGGACTTAATCCTCTGAATCTTTTGCATGGGAGTAGGACTTTCAAATTTCTCTACTTCTATCATTGTTACATTAGTCTTGGGATCTATTGTATTATTTAATTTGTAGATAATTTTTCAAAATATCTTTAAAGAACCATACTTCTCTTTTCATATCCATCCCAATTGTTTTTATCTGAAGGCATAGAAAATTTTTGGCAAATTCATCTTTTAAACTCACATAATATCCAGGTTAACAATTGAAACCTAATGACCGATTACATAAATTGGTTTTTATGCCTATGATAATTTGATTATTAAATTTAGTGTGCCTAATATCACAGACTAAAGCGTAAAGATCAACATCTTTATCATAATATTGTAATGATATAATAAATATGAACTGTGTGCTTACATAGATAGTGATTGTTGCGTATGTTTTAGAAAAAGATCATTATTTCCGGAGTTTTTAGAAAAAGATCATTATTTCCGGAGTTTATGTAAAAAAGAGTTAAAAATTCTTTACAAGTAAGGATAGTTGATAATAGTGTTATGAGCCATAATGAAGCCATAGAAGGGTTAACCATGGAATTATCAGAAGTTCAATACATTATACCAGTTCTATGGGTTATTGATCAACCATCTCATGATATAATTATTGGAAATAATTTTCAAAGATTATATTCTCCATGCACGCAGATTATAAACCAAATAATATTTAGAATTAATGGTCACTCAATTCCTATTGAAAAATTAAGTCAGACTTATACTCATCAAAAAAATTGAGTTTACACACAGTCAGCATGGTGAGAAGGTAATGTCTGCACAACGAGAAGTAGCACTGACAATCTCATTACTTGATTTATCTATTAAAGAACAAATCGTTGAACAGCAAGAAAAATTATGCAAAGAATTCTACTTTGATAATCCTCTAAAATTTTGGGATAAAGACAAAATATTTGCTAAAATCACTCTATTAACAAATGGTGTGTACACACCAGGATATCCAAGAGTTTAATAAACAAATCAAGGAACTTCTGGATAAAGGGCTGATTAGAAACAGTAAGAGTTCTCACACCAGTCCCGCTTTCATGGTAAGAAATCATGCTGAAGAAAAAATAAAAAAAGCTAGAATCGTAATCAATTATAAAAACTTAATGATAACACTGTCTTTGATGGTTACTATATTTCTAACAAAACAGTCCTTTTTAACAGAATTCAAGGAGTCTCTTGGTTCTCGAAAATGGATTACAAAAGTGGTTATTGGCAGATAAAAATGGATGAGAAAAGTATTCCTTTAACTGCATTTGGTGCCTCATAAGGTCATTACAAATTGATATTAATGCCATTTGGTCTTAAAAATGCACCATAAATATTCCAGAGAATAATGGATAACATCTTCAAAGACCTTAATCATTGTTGTCTAATTTACATTGATGATATCCTTATCTTTTTCAAAACCATAGAGTAACATAAAGATGATGTCTTGGCTGTCATCAAAAGATGCATTGATAATGACATTATACTTGGTAAGAACAAATGTATTTATGCTAAGTACAAAATTGAGTTTTAGGTCTACAGATAAAAGTTGGACAAATCATCTTACAAGAGTATATTCTAAAAAAAAATAGAAAATTTTCCTGAAAAAATTGAAGATAGGAAGCGGCTAGAAAGATTTCTTGAATGCCTTATCTATACTTTAGATTTCATTAAAGATTTAGCCAAATTAAGAAAGCTATTACAGCAGAAACTCAAGAAAAAAGTAAGTTGGATAGGACCACTAATGATACAAAGATTGTTCAAAACTTCCAAAAAACGTGTAAAAATCTTCCTGTCTTTAATTTTCCTAACGAAGGACATGATTTAGTTCTTGAAACAGATGCCTGCAATGAGTACTGGAGTATGGTACTCAAAATAAAAGAGGGAGAAAAACTCTGCAAATATTACAATGGAAGTTTTAATAAGGCAGAATGCAACTACCCTACAATGAAAAAAGAAATCCTTGCAATCATAAAGGGAATTGAAAAATTCTTAATCTTTTTAGCCCAAAAGCCTTTTCTTATTCGAACTGATTGCAAAGGAATACTTGTTTTTGTAAAAAAAAATTTATCAAATATGCAAGCGCCAGGGCGATTCCTGCGTTGGCAATTATGATTTAACCAGTTTTCCTTCTCTATTGAACATATACAGGGATCGAAGAACTCTCTGACAGACAGTTTAACTCTAGAATTCGCCTATGGTGATCATCAAAGCCGACCTCCTGTCAGAAAAAGAGGAAATCGTTAATGAAATACCATTCCTACTAGAACGGGTTACGTCTTCTAGTAAAGTCCTTATCGATAACTTAGAATTTCATAAAAAAAGTAGATCATGTTTTGGTCTATTATCTACTGCTTACCTAATACCCCAAAGATTTTTCCTTCTAGAGTTATAAATTAGTTACCTTCAGTGTCCTTATGATATCTAAGAAAAAATAAGTTCTCATGTTCAAGAAAAATAATTCAATGAGTGGTATGCAGCATGCATCGACTTTTATCATTATTATTCCTATGACATTTGGGAGTCTTGGAGTGCAATGATATTTTTTCCCGACAGATCTGGAGTTGGTGGTATTTGTTTTCCGGCAAATTCATTATCTCCAAATGACGCTGTCTATAAAGTGTGGAAATATGGTATGATACTTTACTTCACAGAAATTTCAGATCCGAAATTTTCATTTTTCTCAAGCTTAACTAAATTCCAGCAATGCATATTCAAAAGGATCAATTGGATTCTTACATCGTCTGAGGGTCCATCAAAAACCCCAGTTCGCAGATGCCTAACTTTAGAGGTTTATAACACTCTAATTAAATATGAAAATAAAAAAGTCAAATCAGCCCATTATCTGTCCAAATTGTTGATTGCGACGATCTCAATGATCAATGACAAAATTGGGTTCATGAAAATCCGTTACATCTAGTTACTGATCCTACTTTATTTGGGATTGTTGGATTTTTCAACATTTATCATCAATGTTGGGCATTAATCGAACGAGGAAAAACATTAATGCGTTGTGGGAATACTACTTTCGCCTATTATAATGAATTTAAAGACTACTGGAAGGTGGAAGGAGTAGTGTTAGAAGATATCTTTGATGCAGGAGTGGAAAAATTCTTATCAGAAAAAGGGAAGAAATATCTCTTTGAATTATTTGAAGAATGGGACCCAGAGTATCTTAAGCAAATTGATGAAAATTTTGATGATTATCCAGATAATGATGGTTTGAAAGATATAATTGGAGATGCAAGCATGTAGAATCTCAATAATGATAACTAGTCTTGTCATCATTAAAAGTTCTGAAAAGTAGCTGTCCCATTATTATACTATTTCGACTAGTGTCTGGTTCGTAAAATAAAGTGTGTACTGTAGAATCAGTATGTATTGTAGTCATGTGAAAAATCTTTATATACTGTAGCCATTAGGGCATCTTATGTGCCCCTATCCCCTCTATAAATAGAGAGGTCGAATGCTGCAAAGGGATACGATCATTTGAGCATTTTTGAGCCAAAGAGAAGTCAGAATTCTCTATTTCTCTATGAGCAAGCATCTCTAATGATCTTAACTTAAGTCCCTCTTCAAAGCTTTTCATTGTAATTTTTCCACTTTCAAACTTTTAATAAAAGAAGTTTCCCAGTAGGGAATGTTATTCAATCGAACCTTATGCCCTAATTATTATAATTTCTTGATTAAAGTCTCACTATCATTTAAAGTACCTAAAACCTGATTAGTGATTACGGTCTGAGGTAGGAAACGAAACATATCTGTATTGTGCCTGATCTAAGGAATGTAGTGTTGAGATTAGCAATCTCTGTAAACCGGAAGTTAGAGGAACACCGGAGTCCAGCGCCGACTAAGTTCAGGTAATGGTCAAAACTCTCTAATTAAGCTTTAATTATTTTGTGAAGCATGGTAGGCCGTTAATTATAGAAAATATAATATTTATGATATAAGTAGTAGATTGTAATAACTAATACTAGGAAAGTCTTTATAAGAAGTTAAAACGATAAAAACAAAGCATATTCCTTTTTAGACGCTTATTTGCATAGTTTACTTAATGCAGGGACCTTTCTGCCATTTTTAAAAGTTCAAAGACTAAAATAATAGGAAAAAGGAACCTAAAAATTAGTTACCTAAAAACATAAGGCACCTCGGAATTAGATCTCAAATTACAGGGGCCTAAAAATATTTACCAGAGAACATTAGGCACCTAAAAGTCACTGATTAATTGGACTATCATCTTGCAGTTTATTCATGGAAAGATTGAGTTCATAATCTATTAAATGTTTTATCACCGATGGTAAAAAATATTACCATGGTACTACAATGGTTTGCTATTGAATTTTCTACTTCTTCTCGTTTCGTCTTCGTGATATGTCTGACCCTAAAATAGTAGTGGTTAATGAGCCATACCCTTTCATCTATGCTAAAATACTATATTGTGCATACCGCCTGAATAGGCCATTTGTCAAAAAGTGGGTAAGGTATATATGCATATAGAGCATCTAAACGTCTTTGTTGTACCTTGAACAGGGCTAATGCATAGACTATAGCGTCTAAATATCTTAATTTTAAAATAGTATTTAGCTAGAAGGAAAATAATTTTTTCGAAAAATTATTTTCCATAGAAAATGTTTTTCCGAGGAAAATTGAGTTTCATTTCACATTTTCCGTCCGTTTGATACAAGACATTATTTTCCATGGAAAAAAGGAAAATGTCAACTGAATTTTTTAAGTGGTGAAAAATGTCAACTAAATGATCGTTGTAGAGATAAATGTTGACCAAATGAAAGAATGCTGAGCTTAAAATCCATATTTGAACCTTTTTTTTAATATTTTCTATTAGATAATCAAGTTTCGATCTAAACCGTTAAAATTAGTTTAGTGGAAGCATATCAACTGAACTGTTTAAAGTGGCGAAAAATATTGATTGAGTTGTTGTGACGGAGAAAAATGTTGACCAAATGAAGGAATGTCATGCTCATAATCTGGATTTGAGCCCATTTTAATCTTTCCTATTCGATGACCAAGTTGCGATCCAAACTATTGAAATTATCCTAGTTGTGAAAAATATTGACTGTATTGTTTAACTGTCGAAAGTATCGATTGAATTATTGTGGTGAAAAAAATGTTGACCAAATGAAAGAATGTGGAGATTAAAATTTGAATTTGAGTCCATTTTAATATTTTCGATCTGTTGATCGAATTTCGATCCAAACCGTTGAAAATGTTCCAATGCCGAGTCAATTAAATTGTTTTAGTGGCAAAAAGTGCCGACTAAATTGTCGCAGTGGAGATAAATGTCGACCAAATGATAATTTGAGCTCAAAAGTCTCAATCTAAGTTGTTGAAATTGAATTATGCACCTAAATTTCGGCTAACCTTATTGTCAAAGAGTTGAAGGAAGAAAATCAACTGCCTATTTTCTCAAAAAGGAAATGATTTTCCTCAATTGGGGGAAAAATCATTTTCCTTGGAAAATAGTTTTCCATTCTTTTTTGTGCCAAATAATGAAAAATCGAAAAACCTTTTTTTCGGAAAATCATTTTTCCGCCAGCCAAACACTACCTAAGTTTGAAAATTTTCACCCCCATGGGAATGTTTTGTTTTCTAATTTAAGCGCAACTTTTACTAGCATCTAAAATTTAAGGCTTTACTTACTAAGATCCTATTCTTTTAGTTGATAAATTCCAATTTATCAACTTCAATTCAGTTCAACCCACTTCACGAATTTCAATAAAATAATATCAACTTCAATTTATTTCAACCAATTTCAATACACTTCAACCCACTTTAATCAATTTCAACCAATTTCAATCCACTGTGTTAACCAACTTCTACTCATCATATAAAAAATATACCAATTTTAACCCACTTCAACTCACTTCAATAAAAAAAATACCCACTTCAATCTACTTCGATCAATTTCATCAATTTTTCAATCCTATTTTCCAATGAAAAGAACATGCTCTAATTGCTTTCACTTTTTAGGTCAAAATGCCGCCCGATAGTTCCAAATCAGGATGAGGTCATAATAAAGGATTTGCGAGGTGGACAGGTATCGAACTTCCATGATGTTATAAAATTGTTCTAAGATTAAAAATTGTATGGTTTTTATTACTTTCTACGGTAGACAAATCATTTTGTGTTTCAGTATTTTTGTAGATTTTATTGGGAAAAAATAACACTGAAATAAAAGGTAAATTTAAAATGATATTGATAAGAGTTTTTATTTATTACTAGGTTTGAGGACTCATGCGATGCATGAAAAATCTCACCAAGTTTTTTTATTATAGTAATTGTTGTAATTTAATAATAAGAATATCATAATAAGAATATGGAAGTTAAAGAGAAGATATTCTTACAGACAAAAAATAATTAATATCCACGTGGACTCTAGTATGCTTTAAATTAGAAAAATCTGATAAGTTTTCATATATTAAAATAATAATATGTGTTAAGAATTTTTTTTAGTGATATGTCTTTTTATTTTTTAACTATTCATCTAAATATATTATACAAAAAAAAATATTTATAGGTTATTAGACAACCAACTCAGTATAGAAGTAGGTAAAGTATTTGCATGGCAAATTAAAGAAGACTCCAATATGGACATTGACATTAAAATTATAACACAAGTGTATTAATCATCACGACATATTAAATAGTGTTGTTTCAAGCTCATTAATTACTTTTATCAAAATTAATAGACTTTTGCATCCTAACGTCTGTAATGAACCAACTTTAATTTTTTTCGATATTCTGTTTACATAAAAGTGCAATGTTGTAAAATAATATATTATTTTTGCAAATATTGAAAGTAATATTAGTAATATAATTTTTTAATCAAAAGTAATATAATATAATATTTTATCATTTGGGCATTATTTTTTTTAATTTTGGAAAGAACATCTTTGGAGCTGTAATTAGCTGCATAAATCCTTTTGTTGGAGAGAAAACCTTCCATTTGTAATTGACTAACTCTTTTTTTAAAAAAAATAGAAACTATTAATTATCTTGGAAATTTTTTGAGAATGACATTTTGTAAAAAATTTAGGGGTTTTTTTTGTTTATATATATATATATATATATATATATATATTTGTGGATTGTCCTCGAAATCAAAATTTTAAAAGTAAAAGGGGCACCATTCCTTAACAGTTGAGCCTTGGCTCAGTGGTCAGTGCAACAGCTTGTAGGTATTAAGATGTGTCTCTCAAAATTGTTTGGTAGGTGATATAAATTCTCCCATATGTCAGGGGAATTTAAGGAATGCAAATAATACTAATCTTGATTTGTGAGTCTTCAGATGTGGTGACAATTCTTGTTTAGTTAAATCACCTTAGGGTGCAAGTAGGAAGCTTTTACTTACGAATTCTTCCAAAAATTGGAATATATTTCTTCTCTCAAGGCGTAAAAACAATATAGATATGTTTCATACTTGAAATTCTAGTCTATACTGCAGTTATAGCCTTTGTTATGCAACTGCTTCGTTTGACTTTTTTCTTCAAATTTCATTCATATCACTCTCAACCCACAAAAAAACGCTCACCTAGAGGTGGCTAGAAGATGAAAGAGGGCTACCTTTCAAAATTAGTCCAAGACAACCCAATAATATAGGAAACACCTGCAAGATAACCTTCGATATAAAGATCTTCAATTGCGAGTACCCGACCCGTATGATGTGCTGGAAACTTGAGTTCGACACGACGGCAGCAGTTGGGCTGTGTCTATGCTGCGCAGTCTGACCGTGCAGTGTAGCATGCTGTCCCTGCTTAGTTAATGCGAGCAGGGCACACACTTGGCTTAGGTGAAAGCAGTGGACTTGAATGCACGAATTTGGGACACATACCCAATAATATTTTTGTAGTAACTTTAATTGAGTTAGGGGTGCCTTCTTGCCCCCTCTCCTTCTCTATATGTATATATCCGTCCTTGAGAGCTGCTTGGACTTCTTCCTTCACCGGAGTTGCATTTCCTATGAGTATTAAGATTGCAACAAGATTGAAAGTTTTGTACAGGTAATCCGCCCTAAGAAATCTCTCAGGACTTAATATGGCGATGCTTAACCATCGACAGTGGTGGATCTGGAGTTTCGAATTAGGGGTGTCTACCCACTCCATTACCATTTGCATTATTTTATTGACCTTTTTCAATTGTTTCCTTATAATAAAAAGGAACTTTAATTTGGAAAGCATGCATGTCCCTTAATTTTAATTTGAAAGGCATGCTTTCACATTATGTCTTCTACTTCTTAAACACCCCCTAATCCCTCAATTACATAATACAATGCAAATTATACTTTTTTAAAGAAAAATGTAGAAAATGTTCAATAAAATAACTTATGTTGTGATGGAATTAACCCTCTGCTAAAGTTGCTTTTTCGAGCTTGAACTGAAGGGAAGAGTCAGAAAGAGGATGAGAGAGACTGAGAGAGTCATAAAAAGAAGAGAGAGTCCAGAGAGAGCATTTACTTATGTCCTTTTTATTAAAAAACTAAAAACTAAAAATTAAAAATGCATTAGCAGTTGGGCTTTGAATGTATGGGTGTCCAATATCTTTTAGACCTTTTTTTGGAGTGTCCACCTATATTAATTCCAACCCATTTAAAATAGCCAATTAGAATTTTTTTTGGGGCTAGGGGTGTCCATGGACAACCCTACCTTCTACTTAGATCCACCCCTGACCATCGAAACCTAAGTCACCTAAATTAATATTTAGAAGTTATGGATTTCTCTATGCATCACAACTGTCTCCTATTCAGTTTTGATTAACGATGAGTTGTCCCCCTTATTTAAGCCTATGGCAGAAATACACCAAGGGGACCCTTTATCACTTATATCATTATTTGTGCATGGAAGTTTTATCAGAATTAGTATTGCAAGCCCAAGAACACAAATATTGCCCAGGTAACAAAATATCCAGAGATGCCCCACTTATTAATCACCTATTTTTTGTTGATGGTATTATATTTTTTTACACCTATCCAATTACACCAGTGCCAGAACATGCATCAAATCATAATTGAATTCTGCTCGGCCTTAGGGAAAGTTATAAATACGGCTAAATCATTTATGTTAACATCCCCTAATGCGAGGGAGGAACATGGGTGCATAATACATGATATTTTCAACATGAAAATTGTAACATCCTTTGGGACATATCTTGGAGTAGCTCTAACCTTTGAGAAGTCCAAGGCATGCGAATTTAACTTCCTGGTAGAAAGAGTTCAACGACAATTGCAAGGATGGAAAACCAAATTCCTTTACCGGCGGGTCGGCTACTACTTATAAATAATCTAATTGGGGCGTTATGTCAAGATACTTTCTAGGTGTGCCAGGTCCTAATTGGTATCCATTGGAAAATTAATTCTATGGTTATGAGTTTCTTTCGGTCAAGCTCACAAGGCAGTCCCTCTGTATACTGGATCAAGAAGGAGCAATGCCAACAACCACGTGCTAAAGGGGGATCGAGAATACGGGACCTAGTTATATGGAATTACATGCTGTTAATAAGGCAAGCTTGGGGTGTCCACTCGAAACCCTACTTATTGATCGTTAAGATTTATCGTGAAAAGTATGGTTCTCACTCTCCTGTTGATGTTGCATGATATGATTGTAAGGAGCACAATGCTTTGTGGGGACGTATGGACCTAACTAGGGCAACTTCTAAGTTTAAGGAAGGATTAAGATGGCTCATTAGGAACAGACGCACAGTTCAAGTACTTGAAGACCGATGGTGCAACAATGGAACTATTGAGTTACATTCACAAATAAACCCTACTCCATGGGAGGACCATCCTATGTCTGTCTTATTTAATGAATCCAAAATAGAATTGGACATATGGAAGATTAGAGCTCTCTGTCCCCATCAGAAAGTGTGGAATATCCTCGCACAACATATTAAACCAATGGAGATTTCAGACAGACTATACTGGCCCCTTTGCAATAATGCGGAGTATAATTCCAAGTCTCCCTACGATTGACTAATGAGCAAAAACAAGATTGATGCTGACAAAACATAAATCAACATGTGGAAAAGTTTATGGGTTCTTTGGATTCCGACCCGTTGGAAAGTACTAATGTGGAAAGCATCTTACAGTGCCCTGCCAACTAGAAGAAATAGACGCATAAGAAAAGATTGGGCAAAAGTATGACTGTCCGCTATGTGAAAACTCTAAAGAGTCAATATAACATCTCTTTCAGGACTATTGGCTTTCTAAGCTACTCTGGTGGGTCTTGCCATTGGCAATTAAGGTCTATGCCAATCCAGATGTTCCTTGGACTTTATGGGTTTGCCGCTGGATACTTTTCCTGAACTGCTCCAATACCTCGTTTCACATAGGAGCAAAGTATGGAGTATTTGGATCTTCCAGAATCTACTACTATTGCAAGCAGCTCCTAGAAATCCATCTAAGATGATCAACATACTCCAAACCAACTGAAGCACTTTATCAAATTATATCGCCAAGAAGGGCATAGGCTGGCAAAACTCTTCCAAGCTGAGTCAACAAGAACGAAAGATAAACACTATCATATGGGGACATACTAATACACATCCAAGAGTCACCACACAACTCGCTGGATCATATAGGGGAAAACAACAATGGGCAGGGATTGCCATTCAAGCAAAGAGAGGCAACTTGACCTTAATGACGTATCAAGAAAGACCCATCTGCAATTCGAGACTAGAGGCAGTAGCTAACTAGCTATAGCTACAGAAAAGACACTCTGGCTATACAACAAGGATGGTCGACAATCGAAATATGGATGGATACCATAGTACTAATAAGATCCTTAAGCAAGGTAGGTGATACCCCACTTGACATATATGTGTTTTTTGGAGCAATGTATTTCTTTCAAACAATGTTTTCTGTATTGTATATTACGAAAGGTAAGTAAAGATAAATTGTAGACGACTGTAAACTTAGATAGGTAGATTAGATACCAATATATGTAATGTATATACCTCTTGCATCGCCCAGCAATCCCCCCCAAAAAAAAAAAAAATCAAATTAACAAAATTATTATTTTTTATGTGGTTACCACCTAAATTAACATGCAGAATTCTCCAGACAATGTCTTTTTGCATAATGTCTTTGTTCTCTAATGAGTGCCCCAAGAGCATTGAAGATTTCCTGTGTGAATACAGGCCCATTTCGGCCTTCCCATACAGTCCACCACGAATACATAAAGTATCGTTCTGATGTTAAATATTGTTACAATTGTCCCTTCAATTTGGCAATTGACATGATACCATAATATTCCTCTGAGAACTATGACAACCCTTTAACTAGGCGCGTCTTAATACACTCTGCCAAAATATTCTATGAACGGCAGAAACAAAGCATATCACATTGTCTCAATATATGTCATGTAATCAATACAGGTTGGTTCAAGTGGCTTGACTCTTATTTCCTTAAATAAGATCTCCTGTTCGAGTATTGTGAACAAAAAAAATTTGTAATAGGAGAGCTCCACCCCTTATTGGACGAACAGTAGCTCGACTTCAGTAAAATGGAGGATTCAAGACCCAAAAAAAGAAAAAATATATGTCATGCAAATTAGCAGGCGAACTGGATCACATTTACACCTAATTTTGGGAATAAATCTGTAATTGGTTGGGCATTTTCATGTACTTGCTAGAGGAAAATTTTGAGCTCTAAAGATATATTTATCTAACTTCCTATTTTCATATATGCTCAACATCCAAATCTATTTAACGTCCTATTTTGTTGTCACAGTTTTGATGTACTGACTAATGGATGTGTTATTAATCTTGTCAATATAAGGTGCCATTCCTCAAAAGATTCGAAATATTAACGATCCTCAATAAGACTGATTGGAATCGGACTTGTTCTATTGGATTGCACTTCTTCGACGCAGAAATATCGACAATTTGTCATCATCACATTTAAAGTCACTAAGGAGCAATTTTAACACAAAAATTTTGTATACATGGAAATCATAAGGTTTAAAGACCATAAGAGACTTAGGACTTAGGAGTCTACATAAACCAAGTCTCACTCTTGAACTGGACTCAAAATTAAAAGCAAATGGACATGGAAATGTGTGAACCCGATTGAGGTTGTTCTACAAACCCAGCTCTATATTCACTGATAAGTCGCCAAAAGAAGGCGATGCCATTGTCCTTATTCATCATGACTTGGGTTGAATGGATGCATCAAATTATACGACATGCATGATTTGTTCATTATTTTCAAGTTCAATGGAATAGGAGGGGAAAAAACACAATAAAGTTGAATTTTAAGCCATCAAACTGGGGAAGTAAGGTCTTTGAGTCTTAGGTCTCTTCTTCGGTGCGAAAAAAAGTGGAATGTTCCCGAAGGATTTCTCACTGTATGAGAAGGAATTGTAAGTAATGAGGCAAGTGATTAATCTAACATAACATTAGTACAGGACTTGGTTTTAGGATTCTTATTTTTCCTATCTTCTTAATCACAAGTTATTTTTAGATGGATAAACATGCCTTTTGTATCCAAGTTCAATAATATAATAGCTAACTAGATAGGGGTGGTCATTGGTTAGAGAGACCATGACATACAGATGGAAACTATATCTAACATAACAATGAAGGTTTAGCCCATGATAATCTGGCTCCTTTTCACCCATAAATTCCCTCCTAAATAAGGAAGACTTCGTGCACTATATTTGACCTGCATTTTTTTTGGGGGAGTAGTTAGGGCCAATACCATACCCAACGTGTCCATTTTTTTCTTACATTGGTAAATAGGGCCACTCATTAAACGCCTACTTTAGGGGTGAATTAGTGGGCCAACTAGTCTGGGAGGAGGGAACAACTAGTCTAAGCCCACGGTCCAAAACCTATTGTTGGACGTGAGGCCTGATACACCCATAAAGGGTGCGAACCCAATAAGCACATTAAGTTGACGGTTAGCCACCTCAGAAATCCTAGTTTCTCGACTATCCATCTAATATAAAAAGAAGACTAGTTTAAGAGGAAAAGCATAGAAGAAACACTGAGAGTTTTTAACATAAAACCCTAGGGCTCTTAGGCTGTGACATCATGAAGGTTCTCAGAACTGTGAGTTCATTCCACAAAAAGTAATTTAAAGCTAATATGTGATCGTGTTCCGCTGCAGGATTAAGGTAAATTTACTTACGTTTAATTTGATATATTAATTAGGGTTGTCAAAAGTTGATCCGACACAATTATTGACCCAAACCGAACACAAAATTAAGCGGGTTTGGGTAAAAATTTTAAACTTATTTAATTAAATGAGTTGACGCATTTAACTCGTTTAATCAATTGACTTAGGTTCAAGTTTAAAATTTTGACACTAAAAAAAATCTATTTAGCCCATTTAATTAAACAGGTTAAATAGATCAACTAGTTTACCTAATTATCATTTATTTTTTGCAGAAAATTATGAAAAATAAGTTTTAATGAGCCAATTGATGTTTTGGGGGTTGTGGTTCTTGCAAATCTTGAACAATGGTTATGTTGTGATGATATATTGTACTTAAAAGAATGGCCTATAATGTTTCATAATTATACTTTAGTCGAAATGCTAAGTAGGTAAATGGGTAACAGATAACTTGAACCTGACTTGTTTATATTAAACGAGTTAATAGGTAAATTTCAGGTCAATTCTTTTAAAAAATAAACGGGTACAGGTCAAGGTTTTTAACTCATTTAATAGACGGGTTAAGTTCAGATCGAGGATTTATCAAATCATTTAAATTCGACCTGAACATGAACTCAATTAGACCTGACCTGTTTGACAATCCTGATATTAATTCCTTCACCTCGCCTCTCCATTTTGCCAAATAATTGGCAAACAGAGCCCCCTTCGATTTGAACCTGGTGGGAGGATGTGAGGTGGACTGAGATGCCAACCGAGCACCGCCCTTTTGGCATCCAACGTGTCCATCATATACACCATTGTACGGTGCTACATATATTCCTGATAAAAAAAGGTTCATCATTTATAACAAAGGCTTTAATATTTAAACTTAAAAGTCACGACCCAAATATAAAGTTTACAATTATGTCAACAACTCTACTTGAAAATTGAGATATTCCGGAAAGGTTAATAGCTTGGAATTTAGAGTTAATTCACTCGAAAGATTTGGCGTAAATTTGAGAGATTGACTACTCCTACAAAAAGGTTCATCAAGTAAAAGTAAAAGTTCATCATATGAAAAACAAAAAGATTCATAAAGTATAACTCCCTCCGACTCATGAAATTTGTTTTGCTTAGGGAATGAAATTGTTTAAGAGTGCATTATTTAGTGCACTACTTTCTATTTATTTTAGAAGAAAGAGAAGATTCTTAATACCAACAATAGTAAAAAGGGACTTTACTTCAGGACTCCCCCCCCAAAAAGGGACAAATATTTTAGAATAAAGCGAGTAGTAAAGATTCATCATTCAGGTGTAAAAGATTCATGATTCATGACTTAGAATTTAAATTCCTTCTCATGTAAAAAGTTCTTCAAATAAAATTAAAAAGTTGGTAACCCATAATAACAGTAAAAATGGACTTTATTTCAGGACTTTCATAAAAGAAAAAAGGGACAAATATTTTAGAATGGAGCAAGTAGTAAAGATTCATCATTCAGGTGAAAAAGATTCATGACTCATGACTCAAAATTTAAATTCCTTCTCATGTTACAAGTTCTTCAAATAAAATTAAAAAGTTGGTAACCCAAAAAACAATTATGGTCGTTCTAACATTAAAGAGAACTGACACATAGAATAATGCCAAAATAAAAATACAATAAATTTCATATAAGAGGAGAACCAAGAGCATATAATTAAATTCATAAACAATGTGCTGTATTTTCTCTGAACTTTAGACAACGGAAGAAATTCACCGGCAAGCAAATTGGTAGAAAAAAGCTCTATTAACTGCAAAAGTATTATAGAAATGAAAAGGAGAATGATGTCCCAAAATTCACATATTTTACTGTTTGCATTCTCCTTAATAAATCCCTTAATTAGGACTAATAAACTCGATAATAGGGGCGTTAACGTCATCCAAAAGGACAAGGCTTGAAGCATGTCTATTAGAAATAACATCGTTAGGCATAACTTCAATCATACACATTCATACATGATCAAACCATCTACAATCAACTGTTAACTAACACAAGGTTTATACATCACAATAAAGCAATTAACCATAAAATTTACACCCTCATCCGCTGAGGATTTCAAAATACAACTCCAAAAATATACATGCAGCATATCACTGTTGATCTATCCAGATTTCCCTACTTAACTTATTTTCTCCAACTAGTTTGTTAGTAGGACGACGATTCATTGAGCATTTGCCTAAAACAAAGTATGAAAAATATTTGAACTGTGAGCCGAAGCTCAGTGTGTGCATTCCTATATTGTTAAATGATCTCTGTATAAATTGGTTAGGCGTCCACTTTGCAGTTCATTTTAAGTTAAAATAGTGAATAAGATGAATGTAAAATTGCATTGCTAGTTATTATCTGACATTCTATGGATAGATGTACACCTGCCAAGTCAATCGGGGGACCTGGCTAGAAGCCACGTGGATAACTAAAGGGCGATTGCTCTATAGGTGATAACTGGTGAGGTTACTAATTAAATGATAAATCACTATGTAAACTGATTCATTAATGTACTTACCAAAATATGATAACTTTAATAAATAAACTCTGATTTCTAAAGATACAGGCAATGGATGTATCTGAAATCTTTAAAATGCAATCTCACTTGATAATACTTATGCACAATGAGAAACGATGGACTAGGCCCCATTTTTGTTTAAGAAATATAATTATAGGTAAATGCAGTTAGTAAACAATTTTCACTCCCATAGTTTGTAATTTTAATGAAAATTGATTAATTAAAAAGGGCATCCACAATTCAAACAATTCAATATAATATAAGTTACACTAAAATGATTTGAAAACTAAGTAAGTTAGGGTCATTGAACTCGAAGTAAAACAAGTTGGAGCAAAATAGACCAAAATGAGATAATTGAGGTAATAATGAAAAGACTTTGATGGATATAGATAGAATATGAGTCTTTGATATTGCTGAAGTGGATAATAAAAGGTTTAATGCCAAGAGGGGTGCTGTGAGGTTCAGGAAAGCTTATATAACCCTAACTTGGCCTGATAGACACCGATCTTGAGTCACTACTCTCCCTACTTCTCAAATTTCATTCTCATGCCCATTTAACTCAGTTTTCTAACCCATGTAAACTTCTATACAGAATTAAAGTTGTTGAACTCACTAAACATTGTAATGTCTTTGCAATATCCATAATTATTTACAAACTCCTAATAATATCCCTAAATCTTATGATTTCTTTCCTCCCTCACATTATCGTTTCAAGGTCTAGTTTAAAAAATTCATATCTTCCATCTCGACATCAAATTTAGCCCTAAAACCCTAAGATTAAAAGCTTACGAGTTCTGTAACACTTTCATTAATAGAGCGAAACCTATTACCACAACACGGCTCCTAAAATTGAGCTTAAACAAAACTGTGCACAACGTTTGCATATGCTGCGTAGTCTTAGTAAATTGGCTATAACTTTTTTCTGCAAAACTCGAAATGAACTGACTCCAAAGGTATTTGAAAAATAACTCATTGATCTATTTATCCACCGAAAATTACAATTTTTCGATGGACTGAACATTACCAGTTTATTCATAAAGGGACCCCTATTTCGAGTCTGTTCATAGCCCTACAGCCCATGTTCTCAACCTTTTCTTCACATAATTTCCCTCTAAAATCACTCTTTAAAATCACTAACGCATGATTTGTTCTTTATCATCATCTGACAAAGCCATATTACTCAAATTTACTCCATAATCATCTTCATCTAATTTTCAATTCTTCTCTTTACAAAAACACTTAAAACACATCCATAATCTCACTTACTTGCATAAATGTACAAAATAACCTATTTAATCAATTGAATGAATTTTCCATAATCCACCCCTTTTTGCAAAAATCACCTCAAGGCGTTAAACAATACATCCAAGTTTTATTTCCATCCAATTATATACAATCAACATATTTGAAGCCAAAAATAAATTAATCCATGCATGATCACTAAAATTCTAACTTATGACCAACTTGTACTTGCACTTAAACTCATCTAGAATCAACATAAACCTCATGATATCCATTACTAATGACAAAGATTACAATCATATACAAAACAATCCAAATCCATCACTTCAAACTTAAGCTTGTATGATCATGAACAACCTCAACCCTTGCATGCTTTCACGCTTAACCAACAATTAAAAAATCATAATAATTCTTATTTGTGTCAAGATTACATGATCAACAATTAAAATCAATATAAACAAGAATCAAAACTAAAAATCAACAAGAAGAGTGTTAGGGTTTACTCACTTTGAACTAGAAAAAGGAGGTGTGAGTGAGGTTTGGTGGTTAGGGGAGGCAGCTAGTGGTTCTCTGGTGGCTCTTCGATGGTTGCTGGTGACATGACAGCAACATGGCAGCAACTGGAATTGGTTGCAGGCAGGTTGGCCGTGGGGTGGGGTGAGAGGAGGTGAGAGAGAAGCTTGATATTTTGATAGTTTACTTGGTGGAAAATGACTTGGATAATACTTGGCTGAGTTTTTAAACTCCGAAAGCATCTTTTTGCTAATGATAACTAGGTATAATTGAGGATAATTAGCAAAGTAAATGGGTAGTGACTTGTTGGGCCAAAATTAGCCCTAAATGAATTGGGCGTCAAAGAAAATAGACTTTATGCAATTAAATTTTTTTATAACTCAAAATTAAATTTTTGGGTCGTTATAAAAAAATAATTTAATCCTTTAAAACATTTATGAGGCTGACTATTGATTCACTCGAAATATTACGATAATAAAACCAAAATTGCAAAGTTGGGTCCAAATAAAATGTTCCCAATTGGGATGATTAAATGCAATAATTAAATGTGAGAAAAATAATAATATGACTTAATTAAATAAAGAAACATGATTTAGGGTCAGGCTATTACAAGGAGGAGCAAAACGTAAATAGGAATAAAAGGAGAAAAAAAAGGTTGAGTGGTAAGTCTTATGTGAGGCCATCTCACGTAAAGTATAAAATGAAACGGATGCTTTTACGACGACTTTTAATAATGGGGTGATTAATAATTTATTTGGGGATCATTGTAATAGAGGTCATTGCTAAATGAGCTATTAGTCACCCTTGAATTGACAAGTCACTTCAAAGTATATTAATAGAGGACAAGGACTACAATGTAAAATCATTCTATTTTTACTTTTATATAATAAAGCGTTTGGCTTCCATATTGGGCGACCCAAATACTTCCCAAAACCTCACATGTTATCAAAGCCATACCGATCATCTAAGCCCTAGATTTCTCCTTGCGTGAACCCTAGGTTCACTTCCATGCGGTAGCGAAAGCCCTCAGACGCCACCCATGTGTAATGACGGGTCTTCTCGACCCACGAAGGCTGCTTCATCCATCATGTTCCCATCGTCATGTTTCACGTTAGAGCAATCTTTGCTTCCGCTGATCTCCTCTCTCTCACAAACTACCTACCTCTCTCATCCTGAGTTTTCGCTTCTTGAGATTTTGTTCTCCTCCTCATCGACTTCCAACGTTGGGTCCTTACCGCCACAGCTGCCATAGCCAACAGTCCCACAAAGCAACTTCATGCTATTGACGTCAGGTTGATTGCCGCCGCTCAGCGCTTCATTTGGTTTTGGCATGCACCCATCTGCTACCGTGTCGAGTGGAATGCTTGGTGACCGACGTGGAGTGTGATTCCCTCTCTCCTTCCCAGTTTACTCTCTACTGACCCTAGCCTATCGATAATTAACATAAAAACTTTTGTAACCACTATTCTCACGAGTTTGTTGATAGAATGATTAGTCAATCATCATTGCAAATCCTCATCTCACCTGACATGCCTTAACTGAATCTTGCATTCATGCTTTGGGTGCATATGGATAAGTTGATTCATACCTAGCTCTTTGCCACTATCTCTAAAGGCCATCTAACTGAGGTTCGGGACTTCCCACATTCATTGACTATTTGGCAACGTCTTAAATCCTATTTCAACTCTACAAGTCTGGCTCATGCAATGGATCTGAAGTGGTTGTTGATGAATCTTGAAAAGCTTGAGACTTAGCCTACAGATGATTTCCTTCGTCGTGTCAAACACATTGCAGACTCACTTGCTGCTATTTAATATGCTGTTTCTAACATGGATTTGATCCAATATACTCTCAATGCTTTAGATTCTGATTTTGATGGTTTTGTAGATGCACCAACTCATTTGCCTAGTATGCTCACATTTGATGATGTTCAAAAGAAGTCGCTGGTTTAGTAGCAAAATGTTCAGTTCCTGAAACGACGTAATAATAGGTCTCTGACTCATCCTGTGTTTGCTGCCAGTACTGTTTCATTGAATGAAAGTGGATTTAATCCTAGGCAAGTGCATCCAATCAGGGTCAGGCAAGAGCAACAGGAGCAACTGTGGCAAGAATAATAGAAATAACAATAGAGGAAAGAATAATTCTAACAAGAACACATCTCACTCTCTCAGACAACCTCCAATAATAAGGGTGTGCCTACAGGTTCTGTTTTATGTGATTCAGATTTGTCATTATCTAATATCCAACGTGCTTTTGCTTCTGTTACTAAATCCTTATGTGCAGGTAGACTTATCAGTTCGGGTAGGCGAGTTAAATACGGGTCGGGTGTATTCGCGTTTGGGTAAAATACGAGCCGGGTGTATTTTGGGTTCAGGTAAAATACGGGCTGGCGTATTATAGTTCTTCGAGTTTCAAGTCAACTCAACGGGTTTGAAGTGCCTTTTTAGTGAGTATATTTCTCTTTTCGTAATAATCAGAATCTTGGCATAGTTATTACTTAAAATTGTCTGTGTTTAATGAATAAAGATTCTAACGATAATTTCTTAAAAGAATATAAAAATATTCAAACTTTTCAATATGATATATGAATGCCATGTACCAGTAGACACTAAGTCATATTTGAATGGATTGGTCCGTATGTTAAATATTAATAATAGGTCGGACCATTCATGGGCTAACCCATCTAAAGTATGATAATGGGTTGGAGCGGTCCGACCTATTAATAACCCATTTGATGATTCGATATTTTGTTAATTAACCTACCATTACCAAATCATGTATGCTTTATTAGTGGACCGATCCTAACACGATCACAAACTAGTCTATTGTCCAACACTGACATCAAGTTCGAGTCCAATGAGAAGGAAACTAAATGAAAGAATATTATAAATATACAAAATATTATAATTATTTATTAATTATAACATCAAAATTTTAGATTATTATAGAGGAATATTAGTTAAAATGCAATGAGACGTATTGAATTCACTGGGAATATAATGGTATGACTTGCACATTTTTAATACTTGTGTTATTCTGAATTGATTTTCTTAACACTAGATATTTAATGCTCATTTTAAAAATTGTTCCATTTATAAGTTGTATATGACATTATTTTATGAGAATGAATTTCAAAAAGAATGGGTACTATCGTCTAATTCGCAAAGAGATGCGATAGTTATAAAACGTCTCGCTAAACGAAAGTATGTTATTTGGTCCTAGTATTCAAAACCCAAAACTTTCGGGCGGGTTCGGGTAGAATTTTCGGGTCGGGTCAATTTTTGTTAGGTCTATGTGAAGGTAATTAAGCATTTGAAGGGTTGTTGTGTTATGGTCCTAATGTTAACGGTCAGATCTGTCACTCTTCTAGCCAGAATACTGCTGTTTATTCTCTTCGTTATCAACCTCGTTGCACAAACAATTTTCCTACCATGGCTTGTTTTTCACTTGTTGAGCCTAGTGAAACCCTTTAGTATCCAGACTCTGCAGTGGCACCCCATGTGACTCCAAACGAAAGTATGCTATCTTCTAAAAGTCCGTACTTAGGTTCTGTTCAGGTTGAAGTTGGCAATGGTAATTTATTGCCTATTGCTAATATTGGAAATTTACGTATTCAAACTCGTCATAGGCTACTGACGCTGAATTTTGTGCTACATGTTTCTTAACTCAAACATAACCTTATTTCTGTGCATAGTTTGTGTAATGAGAAAAATTGTCATGTTCAATTTTTTGATTTCACTTTTTGTGCAAAGGACAACACCACAATTGAAGTCCTTTTACAGGGGCCTAGCAACGAAAAAGGTAATATTTATCTAGTCTCCCTTAGGGTCTTCCTAAGTATGTTAATTCTGCATGATTCTAGCGAAGTTCGGCATCGAAGATAGGGTCATTGTGGCATACGAGTTTTAGATACTCTTAGGAAGAATAAAATAATTCATAATTCTATTTTGCAGGATAATTGTGAGTCATTTACATTCAAGACCATCGAACTTTGGTGTATTCATTTACAAGACGAGCTTTTCAAAAGGTTCACTACTAGGACCATTGAGTTATTGTGCAATTAACTTTTGAGACAAATTAGGATTGAAATTTTTATATAATTCTTAAAACTTTTCATATTTGCCATTTTAACCCCAATTCTTGAAAGCTTACTTTCGAAAATTTTAAATTAGTGCATGTGTATTTTTTCTCATAAGTACTACTCAAGGACCTCTTTAATCTGGTATCAGAGCAACATGATAAAAAATAATTATGATTATTAAGCAAACTAATGCTTAATTAAGCTAATTAGCTATGCTTAATGCTTGAATCATCACCTAATTGCCCTGCTCTTAACTATTCACATATTGTTTATTCACCAGAGGAACCACTTTAATAACTCCTCAATTGAACTATATTACTGATATAGTTTTAGAATTAAAAGCTGAATTAGAAAAAATTAAGACTGAAGTCAAAGAGATTAAGAAGTAATTATCCTTTATAAAATCAAAACAATAAAAATCCATTTCATTTGCATGATATAAAAATCCAAAATAAAGTTGGAGAAATATAAGCAAAAAAATCGTTTGAAAGAGCAGAGAAAGAAGAATACCAATGGAGTGTAAGCAGTACAATCTTAACGAAATAGGGGATATGTTTGAGAGAGAATAAAATCCAGAAGAATTAACAAAATTATGGATGCAATTATTGATAAATAGGATTGTATTATATGATGATAATTATGAAGAGACAAATAATGTCCAATTAGAAGAAGAAATATATTGACAGATGAACCTAATTAAGCTTGAGGATCTTAATGTGTTACCATTAGAAGAAGTTAGAAGAAAAATAGATAAAAAATATGATAAATTGGTTTTTGAAGATGAGATCAATGAGATTGGAGAAGAGCTTGACTTTGGAGAAATAGAGACTAATCTAGTCAACAATATTGTTCATAAGTCTGAAGAATTTGGTGAACCTTCTAAAAGAAATACTCATGTTATGGAACCTCGGTACATTCTAGCTGGACGTACAACTAATTTTTCCTTTGAGTTTATCCCAAGAAAAACTACAAGTTTTGAAAAAATTGGCTTTAGTCCAATTAGCCAAACATGATACATCTTAAAAATCAATGAAGCTCATAATAGAGAAGAAATATTTGAGTACTGAAATAGATGAATGAACAATGTCTTAAATTTAAATACCAGTTGGACTGTAGGAAATTTCTTGCATTATATCGAATATAGTTTTTTGGCATTATATAATGACTGGTATGATTCATTAAATGAAAACGATAAGAATATATTAAGAATAATGGAAACACCGGTTACAATGTTCAAAAACTTGTGCGAGAAAATCGAAACTGAGTTTATTAGAGCTAAACTTGATTATGAAGAAAAAGCAAGAGAATGACAAAGAAAGATTAATAATATAGAATTTTGGGATATGAGGTACCTGGAGAATTATATTGCTGAATTTAGTCAATATTATTACAAAATTGGATATAATGAGACTAATTTTGGTATGTTCTGTGACAAGTTGCCATATTCGATAAATTCCATAATTAATGAAAAATATATTGCGTGGCTTGAAAGAGCAAATGTCATTCATACCCTTGGTTCAAGGGTATCTTATTTAAGAAAATAAGTCAATGATTAATGTCTTGATCTCCAGAAGCAAAACAAAATTAAGAAATAGTTTCTAGCCTATTGGGATTCTTCTCACCAATGGGGAAAGGAACCTAAAAGGAGAAGAAAAACAAATTTTTTTGAGAAAAAGAGCTTTAATAAGCAAAGAGGAGAAAAATATAGAAGAAAATATTATAACAAACCGAGTCCTAAAAAATAAAGATCTTTTAGGAAAGCCACTTATTGTTCTGCTAATGCAAAAATAGGAAGAATAACAAGCTTATTGAAACCTTGGGTAGCCTAGATTACTTTAAGCTTTGTGAGGAAGAGATACTAGACCTAACCCTAAATAACAACCAAGGAATTGTTGAACTTATACCAGACAATAAATATAAAGAAGTGATTATGAATAAACCAGTCATATAATGAAAAGTAGCTCGATTAGTCTTAGTGATCTTCAGGGAGAAGAGTTTGTTGTAGACATTGAGAAGGAAGAATCAAAGGAGATTGGGCCTTTCGCATAGTTCAGAAAGACATGAGCTATAAAAAAATTCATCTTTCAATTGAAGAGTAAGTATGTATGCGAATTGATGGAAGGGGATTTAGAATAAAAGATTGTTAGTATGATGTGGGAGAAGTTAACCTCATTAATTGAAAAAATATCTTTAAGCATAATAAAGATAGGAAGTACCGGTATATCAAGTGTCCAAATTCAAATTACGCCATTACACTATTATGATAAAGATATAGATCTTTATGCTATTCTCTATGATATCAAACATACAAAATTCAACAATTAAATAATAACATGGATTAAGACCAAGTTATGTAATGGATCAGTGGGATTCAATTATCGACCTGTATATTATGTAAGCTTAAAAGATGAATTTGCTAAAAACTTCCTGTCCCTTAAGACAAAAATAGTCGGCATGGATATAAAAGAGGAGGATACCCACTGAAAATATTTTAGAAAGTTGTCTGCAAATTGGGTAATGTTATAGATCCAAAGACTAAGGTGGCAATGATAGAAGCAGAAAAATTTGAAAGTCCTAATCCAATACAAAATATTCAAAGGATAAAGTCCAATCCACAGGAGATAAAAATCGATAGATTGTGGATATCTAGCTTTGTAAATCCGACTAAATTCAACTAGAAAAACGTGATAAAAATTAATGAGAATGGAAAAATAACTATTAAACCTTAATCACTAAGAAACATGAGTGCACGAACAAAATGGGGAGAAGGATATTCATCAAATAAAGAAGAGCTTAGAGAAGATGATATAATTAGTGTGACCAGTAAAATGAGTAGAATTAGTTTGGAACCCGCAAGACATAGTGTAGACTGAAGTAAGTGTCTAGATAGAAAAGTCGTTGGGTACAAAACTAGAATTGTTAGTGAGCTAATCTATGAAGGTAAATAAGTTAAGCACATGACTATGGAGATATGCTATGAAGCTACCAATACAAATCCTAATAGCATATATATCCCAATAAAGGTATGTTTAGAGGAATATAATAAACATGAATTGTGTAGCTACATAGATAATGATTGTTCTGTATTCTTTGGAAAAAGAGCATTATCTTCAGAATTTATGTGGAAAAAAGTCAAGAATTCTTTACATGTAAGGATAGCAGATAATAGCATTATGAGCCATAACGTGACAATAGAAGGATTATCCTGCAACACCCCTCTACCCCCAAGGGATGTCACACCGCCAGGATCCCCTAAGGGAGACCCCTAGGGCTGTTGTAACTGATGACTTTCTTAAAGATTCTACCTAACTCTAGGTCAGTTAGGGAATTTTTGGAGCGACACTGCAAGAGTTCTGCCTATAATTGTAACGTTTGTAAAGTTCACGTTGCGAACTTAAGGGGTACCTGTGAGTTTACAAACAAAATTCAACAAAAACTTAAAGTTTCCCACGAGTCACACACTCGTGGCTAAGGCTTATGCCTTTACAAATACTTGTTCAAATAATTTACATAGGTTTACACACCACCAGAGCCAATACATGCTCGATTCATGCACTTCCTTAACCAAAATAATGATTTAGGCAGCTTCACAAACATTGCTTCACAGGAACACCTGTAAAAACAACTGGTAGCCCTAGAAAGCAGACACAGTCTTTCATTCATTCATCACCTGGGGAAAAAGAGGAAAGGAAATGGAGTGAGCCATCACATGCTCAGTGAGTGTTCCTCCACTCCTTAAAACAAAACCATTTACAGGCAACACTACTCATACTAACCACGTATCAAGCATTTATGTATTATCAATCATCATATTAAACTATGTGACACGCTCGTAGGCTATTCACATGTCAAACATTCATTCATTCAGGAGAGATGCCTTCATTCATAGAACTTTTAACATGCTATAAACTTTCTTACTCAATTCATACACTTTTAATCAGACAGATTTGATGTAGAAAAAGGATGAGGTCACATGATATTAGAATCCACATTCAACTGTGCTTAAGAATCATTTCATCAAGCATTCATAGAAAACGTTCTTTCTTTCATTGAAACATTTTTCTTAACCTCTTGAGGCTATTGTTCTTTTAAAAGAGATTTCATTTCGTATTGATCATACAACGACCCTTATAAGCTTTTCATATTTCATTCCATATGGCCTCTTAGGGCCCATAAAAACTATCTTTCCTTTCAAAATATATAAAATGGCAAAGGCCAATTGCTTTTCTTAGCTTTCTAGGAAAATACTTCTGGCATAAGATCATTACAGGGTGCTGATTGGGTGAGATCTATTCTAAACCTCATAGCGAGTCCTAACGCTCACAATAAGCTCTTACTCCCAGGATGGCTACATATAACATATCGGACAATTACCCTCGTCAGGATCTTCTAGGGTCTCTTAGTACCGGGACTTATCACCTAGGCTAACATCATTCATCATATATTGTCGGAAGCATATTATCTTGGCCAATTGAAAGCGTACGGGCCATAATGGCTAATAATTTTGTTCCCTCTCACAGCGAAATCCTTTTTTCATACATCATACTTTCTTTTCAGTCAAATTCTTTAGGGATTCTCCCGTTCAAGCGGGTTCACTTCCAAAACGACGTTCGTATAGCTAAAATAGGCCATTGATTGCTAATAGTCATGGCTATTATTGTTTTGAAGCATGAGAAACATCCTTTTTCAAAACAACACCTTCACACACATAATACAACTTAATAAAATAAAAGGGAAGGGATTTGCACATAATACATTCAAGCACTTCATAATCGTTTCAACAACACAATGAGCCACACACGGCTTTGCAATCCACACGATTGCGGTAATCACAATCCAGACTCCCTCCTCATATAGCAACCAACCACAAGTCCTCGAACCGCTCATAGTTTTACCTCAAACCATCCAACTACCATCTCGGTTTCAATTTCACAATTTAGTATCCTAATCATTATGATATACTGAAAAGTGATGCATAAACTTATGCAACTTATCAATGCTTAACTTACAGAATATACAACTAACAATTAGCAGTGTGCTGCAACCAACGATTATAACCATACACACACACACACACACATATATATGTATATATATATGTATGTGTATGTATATATATACATATATATATATATATATATATATATATGTATATATGTATATATGTATATATGTATATATGTATGTGTATATATATATATATATATATATATATATATATATATATATATATATATATATATATGTATAGGCATTCATACGACCTTAACTTGAAACGGACGTTTAGTAAGCTAAGCTAAACTAAATAAGCATAAAATACGATTACATTCATGTATTGCAGTTAAGGGACATAAACATGCTCAGTTCATCATTCAAATATTATTTCCAAAGCTATTTCATAAGCATAATTCAACTAAATAGACAGGTATCGATTCGGGGCGTTCGTTCATTGTCTCGAAGTTACATTTCAAGCCTAATTAAGTCATTTAAACATAATACAATTCTAAACATTCGTTTATTACATCGAAGTCATTATTCGAATCTCAATAAACCACTTAAACATAATACGATTCAAGGGATTCGTTTATTACGTCAAAGTTACTATTTGAGCCTATTTGAGCCATTTAAAACATAATGCGTTTCAAGGTGTTCGTTTATTATATCGAAATTACTATTCAAGTCAACCCTTCAGGCATGCGTTAACTGAATCCACTTGTATCGGTTCTAAACATGCATGACTTATTTCGAACTGTACTTTCAAGCATCTAATAATTGAATTCACTTGAATCGAATCTAAACATGCATAACTCATTTCGAACTATATTTTCAGGCATGTGATAATTGAATTCACGTGAATCGAATCTAAATATAGATGACTTATTTCGAACTAAATTTTCAGGCATGTATTCCATCTAACTTATCATGCATAGTTTCTCATTATAGTTTCCATGAGATTAACTAAACCTAAGCTGACATGCATCACCATTTAGGCTAAAACATTTTTGAATGTAATAATAATTTAGGAGGGGAAGAACACTTGAATTAGCCTAAATTCCCACTTAATTGGCAGTGAACTCACGCCCTAATTCTCTGAACTCGAACCCCAACCGTGTGCTGGCAAGGTCCAAACCCTAGCCCTTGTATGAGTGGTGTTTGTGGCTGATTTGGGGCTGCATTTGACCCCCAATTTATAGAGGAGGTCGACGGTGGTATGGGTGGCTGGATTCTGGCACGTGGGTGGCGAATTGGGGGCGGTCGACACGTGGTTTTCTGGGTTATTTGGGCCTTGAGAAGTGGGAGATGGAGAGTGGTGTGATGGACGGTCGGTGACACGTGGGTAGGGGACTGGTGGCTGCCTCCTCTCGCTGGCGACGCATGGCGGACGGCAGTGACACCAGACGCCGGCCAGTGGTTGCCGGTGAGAGAGAGAGAGAGCAGCGAGTATTAGAGAGAGAGAGAGAGGTGGGTCGAGGTCTCTGGGTCCTGAGACCCGATTTCGCCCCCTCCTTATTCTAATTTTCCCTTTTTTCTTTTTTTTGTTGGTAAATTAACCGATACAGCTAGGTTCTAGTCCCAAACTCATTAGCAATTAGATTAAACTCGAGTTGAAATGTCCTGCAACTAACATTTTAATTTAAACTTCGGGAATCGACTAAATAAAATGAAAACGATTTTAAAAACTTGAGTTAGCATCGATTCAATAATTTTATAAATAAGTAACGTCAATAAATTAATTGTTAAAAACGCACACAATTGCCTTAATACCCTTGTTGATATATAATTCAAATGTAGATTCGTAAATTTAGCAACTGAAACAGTTAGTCAGCAATAGAATGAAAGTGCGACCCTTACACTCTCCCCCCTTTAAAAGAATTTCGTCCTCGAAATTGCTTACCTATTAGAAATAGCGCGGGGTATTTTTCATGCATTTTGCTTTCTAATTCCCAAGTTGCTTCTATCACCTTGTGATGTTTCCATAACACCTTAACAAATGAAATGCTCCTGTTTCTGAGCTTCTTCTCCGTTTTCTCCAAAATCCGAATGGGTTCTTCTATATAGGCGAGATTCTCTTTGACTTGCAGGGGTTCATATTGGATGACATGATTTAGATCTGGAACATATTTCTGAAGACTAGATACATGAAATACATCGTGAATGCCTTGCAATGAGAGCGGTAAGGCCAGTCGGTACGCAACTGATCCCACTTTTTGCAGAATCTCAAACAGTCCAATGAACCTCGGCCTCAGTTTTCCTTTTTGCCCTAATCTTTTGCTTCCCTTGAGTGGGGGCACTTTTAGAAATACATGGTCTCTAACTTCAAATTCCAATGGCCTTCTCCTAATATCTGCGTAGCTCTTTTGCCTACTTTGTGCAACTTGCAGCCTATTGTGGATTGTCTTGATTATTTCGATCGTTTGATCGATTAATTCAACCTTGGAAGGTTCCCTTTCACCTACTTCATTTCAGCAAATAGCAGTTCTGCAATGTCTACCATATAAAGCCTCGAAAGGAGCCATGCCTATGCTGGTATGGTAACTATTATTGTACGTAAACTCGACTAGAGGTAGGTTATGATCCCAAGTTCCAGCGTAATCGAGTGCACATGCTCTCAACAAGTCCTCCAGGGTTTGGATGGTTCTTTCTGATTCTCCATCTGTCTAAGGGTGGAAGGTCGTACTTAAACGCAGTTCTGTGCCCATTGCTCTTTGAAAACCATGCCAGAAGCGAGATACGAATTTGGTATCACAATATGACACAATACTGAGTGGCACATCATGTAATCTAACTATCTCCTTAGTGTATAAATTAGCCAACTGCTCAGAGGTGAAAGTGGCCTTAATGGCTAAGAAATGTGCGGCCTTGGTCAGCCTGTCAATTATAACCCAAACACTGTCGTGCTGTTTGATGGTTTTTGGCATTCCAATCATGAAATCCATGGTGATGTGTTCCCATTCCCACACCGGGATTGGCAAGGGTTGTAGTAGTCCTCTAGGTTTCTGATGCTTGATTTTTACCCTTTGGCACGTAAGACATCGAGCCACGTAGTCCGCGATGTCCCTTTTCATCCCATTCCACCAATAATGAGTTTTCAAGTCATGATACATCTTTGTACCTCTGGGGTGAGTAGCAAGTGTGGAATTATGCGCTTCTTCTAACAACTCCTTTTTGAGAGTTGTTATGTTTGGTACACAGAGTCTATTCCCGTGCCAAAGCACTTCATTTTGGATGGAAAATTCCTTATTCTTTCCTTTTTCCACACTTTTTCTTATCTTCATAAGTTCAGGGTCATCCTTCTGCTGTTGCTTGATCTGTTCAACCAATGGTAAAGAGATTTGAAGCGCTGCTAAGTAGCCTTGATTTCCTGGCAGTACTACCTCTATTTATAGCACGTCGAGCTTTTTCAGGAGTTTCTTTTCTTGTGTAAGTAGGCAGGCTACAGATCCAGTAGATTTTCTCCTCAGTGCGTCAGCCTGTACGTTTGCCTTACCAAGGTGATACTTGACCTCTATATCATAATTTTTCAGAAGCTCTAACCATCTTCTTTTCCTCATATTCAATTCTTTCTGAGTAAAAATATACTAGGCTTTTATGATTAGTATATACTTCACATCTTACTCTGTAGAGGTAATATCTCCATATTTTCAGGGTAAACACAACCGCGGCCAATTCTAGGTCGTGCGTTGGATAATTTTCTTCGTAAGGCTTCAATTAGCGAGAGGCATAAGCGACAACTCTGCCTTTTTGCATTAATACACATCCCAGTCCCTTCTTGCATGCATCGCTGTAGATTACAAACCCTTCATTGCTCTCAGGTATTGCTAGTATTGTGTTAGATACTAATCATTTCTTTAGTTCCTGAAAGACATTTTTGCACTCTGTGGTCCATTCAAATTTATTAGTCTTTCGAAGTCATTTAGTGATAGGTAAGGCTAGTTTAGACAATCTTTCTACAAACCTTCGATAGTAGCCAGCCATACCTAAGAAGCTTTGCACTTTAGAGATATTTGTGGGTCTTAGCCAATTTACAATGGCCTCTACCTTTGCTGGGTTCATCGATATACCATCTTTGGTCACTATATGCCTCAAAAATTGTACCTTTTCTAACCAAAACTTGCACTTTTTAAGCTTGGCATATAGCTTGTACTCTTCTAGGGTTTTCACCACCATTCGTAAGTGGTTTGCATGTTATTCCCTGTTCTTGGAGTATACCAAGATATCATCGATGAATACCACTACAAATTTATCGAGGAAGGGTCTAAAGACCCTGTTCATTAAGTCCATGAAGAAAGCAGGAGTATTTGTTAATCCAAATGATAATACCAAGAACTTGTAATGCCCGTATCGAGTGCGAAAGGCGGTTTTAGGCACATCTTCCTTCTTAATCTTCAATTAATGGTACCCCGATCTCAAATCAATCTTTGAGAATACCGAAGCACCGGCCAACTGATCAAACAAGTCGTTAATTCGAGGAAGTGGGTATTTATTCTTAACCGTCACCTTGTTTAGCTCTCGATAGTCGATACATAACCTCAAACTTCTATCTTTCTTTTTCACAAATAGCACTGGTGCTCCTCAGGGTGAAACACTAGGCTGAATTAACCCCTTGTATAGTAACTTTTGTAACTGAGTTTTCAATTCCGTCAATTCAGCAGGTGCCATTTGATAAGGTGCCTTGGATATTTGGGCAGTTCCAAGTACAAGTTCAATGGTAAACTCAATTTCTTGGTCAGGTGGTAGCCCCGGTACCTCTTGAAACACCTGCGGGAATTCCCTTGCTACTGGAATCTCATTCAGGACTAGGTCTTCTGGTTCTGTGGCCTCAATTGCACATAGATAACCATGACATCCTTTCTTCTGCATCTTGATTGCTTACATAGCAGATACAGTTGGAATGGCCACTTGGTGGTCGCTTCCCTTAAAGGTTACTCTTTCTCCATCAGGGGCCGACAAGGTAACTAACTTCCTTTCACAGTCAATAGTAACTTTATGCCTAGTTAACCAGTCCATTCCTAGAATAACATCTTAACCTTGTATATTTAGTTGTACTAGATCTATAGGGAGAACTCTCCCTTCCAACTGAATAGTACAGTTTTTGAAAACAACATCAATTTAGTAAGTAGATCCTAAGGGAGTGGTCACATAAAGTTATACATCCATCTCACTAGGCTTGCTGGCGAGTTTCTTTACAAAGGCAGGATTTACAAAAGAATGTGCGGCACTCGAATCAAATAAAATATGAGTATAAAGATGTTTGATAAGGAGGGTACCTAATATACTGACAGTGGGGTCCTCTGCTCCTTCACATTCTAGAGAAAACACTCGGCCACCTACTTGTGGCCTTTTTCCACCTCGGTTGCCCCCCGAAGTTGCATTCATAGGAGGGCGGCCTCTTTGCGAGACTAGATTAGCTCCCGCACCTGAACCTTGTGTGCTGCTTTGTCGATTCCATGCCTTCTTGGGGGCAGTTTGCAATCTTGTGATCCATAGCACCACACCCTTAGTATTCTTGTGTACCATATCTATACTGACCAGAATGCATATACCCACACTGGTTGTAGGGCTCTATCTCTTGCCTCGGCATGACTTGTTTTCCTTTGCCTTGGTTGTTGAATTTTCTGGATCTGCTGTTCCCCTGGGTGCTGGATCCTCCTGGGCTAAACTTCCTTTTGGCTAAGCCCATGCGTCGACTCTCAGCCTCAGTCTCTTCTATGACTCGGGCTATCTTAACTGCTCTTTGGTACATCTCCTGGAAACTAGTAAAGACATGCCTAGCTATCATTCGTTTAATTAGTCCTCTCAAGCCTTGTTCAAAATGATCCCTTTTCATCTCCTCGGTGGCGACCTGGTTTGGTGCAAAGCGACTAAGCTCATTAAACTGTGCAGCGTATTCCATCACGCTCATTTGCCCCTGTTTTAGGCGTAAAAACTCTAGTTTCTTAGCCCTTTTCATGTCCTAAGATAATATTAGGCATCCATCATAGTCTTCAGCTGTTCCTAAGTTAAAGCTGGTTCACCAGCTCGGGGTTTGATAGTCCTCCACCAGAATTCTGCCTCTTTTTCAAATTGATGGGTCACTAGGCGCACTTTAAAGTCTTCGAGGTAGTCCATTACCTCGAATAAGTTCTCCATTCTTCTCAACCACTCTTCATATGCAAGGGGTTGCTTCCACCGCCAAACTTAGTTAGCTTCAACTTGTTAAACTGGCAAATCATTTCCAAGGCGGTTGGCTCCACCACCGGGTCCCTTCGAGGAGGCATTGGCTATACAACTATTTATGCAAAGTTGCTTAGTTTTATGCATGAAAATAGATTTGTCAAAGGCATTTAAAAGCATAGTATAATATTAGATAACATTCATAGTTTTTAAGTATTGGTGCGATCCTCACACGAACACTTCTTTTTCCTTACTAAAAACACGCATTCACACTTTGTGAAATATAGGGGTAATGCCCCTGCTCATTCATTCATTTCAAGGGTACACTGGCTATGACTTATTTAGATACATTGCATACATTAACAACTTTGGATTACACATGACTCTAAACATCACCTGAGGAATCTTCCTCAGGAGGGTTATCTACCACTGTCTCATTCGAGCCTTCAGACTCAACGGGGGCTAGTAGATTCTATAATACGAAAGTTGGGGAGTATTCCATATCGGGCGCTCCATCCACTAGCTCCCTTATTCTCAGCATTGTGGCCTGCCAGTCACGGGGATATTGTACACCAAAGGAATTTATCCAGCGTGCCCGCATTGTGGCTACTCGCCTGCATCGCTTCGCCTGAGGGTTTTCTGCGAGCAGAAGCCTCATTTGGTGATGTTCGATTTGATTTCTTTCGACTATTGTGATCGGTAGTTGTTGGACAGCAGCGGGAGTAATTAAAGCCGTATTGACCAGTTGAATAGCGGCATTGCTCCTCTCCAAGGGGGTATCTCCTAAAGAATCCACCCATTCTTCTGCTAATATCAGGAAGTCTACTAATCCTCTAAAGGTGAACGGAGTGTAAGCCCTCATGTGTACATGAAATAGACGGAGGATGGAGGTGACTTCACTCCATCTTCCCGTGTAAGGCATTTCTCGAATGAACTTGTAAGTCCAGTGGTTTTGAGTGACCCGCAGGGGTTCCCACTGGTTACTCCTAACCATTACCTCCCAGAAGATGATCGCGCTCCACCTAGCTAGTTAGAATGGAAAGTACTCAAAATCATCGATTTTAAACACCATCCTACATCACCACATTGGGTTAGGAGTAAAACTAGCGAGCACGTATTTGTATGAGAGTCCTAAGCCATATTTCCAGTTTGTGCACACAAGTAAGCAATGCAAACACATAGTAAGCTCATGTAGGCACTTTAAGACATATAATTCACACACTGAAACTCTTAAAGTTACACCTAGATGCATATGCAAACCTATGGCTCTGATACCACCTAATGTAACAACCCTCTACCCCCGAGGGATGTCACACCGCCCGAATTCCCCAAGGGAGACCCCTAAGGCTGTCGTAATTAATGACTTTCTTAAAGATTCTACCTAACTCTAGGTTATTGGGAATTTTTGGAGCGAAACTGCAAGAGTTCTGCCTGTAAAGGCAACGTTTGTAAGGTTCGCATTGTGAACTTAAGGGGTACTGTGAGTTCACAACAAAATTCAATAAAAACTTAAAGTTTCCCATGAGTCACACACTTAGGGTTGAGACTTTTTTACAAATACTTGTTCGAATAATTTACATAGGTTTACACACCACTAGAGCCACTACATGCTCGATTCATGCACTTCCTTAACCAAAATAATGATTTAGGCAGCCTCACAAACATTGCTTCACAGGAACACCTGTAAAAACAACTGGTAGCCCTAGAAAGCAGACACTGTCTTTCATTTATTCATCACCTGGGGAAAAAGGGGAAAGGAAATGGAGTGAGCCATCACATGCTCAGTAAGTGTTCCTCCACTCCTTAAAACAAAACCATTTACAGGCAATACTACTCATACTAACCACGTATCAAGCATTTATGTATTATCAATCATCATATTAAACTATGTGACACGCTCGTAGGCTATTCACATGTTAAACATTCATTCATTTAGGAGAGATGCCTTCATTCATAGAACTTTTAACATGCTATAAACTTTCTTACTCAATTCATGCATTTTTAATCAGACAGATTTGATGTAGAAAAAGGTTGAGGCCACATGATATTAGAATCCACAATCAACTGTGCTTAAGAATCATTTCATCAAGCATTCATAGAAAACTTTCTTTCTTTCATTGAAAACATTTTTCTTAACCTCTTGAGGCTTTTGTTCTTTTAAAAGAGATTTCATTTCGTATTGGTCGTACAACGACCCTTATAAGCTTTTCATATTTCATTCCATATGGCCTCTTAGGGGCCCGTAAAAACTTTCTTTCCTTTTGAATCATATAAAACGACAAAGGCCTATTGCTTTTCTTAGCTTATTAGGAAAATACTTCTGGCATAAGATCATTATGGGGTGCTGATTGGGTGAGATCTATTCTCAACCCTATAGTGAGACCTAATGCTCACACTAAGCTCTTACTCCCAGGATGGCTACATATAACACATCAGACCATTACACTCGTCAGGTTCTTCTAGGGTCTCCTAGTATCAGGACGTATCCCTTAGCCTAACATCATTCATAACATATTGTTCGAAGCACATTATCTTAGCCAATTGAAAGCGTATGGGCCATAACGGCTAATATTTTTGCTGCCTCTCATAGCGAAATGCTTTTTTCATACATCGCACTTTCTTTTTAGTCAAATTTTTTAGGGATTCCCTCATTCAAGCGAGTTCACTCCCAAAACAAAGTTTGTATAGCTAAAATAGGCCATTAATAGCTAATAGTCATGGCTATTATTGTTTTGAAGCATAAGAAACATCCTTTCTCAAAACAACACCTTCACACGCATAATACATGTTAATAACATAAAAGGGAAGGGATTTGCACATAATACATTCAAGCACTTCATAATCATTTCAACAACACAATGAGCCACACACGGCCTCGCAATCCACACGATTGCGGTAATCACAACCCAAACTCCCTCCTCACATAGCAACTGACCACAGGTCCTTGAACCGCTCATAGTTCTACCTCAAACCATCCAACTACCATCTCGGTTTCAATTTCACAATCTAGTATCCTAATCATTATGATATACTGAAAAGCGATACATAAAGTTACGCAACTTACCAATGCTTAACTTACCGAATATACAACTAACAATTAGCAGTGCACTGCAACCAACGGTTATAACCATACACACACACGCGCACACACACACACACACACACACACACACATAGGCATTCATATGACCTTAACTTGAAACGGACGTTTAGTAATCTAAGTTAAACTAAATAAGCATGAAACACGATTACATTCATGTATTGTAGTTAAGGGACGTAAACATGCTCAGTTCGTCATTCAAATATTATTTCCAAAGCTATTTCATAAGCATAATTCAACTAAATAGACAAGTATCGATTCGGGGCATTCATTCATTGTCTCGAAGTTACATTTCAAGCCTAATTAAGTCATTTAAACATAATACAATTCTAAACATTCGTTTATTACATCGAAGTCATTATTCGAATTTAAATAAACCACTTAAACATAACACGATTCAACGGCTTCGTTTATTACGTCAAAATTACTATTTGAACCTATTTAAGCCATTTAAAACATAATGCGTTTCAAGGTATTTGTTTATTATATCGAAGTTACCATTCAAGTCAACCCTTCATGCATGCGTTAACTGAATTCACTTGAATCGGTTCTAAACATGCACAACTCATTTCGAACTATATTTTCAAGCATCTAATAACTAAATTCACTTGAATTGAATCTAAATATGCATAACTCATTTCGAACTATATTTTCAGACATGCAATAACTGAATTCACTTGAATTGAATCTAAATATACATAACTCATTTCGAATTAAATTTTCAGGCATGTATTCCATCTAACTTATCATGCATAGTTTCTCATTACGGTTTCCATGAGATTAACTAAACCTAAGCTGACATGCATCACCATTTAAGCTAAAACATTTTTGAATGTAATAATAATTTAGGAGGGGAAGAACACTTACTTGAATTACCCTAAATTTCCACTTAATTGGCAGCGAACTAATGCCCTAATTCTTTGAACTCGAACCCCAACCGTGTGCTTGCAAGGTCCGAACCCTAGCCCTCGTATAAGTGGTGTTTGTGGCTGATTTGGGGCTGAATTTGACCCCCAATTTATGGAGGGGGTCGACGGTGGTGTGGGTGGCTGGATTCCGACACGTGGGTCGACGCGTGGTTTTCTGGGTTATTTGGACCATGAGAAGTGGGAGATGGAGAGTGGTGTGGTGGACGGCTGGTGAGGCATGGGTTGGGGACTGGTGGCTGCCTCCTCTCGCCGGCGACGCGTGGCGAACGGCAGTGACGCCAGATGCCGGCCAGTGTTTGCCGGCGTGAGAGAGAGAGAGAGAGAGAGAGAGAGAGAGCAGTGAGTGTTAGAGAGAGAGAGAGAGAGAGAGAGAGAGAAAGGTGGGTCGAGGTCTCTGGGTCCTGAGACCCGATTTCGCCCTCCCTCCCTATTCTAATTTTCCCTTTTTCTTTTTTTTGTTGCTCAATTGGCCGATAGAGCTAGGTTCTAGTCCCAAACTCGTTAACGATTAGATTAAACTCTAGTTGAAATGTCCAACAACTAACATTTTAATTTAAACTTCGGGAATCGACTAAATAAAACGAAAACGATTTTAAAAACTCGGTTAGCATCGATTTAATAATTTTATAAATAAGTGACGTCAATAATAACATTAACCATATAGTCATCCTTTTCAGTGAAATTAATTGTTAAAAATGCAAACAGTTGCCTTAATACCCTTGTTGAAATATAATTCAAATGCAGATTCATAAATTTAGCAACTGAAACAGTTAGTCAGCAATAGAATAAGAGTGCGCCCCTTATATATCCATAGAATTAGGGGAAGTTCAATGCATTATACCAGTTTTGTGGGCTACTGATCAACCCTCTCATGATATGATTATTGGCAATAATTTTCAGAAACTATATTCTTCATACACACAGACCATAAACCAAATAATATTAACGATTAATGACCACTCAGTTCATATTGAAAAATTAAGTAAGGCTTACACTCATCAGAAATTTGAGTTTACACGCAGCAAGCATGATAAGAAGGTAGGGCCTGCACAGCATAAGATAGCACTAACAATCTCACTACTTGAGCTATCGATTAAAGAGCAAATTATTAAACAACAAGAGAAATTGTGCAAAGAACTCTACTCTAATAATCCACTAAAATTTTGGGATAAAGATAAGGCATTTGCAAAAATTATTTTGTTAAATCCCAATACTGTATATTGTTCGAGTCAAACAAATGTTGTATACACACCATGATATCTAGGAATTTGATAAATAAATCAAAGAACTTCTGGATAAAGGATTAATCAGGAATAGCAAGATTCCTCAAACTAGTCCCGCTTTCATTATAAGAAATCATGCCGAAGAATAAAGAGGAAAAGCAAGAATTATAATCAATTATAAAAAGTTTAATGAAAATACTATCTTTGATGGTTATTATATTCCTAACAAAACAGTTCTTTTCAATAGAATTCAAGGAACCTCATGGTTCTTGAAAATGGATTGCAAAAGCGTATACTGGCAGATAAAGATGGATGAAGAAAACATTCCTTTAACTGTGTTCAGCACCCCACAAGGACATTATGAGTGGATAGTAATGCTATTTGGCCTAAAAAATGCATGTCAAGTATTTCAAAAAAGAATGGATAATATCTTGAAAGACCTTATTGACTGTTGTTTAGTTTACATTGATGAAATCCTTGTCTTTTCTAAAATCATAGAACAATACAAAGATGATGTCTTAGATGTCACCCAAAGATGCATTGATCATGGTATTATTCTTAGTAAGAACAAGAGATTGTGTTTTTAGGTCTAGAGATAAAAACTGAACAAATCATTTTATAAAAGCATATTTTGAAAAAAATAGAAAATTTTCCTAAAAAGAGTGAAGATAGGAAGTAGTTGGAAAGGTTTCTTGGATGTCTTACTTATGCTTCAGATTTCATTAAAGATTTAGCTAAAATAAAAAAGCCATTACAGTAGAAATTCAAGGAAGAAGTAAGGTGGACATGGACCCCTAGTGATTCAAAGATTGTTCAAAACTTCATAAAGATGTGTAAAAATTATCATGTCCTTAATTTGCCTAATAAAGGAGATGATTCAATTTTTAAGACAGATGTCAGCAATGAGCATTGGAGTGTCGTACTCAAAATCAAAGAAGGAGAAAACCCTGTAAATATTGCAGTAGAAGTTTTAATAAGGCAGAATGCAACTATCCTATGATGAAAAAAGAAATCCTTGCAGTCATAAGCGGAATTGAAAAGTTCTTAATCTTTTTAGGCCCCAAAATCTTTTCTTATTCAAACTGATTACAAAGGAATACTTGGTTTTGTGAAAAAGAATTTATCAAATATGCAGGTGTAAGGGCGATTTCTGCGTTGGCAATTATAGTTGAACCAGTTTTCCTTTTCTATTGAGCATATACAGAGATCAAAGAATTCACTGCCAGATAGTTTAACTCGTAAACTTATCAATAGTGATCATCAGAGCAGAACTCATGACGAAAAAGGAGGAAGTCCAAAATGAAATGCCATCACTGCTAGAACGGGTTTCTCCTTCTAGTAAAGTCCCTATGGATGATGTGGAGTTCTATACAAAAAGTAGATCACGTTTTGGTCTACTATCTTCTGCGCACCTAATAGCCCAAAGATTTTTCCTTCTAGAATTACAAATTAATCACATAAAATGTCCTTGTGATATTCGAGAAAAAATCAGTTCTCATATTCAAAAAATAATTGTGCAATGAGTGATATGCAGCCTACATCGATTATTATCATAATTATTCATATAATATTTGGGAGTCATGGAGTACTACAATCAACTTTTCCGATAGGTCTGGAGTAGGTAGTGTTAGTTTTCCAGTAAATTCAATCATTCTAAATTACCTAGTCATTAAAGCCTGGGAACATAGAATGTTAATTTACCTCATGGAAATCCCAGATCCGAAGTACCCATTTTTCTCAAGGCTAACTAAATTTCAAAAATGCATATTCAGAAGGATCCATTGCGTTCTCACGACCAACAAAAATTTCATACATTAGATGCCTATATATGGAGGTACATTGTGTATTAATTGAGTATAAAAATGAAAAAGCCAAACCATCTCATTATCTAGTTCAATTAGTTGATCTAGACAATCTCAGAGATCAATAACAAGAATGGTTTTCAAAATGATATGAGTTAGTTAGTGATCCTACTTTAGCAAGAGCTATTGGTTTTTTCAATATTTACCATCAAATGTGGACATTGATTGCGGAAGGAGTAATACTAATGCACTGTGAAAATACTACTTTCAACTATTATAATGAGTTCAACAAATATATGAAAGTAGAGGGAGCTACTTCAGAAGTTTGATTATCTCTTTGATATTAAAACTGAAAAATTCTTATCAGAATAAGGAAATAAATATCTTCATGAATTATTTGAAGAATAGGATCCATAGCATCTTCAACTAGATGAAGATTTTGATTATTATCTGAATAATGATGGACTGAAAGACATTATTAGAGAAGAAGGCATGCAGAATCTTAATAATGATGACTAGTCTTGTCAGCATCAAAAGACTCTACAAAGTGGTTGCTCCATTATTGTACTATTTTGACAAATGTCAGGTCTATAAAATTAAGCTGTCTATTGTAGCCATGTCAATATAACTATTACCAGGTGTAAAACCAATGTGTAATGTTGCCATTAGGGCATCCTATGTATCCCAGCCCCTCTATAAAAGGAGAGACTGAGTGTGGAGAAGGGGCATGAGCATTTGAGCATACTTGGGTAAAAGATAAGTCGAGATTCTCCATTTCTCTATAAGCAAGCATCTCTGATGATCTTAGTAGCTTAAGTCCATCTTCAATCTTTCCATTGTAATATTTCCACTTTCAAGCTTTCAATAAAAGAAGTTTCCCAATAGGAAACGGTATTCGATCGAAGCTTACGTCTTAAATACTATAACTTCTTGATTAAAGTTCCACTATTCTTAAAAATATAAAAAAAAACTTGATTATTGACTGTGTTTTGAGGTAGGAAATGAAACAGATCTATGTCGTGCCTGATCTAAGGAAGGTGTGGTTGAGATTAGCAATCTCTATAAATTAGAAGTTAGAGGAATGCTGGAGTCCAGTGTTGACTAAGTTCAAGTAACAGTCGAAACTCTTTGATTAAGCTTTAATTATTTGCTAAGCATGCTATGCCTATAACCATTGAAAGCAAAATATTTACGGCATAAGTAGTAGATTATGATAACTATTATCAGTAAAGTCATTATAAGACAGTTGATCATTTAAAACAAGCATATTTCTTGAAAAAAAGCCCTAAAATAGCTTATTTGCATATTTTACCCTCTTCACAGGGCTTTCTGCAATTTCTAAAAGTTTAGGCACCAAAATAATAATAAAAAGGACCAGAAAGTCATTTTCTCCAAAATTGGAGGTACTAAAGTGTTAATTTTTCTAAAACCTGGACCAAACAATTGATGCTTCAAAACTAGAGGTACCAAAGTGTTAAATGTTTGATAATTGTGCTACATGTTGTCTTGCTAAATCTCAAAAGTTGCTTTTTTAATTAGTTGATCATTGTTCTAAAACTCCATTACATATTATTCATTCTAATTTGGGAAGCTCCTCGTGATTCTATAAGGTACTTTTGTTATTATATGTTTTTTGTGGATGACTTATCTTACTTCACTTGGTTGTATCCTATGAAACATAATTAGAAGTTCTTTCAATTTTTATTCAGTTTCAAAAACTGGTTGAAAATCACTTTGATAAGAAAATTAAAATTTTTTAGTGTGATGGAGGACTTGAGTTTGATAACAATTTTCTCAAGGATCACTATTTAGTTTCTGGTGTTCTTTTTCGAAAGTCATATGCTGACACTTATGCACATAACGGTGTAGTTAAACGTAAGCATAAGCATATTTTAGAGGCGGTTAGAACTTTTCTAATTCAATCTCTTCTTCCTTCCACTTACTGGATGGAAGTCGCTTTTGTAGTAGTATTTACTATGAATCATTTAGCTACACCTGTTCTTGACCACAAATCTCCCCTTAAAAATTGTTTAACTATATTCTTGATTACACATTTTTACAGACTTTTGGTTGTGAATATTTTCCAAACATTACTGCTTCTTCCTCAAATAAATTACAACCAAGGTCTATTCAATGTGTTTTCTTGGGATATGCTAATCAATTCAAGGGTTACCATTGCTATGATCCTACAATAGGCAAGATTTACATAAGTTGCAATGTTCTCCCCCATGAAAATGTTTCTCCCTTTCAAAAATTGTCTTTTTCTCGTGCTATTATGCAACAACACCATGATCTTAATAGGAATGATATTCTTTCATTTGCCTATGTTGCGCATTCTTTGGTTCCCTCTTCGATGTCCATCCCTTCATTACATATATGTGCCTTAGCCCTATCTCAGCCCAAAAGTCATGACAACATGTCTTGGTTGTGTTCGCTTGAGCTGTCGGCCAATCCTTCTCCTTCTATGGCCGCATCGCCAGCCTTGAATAGTGTGATCGATTTGTGCAGTTTAGGACCCCTTCTGCCTGCCTGTCCAGCCCACTTGGGTTTGTCTACCGTGAACCATAGGGCCCCCTCCCCACCGAAACCTAGTTACATCTATCATCCTCACCTGTAACTCTCATTTGAAGACTCTCTTCAGAATTTAGAGTTGTCTAGACCTAGTGTATCTACCACTATTCTTCATCCTATGCAAACTAGGTCAAGTTGAGAAATTTTAAACCCAAACACATTTTGTCACTTGCTACAATGTCTTCTGAGTCTAAACCTTTTTCCTTTAAGGAAGATATTTCCCATCCTAATTGGAAAGCAACTATGACTGATGAGTTTGATGTTTTAGCTTTTAATGACCTAAGAACTCATACCACCAACACATGCTCATAATCTGGTGGCGAGTAAGTGGATTTTTTAGATAAAATGCAATTCTGATGTGTCACTACAATGTAAAGCAAGGCTGATTGCTGCAGGCAATCATTAGCAAGCAGGTGTTGATTTCCATGACATTTTTGAACTTGTTGTTCACCCTATCACCATATGTTTTGTTTTTATCCATTGCTGTTACCAATCACTGACATATTCGTCAACTTGATGTTACGAATGCTTTTCTTCATGGTCTTCTTATTGAAAAAGTTTGCATGTGACAAACACTTGGTTTTATTAATCCTTATTTTCCTTCAAATGTGTGCCATGTCAAAAGGGTTATATATGGCTTGAAGCACACTCGTCAAGGTTGGTTTCATCACCTTAGTAGTTTTTTGCTCACACGTGGTTTCACTTATAGCTAGTCTGATCTGTCCATGTTTAATTTTCCTCATGACTCACATATGCTCATTCTATTACTTTATGTTGTTGACATTATCTTAACTCTTAGCTCTATCTCTCTTCTATTTTCTTTTATCTCTACTCTTTCTAAGCAATTTCCTATGAAAGACTTGGGAGATCTCCACCATTTTTAGGAGCGTAGGTCATATTTTCTTCTTTGGGTTTGTCTTTGTCTCAGCACAAATAAATATCTAGCCTTCTTAAATTTAATCTTCATACCTACAAACCTATTCGCACTTTTATTGTTGCTAGGGCCGCCCTCACTCTATTAGATGGTGAGTTACTTACAGACCCCATAGAGTACAGAAGTGTTAAAATACTTGATCATGACTGGTCCTGACATTGCATATGTAGTTCACTTCCTAATTTACCCATACTGCTCATCTCTCAGCTGTGAAGCACATTTTCAGGTGCCTATATGGCATCTGAGTTGACGGGATTCACATTCAACTTGCCACTTCTCCATATGTGATTGTTGCCCATTCTGATACTGATTGGGCTGGCAGCAAGGATACGTGTTGATCCACCACAGGTTATGCAGTTTTCCTTGGAACCAATCTTATAGCTTGGCACTGTACGAAGCAATCTATTGTTTCTAAATCATCTACTAAAGCTGAGTATCGAGTTATCGCCTGCACAGCTACTGAAACCATTTGGATTCGAAAACTGTTTGTTGACATCGGGATTATGCTCTCTACATCGACCCTAGTGTTGTGTGACAACATCAGTGCCACATATTTTACCGCCAATTTTAGTCATCATGATCGCTCCAAACACATTGCTATGGATTACCAGTTTGTTCGTGAGCATGTAGCTGATAGTGATGTTGTAGTATGTTATGTTCCTACTAAGTGTAAGCTAGTTGGTATTTTTACTAAGGGGTTGTCTTCTAGTTAGTTTTCCATTTTAAAGTTCAATTGGTCCATTGATTCTCCTCCTATACAAATTGAGAAGGTGTAATAGAGGATAAGGACTATGATGTAGAATCATTGAGTTTTTACTTCTATATAATAGAGTGCCTAGCTCCCATATTGAGTGAGGCAAACACTTCCCAAAATCTCACACATATGTAATCATTGCAACACCTCGAAAAAGTTACCCTTAAAGGCGTTTGTCTCACAAACACTCTTATATGAGACGGTCTCACCTAAGTATTTGTGAAAGTTAAGACTAAAAAAATGACATGGCAAATAAATTACAATATTGTATGTTATTATTATTAAGAAAATTACTAAAAGATAGAACGATTTTTTTTTTTAAAAAAGGAGGGGGTACAGATGATAAGATGCAGTAGTTTTTTAGGAAAAAAAAAAGAAAAGAAAAGAGAAAGAAAGAATGTAAGATAGAAGACTCGAATAAGGGGCAACAAAGGTTCCACCAGTTCTGCTTCCTGTAAAAATTATATTTAAAATAAAGCACTACGACATACACAACCGATATAGCACCCAATAACTGGCTACATGTAAAATTTTCCCACAACATACCAAGGCAACTGAGAAAAATCCATATGCACTCCGTCATTCAATGCTAGGTATGCCCTAAGGGTTGGGACGTACTTTGTTATTAATATATTTTCAAAAATTATTGCACTAAATAACTACCAGGCTTAGTGACATGTCGTCGGTTGTAAAGCTAGACTTATGGGGACCTTTGTTGCCCATTGTTCAAGCCTTCTATCTTGCATTCTTTCTCTTTTCTATCTCTGTTTCTTTTTTTTTTTTTGGCTTTTGTTTTTAGAACTCTTGTATCTCACATTCTCTCTATCTCTCGGTCTCTCCCTCTTCTTTCTCTCTCTTTGGAAAAAAAATCCTTTTATCTTTTAGCCATTTTCTTAATAATTATATAATATAATATCATAATATCGGCATGTTCAATTCTTTTTAACTGATGCTAACAGCATTCAATACATTTTAACATCATTTAGCATATTTAAGTATGATTCAGTACCATTCAGCACCATTCAGCACAATTCAGTAATTATAAAAGTATTTAATTGATAATATTATGATTAAATCTAGATCACTTATTCTTTATCAATAATTAGATCTATTTTAATAATAATATAAATAGATTTCCATTATCATAAAATTGATTTAAAATTGAAGTATTTCTTACATTATGTACTGAAATAAAACATTTTTCACTTTAAGTATAATATTTTTTATATCTATTGTTGTATTTGTAAAATGCATATGGTTCTATGAATTATTAAATTATAGAAATGCATAGATGCGTCATAAATTATGTGAAGTTGCATACTTATTTTAAGAATGTGATTAAAATGGAAAGAAAGATTTTTTTAAAAAATACTGCTACTCATAAATTAATAATTTGTAGCCAAGCTTTATATCCACAGTAATCTTATACATAATTATGTAAACTCATTTGACACCATTCTCCATGTTTTAATGTGTTTCAGCATGATTTAACATGACTGATGGATACGTCCAAAATAAGCTTGTAAATACATATTTATTTATATTATATTTTTCAACGAATTGTATTCTATGTGCTATGGTTGTTGTAAATTAATTTTAAATTACTTTTTTTTAATGTTATGTGTGATATACAAATAATTCGCAAATATAAGTACTTTATCATATGAGAACTTTCTTTGTTCCTTTTTACGTTTGTTTCACAACTTTTTCACTTATATAGTAATTTTGTAATTATTGATGGTTTTTTTTCTACCAACTTTATTTGCTAGTGCATTTGTCAAGTTGTCTAAAGTTTAAAAGAATATAGGACATATTTTTGTGAATTTGATATTATGCTCTCGGTGCTCTGTTCACATGCATTTGTTGTATTCTTTTGGCATAATTCTATTAGTCACTTTTCTTTTTATATTATAACCACTGTAATTTTTTTTTTTTTTGGGTGGGTTACCAACCTTTTTAGCGTATGATGTACGTAGGAAGGAACCTACATTTTGAGTCATGGATAACAAATCCTTTGTACTGCAATTATGAGTCTTTACTAATACTTGAGGCTTTGTTTAGTTTTCATATGGTGAACCTTTACTTTTCTTAGATAAATCCTTATCAGGGACTGGTCGATCTCTCAAATTTACATCAATTATTTTGAATGAGATTAATTCTAAATTCAATTTGGTTTTGACCTTTTAGGAATATCTCAATTTTTAAGGTAGAGTTGTTGACAAATAATAGTAAAATTTACATTTCATTGTGAACTTTTAAGTTTAAATAATGAACCTTTTGCTATAAATGATGAACCTTTGCCCCAGGGATATATGTATCACTATATGATTGTGTGTGTCATGGATGCGTTGAGGGTTATCGTTCTTATTGGTGCTGTTATAACGTCTTGAATATGTTTTCTTTAAACCCCTTTTGCAGACCAGGATTATATGATATATGTAATGCGTATCTCTGTATTCCAATATAATCGGATGAATAAAACTATCCCTCTCTTCTGCATGTGGACGTAGCTAATACATTGTTAGTGAACCACGTTAAATCTGTGTGTATTTGTCAATTTGTTCATACTTTCTCGCATCTGTTATAGCAGGTGCTTTATGGGTAAGCATCCAAGCTCCTAGATTCCTATTCAGCAGGCAGACTAGATTAAGTTGGCCATGATAGGGGATACAGACCCCGCCTAACTTAGGCTAAATAGTTTTGGCTGCTTATTTATATAATGTGCTGTTTAACAATCATTTATGAAGTAGTCAATATGTTGACCTTTAAAAATTGATGATACTAATTGTAGTGATGTGGCTAGACTATTGTTGTTGATGTTATTACTCGGTGGTAATGTTGTATCTTCTTCAACCTGCCTAGCTCTATGACTACTAATCTTCTCAATTACGTCTCATACAAAGTATCCCATGCTTTTGGCAAAGTGCTCTCATTTTCATTCTCTTTTAAGTATGCTATATATAGTGGGTGTAGAAATTATGCTTCATGAGCGAGCAAAGTGTCGGTAACAAATGTTGATGAACTATTGATTAAAATTAGAAAATTTTTGGTAGAGAAGCTATATGATATGAGCAATAGTGACATTTGATACGTGTATTCGAGTTCATACTGTGATAATAAATTTATTTTATGATGTTTCACTATCATAGAAACCTTAGATAGTGAATTTTCTCATGTTGCTCCTCTTTTGTTTTTCTTATCTTAAAAGAAAAGAACATGTGATCACTTAAAAAGGTACAATAATGGTAAAAAGTGGAGAAAGACAAAGAATAATAAAAATATAGTTTATTGTTAAATAGAGTTCCCAATACACTGAAGCTATTGAATTAATCTTTCTACAAAGTATAACAAAAAAGCACATTAAAATAATCCAAAAAGAATTATAGCCAAATTAAACTATTGCAATAATTATGATACAAATGTTGCATATATATAAAAGATTTACATATGCAACTCATAATAAATTTATTAATTTATGCAATCTAAAGCAATTTATAAAAATTTTGTTATTTTTGATATTTTAAATCTCAACAAGATTCCTAAATTACTTTCATAACAAAAAAAGTGAAATGTTGGAAACTCATATTTTGTAACAATTTTATAATTTTACAAAAACTAGGAGAGAAACTTACTCACGCTATTGTTATAAATTAAAGGCATTGTGAAGAAAGGAGTTTCTTTCTTAAAATATAATTTTACATGAAATGAGGGAGTTTCTTACTTATACAAATTTTAGGATTTTAAGATTTCAATATTTCACACCAAATTTAATAATTTAACTAAAGAGAGGTTGTAAATGAGGAAAGCAAATGATGGATGAGAGATGGAAAGATGGCACGAAAAAGTTGAAATGACAAAAATCATCCTACTAGAGAAAATTTACTAGAATTCCCTTACTATTAATAGACAATCTTAGACATCTCACATATAGACACTCTATTACAATCATATTTGATTGAGAGTGCAATTGAGTATGCTCAGTGATGTATAGTATTTTTGAACCTTGACTTGTTCTTCTTCGTTCTTCTATGCTGACAATTATTTCAATTCCTTTCTTGACATCGAGCATAAAATCTCATTTCGTCACAACGTTCCATGGCTCATAGTTTTGATCTTTTATGAATCTCTACATATGGGTTTTTTTTTTTCCTCCAATAAGCAAAGTTAGATCCACGAAACATTGGTAGTCTTGTGTATGATCATACCCTGATCAACATCAACAGCACCAAAAATAGCCATCTTCTTTACTCACTTCTATGTTTAAGTCAAAGTAAGTGAGACAAGGTCTAATACCAAGGGCTAGTGCTGATATCAAGGTATGACACCTTAGCAGGGCTAAATAGGGCGACTAGCAAAAATTCTTGCACGTGAACCTTTTGACTTAAATTGAAATAATATGTGAAAGCTCAACAAGTTGGGGATTCTAAGACAAAAAATTGTTTGATCAAATAACGAAAGTGTAATAGCTTAAGACTTTGAAAATAGTAAAGAGTATTGATTAGATATTATGAGCTAAGCAATTTTTTTTTTTAGGGGGGGCAAATCAAAGCTTGTGGGCTAAGCAAAGAGTATAGAAGATACAAGATAAGGTGTCCGTTCACAAAGCTCATGCAACCACTGGGTTGCATGTCTGCCTAAGGTCCTCTCAAAGGATTTAAACAATTGTATTATCTCCATTGAACTAAACTCAGATGTAGAATACTAGTTCCTTACCTATAACCAGAGTTTTCCTTTAGCGCTCTGGTAAGATGAACTCAGCGATTACACCTTAGCTCCTTGCCTACATTCAGAGTTTTCCTAAGTAGTCAATTGATCTTAACTCAGCAAGTGTACCCTAACTTGTTGTCTATGATTACGGCTTCCATAAGCTCTCTGAAAAACTTAACACCTTGAGCTACCTAACTTTAAGGCGGACAACATACCAATGCAAGGATAGTAACTTGCACTCTCTTGACAAACCCGTAAGTACAATGGACACCATAGAGTGAGTGATGAGTGCAAAGTTCACAAGCTTTTCTTTCAAAATGCTTAATTAAAGTATTCAAGTGTTGTAACATCTAAACCTATGAGATGTGCTTAATGTATAGATATAGCTTGATGCTCCGAGACCATTGGATGTAGGTCAAATAGCTATTGCAAAGTTTCTTAAATTTTGACCCCTGACCTTGAAAATTGGCAATGTTCCTTAGAGTCGTTGATGATTTCTTCAAGATAACTACCATTTGCTGTATTTTGTTTGGTGACTATATCCACCTTTCACTTAGCCTTCGACAATGCTATCCAAAATGTGGAATAACATTCTGAATATGTCACACAAATGTATTTGTTGATTTAGTAATTGCTTTATCACTTTTCTTAATCTTGTCATTTCGCATAGTAGGGAATTTGAGATAGAGACTGCTGCGCATTTAGTGTTTAATAGCAATGTCTTTGTGTTGGATAAGACAATTTGGATTCCCTTGCATTTTGCTTAACTTTGCAGATCACCATATTTGTATAAGCATTGATAAAATTCTTATTTTATCACAAAATAATTTAGATAAATGTACCACTAATAACCTTAGGGTTTAACGAATTACGGATCTAATTAAGATTAGACTACTTCGATCAAGCTTATAATATTCTATCAATAGATATGGCCTAAAAGGAGCGTTTCTCTTTTATAAAATAATTGCCTTAATGATTCATCATCTTATCTTATAGAATAGAAATGCTACTAATATTCCTTTGTGACTACCTTTTTAGCAAAGTACCTTCTGCCTTAATTAATTATGGGTTGCACTTATGACATAATTTTGATTAGATTGCGGCTACCTTGAGGTCATGTAAGTGTGAGAAGTGTGTTGTCCTGAAATCAAGGTTAGGGGGCCCCATGATACATATTGAAACCCTCTTAACCTCTCATCACCAACTTCAAAGATCAAGAAATGATCCCATCTATCTAAAGGTTACCTTAACAACAAATTTCAGCAAATAATCCAACTTTGTTATAGCATTTCATCTATCAAATGGGTTTGAAAATTGGTGAGTTATGGCTTGATGGAAAGATGTTTATGGAAAGATGTTCAAGTCTAATTTAAGAATATGAAATAATTTCCAATAGCTCTTTGCATTTTGATTCAATGGTGACAACCCCACTGCCCTACTGCAAGGTTTTGCACTGAAATTTGCTAAGGTTTGAGCACTTTTTTAGTTCTTGCCTAAGCTTGTTGAATTGATGCAAATCCAAATTTTGCTACTTCACTAAGATGTCTATTCTAACCCTAGATATCATTTGAGAGAGAAATAGTCAACATTAATCGAATTGTGCACAAAAATCCACTTTTGGAGTAATATAAGTATTTGCTTAATTTGATTGAGTTACAACTATGATCTTTGTGTTTTCCTCACATGGGATAATTTTCATTCACAAGGAAGAGACTCCAAGTGACACTGCTACCATTAGACTCGTATAGTTATGTAGAAACTTCTTAGAATATGGGACGTAAAGATGCATTCCCATGAAAATTCGATTTATATTCTTTCAATAAATTGTTAGACTCTTATTGTTCCAATTATCCCACTTTGTAACAACTAATTTGCATCTCTTCGGGTATTTAAGGGCCCACTCCCCCATGCAATTCTTAAAGTTGAAAGATTTTGAAGGTGAATGAATTGAATGGAAGAAGGCTTGTTTTCTCTTTAAAAATCTCTTTAATCTTTAGCTCATGTTTGAGTGGTGATTAAGAGCCATCTCTTTAGAATTTATCCTTAGTGGATTGAATGCTTCATGGGAGTAATTTGGTGGAAGGTTGTTCTATCCTTTAGGTACCACTCTTGGGCTCAATATTTGCATTTCATTGACTGCTTGGGATTGATTCCAAGGAGGAGCTAATTTTGTTGCTATTAATTGTTAGTTGATTTGTAATCATGGGCACTTAAGGATTTATCCTCATGACCTTGCGAGGAAGGTGAATAGGGTGGCCATGAATACTTTAAAATCTTTTGCCACTTCAAAGTTTTTGTCTGTAGCAATAAGTAATAAAGCAACAAATATAAAAGTAAGAGTAAGAGTGATGGAGAATTGACTAATACGTTAGAGTTGAGAAGTAAGAAAACGGATCATAATAGCTCTAATTAGCAAGCATATAGTTGCTTAGAGACTATAAGAGATGTAAAAAAGTAGAGAGGACAAAACATGAAGCTTGTTATGGAAGTTCACCCAAACTAATTTGGCTAGTCTCTACCTAAGGCTTCCCTTAGGATTTTGATGCTTACATTCACCTCTCTGAGTCACATCCTTTCAACCACTTCTCTTAAGCATATTTCAATAATTCCAAGTTCACTCTTGGACATTAACAATATGTTTAAGGTCCCCTTGTCGACAAAATCCTAAGATTCGTCTCAAACTTTCAACTCAAAGCTCACAAGAATTTTGACAATCCACTTAAGACACCTTTATGAGTAAACTAGTCCAAGGTCTCTTGTGTGAGAGCAACATCTCACTCATTTGTTTACAAAAACATTTTCATCCACCCTGCTGCTTACAAGTGTTTACAAGAGTTTTTAAATGACAAGGGTAAAATACAATGTTAGAGCAAAAGAACAATTCCCAACGTGGGTTGTGAACTTGCTTGTGTTTCTTCACTTTTCTCCCTTAGCTACAACTTGTATTTATAGATCTCATAGCTCCATTGGACCAGTGGACTCTTCAGGTAACCATTAGAGTAGAACACATCAGCTTTTCCTTATATTTTTGAAAATACAGTACTTGGTTAAGGTCTGTAATCCTTCCAGTGTCTCTCTATAAGTGGAGAGCTACACCCTCTTTTGCTCTAGCTAGTTTTCTAGGCTAATTTGGTGTGGTTTGAAAGCATTAGATTTCGTAGTTGTTGTAGACTATGTTAGGAATGGTGGTGGAAGAATCTCAACATTAATAGTGACCTTTTTGTCTAAATTTAGTAAGCTACTTTCTTATCTATCAGAACAGTTTTCCTATTACAAATCTTATGAGTGTTCAACATGGTGCTTTTTGGAGTGAATTAGTTTTCCTTGCTTACACTTAGCATATTCCTCAGAGTAAACTGCCAATTTTGGTGTGAAAATTATAATGAATACAAAGTATTCCATCAAACATACGTTCTCATATTAGACTCAAACATTTGGAATAAATGATTTCTGTAACAAGTGTAATTCATGAGTATATAAAGGGAATATGTCCTATATTTGCAGATTATGCATAACGATGACTTAATCATGAATTGCGTTACATAAAATTGCATGTTTTTGTTAATTCTAGACTTAATTAATTATGCACTTTAAAATATGAGTTGTTGGAATTATTTCACCTTAATACAAACTTGATAAAGGTCATGGTCATGTGACTTTGATATTGGGTGTCGCTCTGACTTTTGGGTTGAGCTAGTGTGACTCTGAGTTTTAACCAACTCTAATTCTATGTTATGGTCATGTGACCTAGCTGAACTAGATCCATCTCTTTTGGTTCAATTGACATGACCTTGTCTTGGTATGTCAGTTATATCTAAGTTTGCTAAGCATGGATAGACTTTATTGAGATGCCAAGGCTAGGTGAGCATGCACATTACATGATATCTAAGTTAGCTAAATTCTTATAAGTTCAAATATCATGCAATTTAAGACTTGATCAAAACAAACAGAGATCAATTATGATTACTTGCTTTGACAAGTTTATTAATGTATTTTTACATTGATCAACATTGACTGATTACATCTTTGATAAATTAGATAGACATTGTTACACTATCAGAGGACTTAAGAACTCTAACTTATTACTTTAACGATTAATTAGCTTGACTTTCAACAAACCTTGTTCTAAGTGATATCATATTAAATGTCCCTAGGGTACACCTCGGTTCTTTACAAAGCTTTGAGTTGGTAATGACTCTGAGGGGCTTAGTGTTGCAATTCAAGCTCAATAGTAGTGATCCTCTTCTCCTGCAACTAAAGTCATGTGAACTATTATGTTTGATGAAAAGATAATGGTAGCCCCTTTTATTAACTACAAACGATGGTCAACTTTTCTACAGAGAACAATAGGACAAGGCAAATAGGTTTTATTGAACTTGATTTGGAGAGAAAAATGAGAGGAAATGATGGCCATTAGGAGAACAAACTTATGAATTCTTCAAACAAGAGAGTATATCACCCTGGTCGCCGATTTGACTATAGATAGATATGTAAGGCAACTTACATAGGACAATTTCTATAAATCATTGTGTAATAGTCCGAGCATAGCTTGAAAAGAATCAAAGTGACTACTTATATCACCAAAGATGCACCTTTCTTTTCAGGGTACCCACTCTTAGGAATTCCTCAATTAAGCATGCTTACTATGGAGAAATCTGAGGATGGGTGACCTCCTGGGAAGCTTCCTATATAGCGCATGAGCGAGGACGAAGCATGCTAAAAAGGCTTTTGGTGATTTGTGGGGCTAATCAAGAATCCTTAAAACCGTTCCTGATAACTATCCGTGACCTAAGAGGGGCCAGGGAGTCACACATTGACTAACCCTATAGATCACTATCACTTCTTTTCATCGTGCTTTGCCTACATCCAGATGCTACGTAGAAAAATTCTAATAACGTACCCACCTTGGAGTTCTCAAAATGAAGTATGCTTAACTACGAAATTGTCTAAAAAGGGCTCCTTGAAAACTAAGATGCCCTTTTGGCAATAAGTAATTGCATCAAACTCTTTAAATCTTTAATCTTTAATCACACTTTGTGGGTATTATAGAGGGAATAACAACCATATCAATGATAGCAGCTCAAAACACTCCGGACTGAGCATTTTATTGTTATAAAGGCGATCACACTTCTTGGAATCAATTTTCTTTGTAGTTGTGGCGAGGCTATCTGAATTATGAATCTTCACAAACTCTATTAAAATGGACCTACACTAGATGTTGTCACAAGCATTGTTAGGGATCCTAGTTAGAATTAACTAGTGCTCCTCAGAATAAAGTGTTGAATTGAGATCGGGAATCGTAAGATTCTAATATTTATTTGTAATACTGAAAGTTATTTTTTTTAAGAATAAAATCTTAATAAATATCCATAAAGATTATAGAAATTCATATAACTATGTTTAATACGAACTTTTGACACAAGGTTATACATTGTTGTAATGAATTGATTGTAATTATGTATGAGCACATTATGAAATTTATTTAGGATCAAGGATTGATATACAAGATCATAAAATAGTATGACGATCATACTATAATTTTTTTGGAACTAAATTAGGATCGTAATATCAGTAATAAATTTTGAGATTCTTATGGGATTTGGATTGATGGACGATGGTTTTACATTATAATAGCACAGGATCATAACAAGTCGCGAGTTTAATACCCAGTTGGTATTAGTGATGATTAGATTTGATATTTGTAATACTCCTGAGGTAAAGTAAATAGGGCCATCTTTTAGGAAAAATAGACTAAGCCTGTTCATTTCGTTGGGAAATAGGGGTTGAGAAATGAGTGAAGTTGGTTGAGGTGGATATTTTTTTTATTGAGGTGGATTGAAGTAGGTTGAAGTAGGTTGAAGTGGATTGAAGTGGGTTAAAGTAGGTATATTTTTTATATGATGGATAAAAGTTGGTTAAAATAGTGGGTTGAAGTTGATTGAAGTGGGTTGAAGTTGGTATTTTATTATTGAAGTTCATGAAGTGGGTTCAAGTGAATTAAATGCGATGAAGTTGGTAAATTGGGATTTACTAACGAAAAGAACTGGGTCTAATATGAAAAAGTAATGGTTGAAGTATTTTGCTTTTTTTAATTTCAGTTGCTAATACTTTTCATATCACAAGTTTTAGTTAGTGAACTTACTACTTAACAAAATTCTTTAAGCATTTTTATCCAATTTTCTTTTTTATTAAACTATATTTTAAAAAAGTAGAAAGAAAATAAGGGTCATCTTGTCTCTCATCACTCCCACTCTCTCTTTATCCACCAACTGGAAATATCATGGAAGAACTCATAACCAGCATTATCTCATTACCACAACCATAAGCACAACATTTGGGACATCCATAAGAACCAGGAACAATGTCTTTCATTTATTGTAGTAAGCACAGTGTTAATTTGGTGATGAATTTCTAGGGAGTCCCTGATTAAGCAGAAGGCTCTCCTTCGTTTTGGTGCCCTACATCTAAATGCCTTAGTACGAACGTAATCAAATTTTCTGACGTAGTTCTGCAGCTCAAAATAATGCAAAATTCAACTTGACTTGCTCCCCCCCCCCCCCCCCGGGAACAAAAAATAAAGACATAGACTTGAATACATTTGTGAGATTACCCATATTCAACTGGCATTAAGGACCCATAAAATACATAAGATTTATATATACCTTGCAACCATCATAATCATTGATTCTTTATTAATAACTAAATTTCTCTTGAACATATTAGTATCATGAGATTTAAAATTGGGGTTGTACGTGCATACCTTTAAAAATTGAAATGTTTATCAATAATTTTTGTGTTATCAGCTGATGTCAAATTTTAGTAAAATTGGAAATCATACTCTTTTACTATGTATCTGTTTTTTAAAAAAAATAAAAACACAAAAATAATAATATTGTAGGTCTCAAGAAATTAATCATAATGCTAGTAATTAACACTGTTCTAATAATGAGGATGGAAAAAATAATAAATGACAAGTTATATGAAACTAACATGTAGCAATTAGAGAACATATATAGTTTGTTTTGTTTTAGTGCACTTATATAGATTGCCAACATGTATTCTAATCAAGTTACGTAGGTGAATTGAATCAGGCTAGCTAAGGTATTTATTATGGCAATGCAAAATACATCCCGTAAATTAATGTAAATTTTTTTATTTGTGGCCATGTTGTCTACAAAAACAATGAATTATCTAGATTCATAAAGGGCAGCCTGGTGCACAAGCATCCCGCATTCACGCAGGGTCCGGGGAGGGGTGAATTATCTAGATTGGTATTTGCCACCTAAGGTTTTTTGATGTAGAGCAACACATGACTCTAGTTTTACAAACTCTTCTTTTATTTAATTTTGTTTTCAGGAAATAAAATGTTCAATTAACTCAATTAGACATGACCAAAATTGTAAAAAGATATCAAACGTTATTGGAGAATATTCTGTTAGATATTTAATGGTGTTGGATTAACCAACTTAAACCTTTCACATTAAAATTTTGGCAACTAAACTTAGGGAACTTGGACGCTTAAAACACCAATTTGTTATTTTACTTGGAAAAAAATTTAATGTTGAAATGTATTAGTATTTGTAACTTTGGATAAAATATGTCTTCCTAAACCTAAAGGAGGGCTGGGTCTATTAAAATAAGGGTTGTAAATGAATAATTACAATACAAATGATCATTTTCACAAATAATCGAAGTATTTGCCCTTAATCCATGCAAACTAAATATTTGTAAAATTCAAATTTCTTAACTTTATAGGAAAAATACAAACTCACCACTAAAAAAGTTATAAAAAGTTGTACATGAAGTAGGAAACATGATCTCTTTTTATTTTGATAATTAGAAAGAAAACTAGAGCTTACTTGAGACATTAGAGTTAACAAAAGATAATGTCAAACTTAGATACTAGAGTTACTAAGTTCATTAGGCAGACTTTGGTAAAAATCAAGTTTGTGGATAGCCGTACAACTGCAGTAGAAAATGGAACTTTAACTAGATCTAGAAGATCGACACTGTCAAAAATTAATTTTTTTTTTGGGGTTTGGTATCTCTGCCACAAAGCATTGTCGGTTGGAGGTGCGATGCTGCAAAAAGAGCCTGAACACTGATCCTAGTTGACCTTGTGTCATGGGCAAATAAAATCGCTAGATCACCTATCTAAGGATTGCTTTATAGTTAAGAAAGTTTGGGATTTAGCAAGAAAACAGCATTCGTTGTTGCTAGATGTATCTCCTTGTTGGTGCCATAACATACTACAAAGCTTAAATATGGTAAATTCTTTCTCAAATTTGAAACTACCCTTAAAAATGTCATTCCTCATCTGAAGTGTTTGGAAAACCAGAAATACTATAGTTTTCAATAACAATATTTTTAACCTATGGTCAAATTTAAGTAGAGCACCAAAAAAACAAAAAAAGCAAGCGTCGAATGGGAAATCCAAACTTTCGTATTAGCTAATCATTCTTGTGGAGTGATTTATTTTCCCCCATCCACCTTAAATTATTTTGTTAGGTGGAACCCTCCTTCTACAATTAGGCAAAGTTAACCTTCCGGGTCACTACCACTTCTTGTGTAGTGGCCGAGTTCATTATCCGAGATTGGATGGACGAGTTGCTCAACGTAGGACCAGCAAAGTATGGACGAACGTCCATCTTAGTGGTATAAGTTAGAGCACTTTGAGATGGATTTTTTAAAAAAGGTAGGCGATTCACTGGGCTTATTTTCTCAAGAAAGACCGAGTAGGCCAATAAGTCTAGAAGTTGGGGAAGTCACTATCTAGGCCTAGAGTCCAACACCTTCCCCTTCCACTTCACAAATAAATTGCTAAGTGGTGCCCCCATCTAGATTTGAACCTAAAAGGAAAGAAGCGAAGCGAATAATACGTCTAATGGGCTAATAACCCCTCCAAGATGGAGTATAGACCATTGCATATGAGGTTTTAACAAGATTATAAATGATGATGACACTATAATGTAGTGATTCACGCTTCAAAGAGAAAAATCATATGCCCTCATAAATTTCAAATATCATTAAAGATATTCATGAAAATATGATAACATATTGGCCTTTCGAATTTCTAAACCATCACAAGACATTTTTCTTCAGATTTATGTTTTTCTCACAATTATAAGCAATTATATAGGCATATTTTTCTGAGCACTGGCACTCGACATTTTTCTTTTCAGAGTTTATCATTGTTTTTTTAATTAAAAAAAAGAGAGAGAGAGACTAAAGGGATATTAATGGGTAATAGTCCAAGGGTGGAGGCGGACAAAGATACAAAGCATGACCTAAGGGAGGCCTTGGTCCACCTCCTAGCAATTAGTTCCCAAACTTAAGTAATTAGTTAACCATGGGAATCAATCCGAGGACCTCATATCATTTGAGATGGTGTGATTGGTAGTAAGGATAATAACCACAAAGACGTAGTAGAGATGAAGATGATTAAATAGATGTGTGGTTATACGAGGATGAATAGAATTAGAAATAAAGTAATTAGAGACATAGCTAAAGTGGCTGCCATTGAGGATAAGATGAGAGAAATTAGACTTAGAGGTTTTGTTCATCTAAAAAGAAGGAGTGTGGATGCTTCAGTAGGGAGATGTGAAAGAATTAACATCCCTGAAGGTAAAAGAGGTAGGGAACAACCAAAGAAGAGCTTAGATGAGATGATTAGAGAGAACCTAAAAGTTGTAGGTTTGATGGATGATATGACTCGGAATAGGAGACTATGGTGGGAGAGAATTAAGCTCTTAGATCACAGAGAGGTCGCCCTGTAGATGTCATTCAGTTGCACTAGGGTAAATTTGGTTGTGATTTTTTTTCTTCTTATGTCTTGTTTCTATTAGACCTAGCAAATGGGTCATACTCGGTTCAGGTATGGGTCGGGTCAAGTTCGAATTGGGTCATGTTCGGGTTAAGTGACATTTCGGGTCGTTTCGGCTTGGATCAGGTATGGTTTGGTTCGGGTCAATTTCGGGTCAACCATGTTTTGGTCAAATATGCTTGTTATGCCAAAACAAGCAACTTTGTAGAACATTTCAAGTCGGGTATGGTTCGACTCGGGTCAATTCGGATTTCGAGTCCACTTTCGGGTGAGCATATTTCGGGTGTTGGATCGGGTATGGGTCCGGGTCGTTCAATTCAGATTTCGGGTCTTGGGTCAGTTTTGCCAGGTCTAGTTTCTATACAGGTAGTACATACATCTAGTAAGAGATATTTGTTTTTATTAAGGTATACTACTTTCCTCTGTTATGTTGTACTTATGTTTATATAGTCACTGTTACATGATTTTATTGGTATTTCTTAATTCAGCTGTGCTCCCTATCCTTAGTTTTTTTTCAATAAAATGTTTTCATAAAATCATTTTTCTATAAGATGTTTTCACAAAATTATTTTTTTGTGAGTTTCTTAGAATCAACCTATCTATAGGCAGAACGCTTATAGAGGTAAGGTTGCCTACATCTGGATTTCCCGAGGTCCCAAGAAAGCAGAACCCACACTAAGAATTGATGGTGTTGTTGTAAGTACTCTCAAGTATAAAGAAAATTTTTTTAAGGTAAATTGATAATAAGCTGGTAAGTCTAGTTTCTAGACTTGTTGCTAGTCTCTTCAAGTCTGAAATATTTTTTAGGGGTGTTGCTACCCATTTGAACGAGGAGATACTAACTGACGTGAGCATGAAGAGGAACTTTTATCTGTTAGGTACTTGGGGGTTCCTTTGGCTAGGGATGTTTAATAGATCGGATCAGCCTGGACCTGGATTAGAGTTCAAAGGCAGCCTAAGGACCAAACTGAATAATGGTCGGATAGGATCAGGAGTGGACTATAGAAACCCAGACTAGACCAGAGTCAAATCACAATTGGACCAAATTATTGTTGAGATATGCTTTTTTTATTGGTTCTAAAGTGTAAAGAATTAGAAAAAAATAATATAAAAGAAATACCTACAATAAAAAACTGTAAAGAAAACAAAAATTCACCCAAGAACACAATGAAACAAGAGAAGATAGGAGGAGAAAAATACTAATACAGTAAGCTTATTCTAGTAAGCAAAATTTTCTAAAATATGTTTTCTTATAGCAAATAATTAAAACCCTTGAAATTTTTCGGTAAAAAAATTTTGTTATCATTTGATCAAAGAAATTATTATTACTATTGTCATTATCAAACCACCAAAAAAGTGTGATAGGCATAAATAAACCTAAAAACAAACATTTTTGTACGTGATGTTTGGTTGGATGTAATATAATGATAATATGGTGCAATCAGCTTTGCGATGCAATCATGATTATTTAGTTTGTGATAATCATAGATACATGATATTCTTTTATTGCAATACTCTCATATAATCAAACAAGGTAATAAAAACACAATTACAAATTTATTTATGTTACAAGCATTATTACATTATCTAATCAAGCATTAAATGCGACTAGCATAAAGCGAGTAAAAGCCCTGCGTAGTAATTCACCGCTAGGCCATAGCTAACCCCAATTTTTTTGTCTTTTTTAATTAGCAAAATCAACGTCCACGCGTAACCTCTTTGTATTGGGATCAATTTAACGTACCGCAGTTGGAATTTGAAACATGCATGGGCATGGAGACAAGAGAGGAGAGAGAAACTGGAGAGAGAGAAATGAGGGAGCTCACAAGGGTGGGCATTAAGAGAAAAGAGGACAGAGGAGCTCACGAGAGAGAAATAACGGAAAAATACTGATAAACACCATCCAGTCAGCCCTATCAAAGGCATCAATCGAGCACAGATCGAATATATTACTACCAGAAAAATGCTCGTTTTTGATCGAAAAAGCAGTGTCAAATTGATTAACGTCAGTCGCAAATGACATTTGGACTGAACTTGTGATTGAATAAGCGGGTACAAAATCCTTTGTCGAAAATTGAATTTGTTACCGATTCATTCACAAATTGTGACAACATTGGTAACCGAGTACTGTGTATTCACTGTTTGTGACTAAATTTATCACTACCTTATTTTTGACACCATTTTTTAGACGACTTTTACGGTAAGAACTGGAGATTGACTTGTGACCGTATTTGCGACTGGATTGTTACTATGGCCGATTTTGTGATTGGTGTGAATCATGTAATTTGGGATTGATATTGTGACTGTCGTTTTTTGTAACTGTTTTTGTGACAAGTTTTGCTGAAAATTTTGCTAAATTTGAGACCATATTTTTGACTGATTTTGGTAAACTGGAAAATAATTTGTGACCGTTTAATTTTTTGTGACTGGTATTTCTATAAAAACTTGAAACATGTGTTTGTAATGTGGTTGTTTCCCTGAATTTACAAAATTGCAATACATATTTACATATACATGATAATCAAACTTCATAGCTTCATAACAATCAAACAAGGTTCCAACACAAGTAGCTTAGTACCAAACTTCATAATTTCATTACATCCAAATAAGGTTGCAATACAAGTAACTTAGTACATTCAAACTTAAATTAAAATAGTTCAACATCATTCAAAGTAATCCATAATACAAAGCAAAGCATATGACACCATCAAACATTGTTTACATAACAATTGTACACCATCCTCATCCTCATGCTCCTCTTCGTTCTTTGGTTGATCACCTTCATCATCATCATCTTCTTCTCCTTCGCCACTATCTTCACCACCATGACTATTGCTTCTCTTTCCAACATTATCATTGACAATGCAGCAATTGTAAAATTCATTTATTGTAACAAAGTTTTTACCAGTTTGTTGCTTTCAGAAAGTTGTTTAGAGGTTTAGTCTAGTTTTTTTTTTTTTCCTCAACCCAACTCAACCTCTTCCTTAGCTTTTTCTTGCATTGCTTCTCTAGTTCAAGTACTTCAATAGGAACTTTAGTAGTAGTTGATGGATTTGCAGAAGAGGCATATGAACCTTCAACAACAAATCCATAAATTGTACCTTTCTTTGTGAGTCCGACAACTTCCTTCCACAAATTCATTTGAGTTTATGTAGACAGTTGAGGAAGTGGTGTTTTATCACCTTGAGTACCTTCACCTTGAGTAGATTGTTGGATATTAGCAAGTCTTTTTTTATACTTTTCCTATGTTAACAAAAATTTAAATATTTGTCATTTCAATCATAGAAGACAAACAAATATTTAAGTAAATAAAAAAAAATTTCAAAAGGCAGGTCACTTACATATGCCTCTTTTTACTTTTCATCAACAAATGATGGATCTTTTTCCTAGAATGGGTGCACGCAAATGATTCACCAATCGTTGGTTCTCTTTTCAATTCTTTAGCCTACAGATAATTGCAAATAGATTATGTAATTATCAAATATGTTTTAAAAAAACTTATTAATTTGTTAAAATAAACTGACACACACAAAAAAAATGTACAAATGACCTACCCCCAATGATGATGCTCGATTTGTCTTGCCTAATGCACTTCTCTCCTCTAATTTATCGAACTCTTAATATGCACATAAACCGTCATAAACTCCTTTCCTTAGCCACACATGTTGTTTCCCAATTTGCATTCCTTGTAATCTTGACGATCTGCAAAACTCAAAACCTCTCCTAGTGTCAAAAACATGATTGTCATCCCAACAAAATTTTTCTAAAATTATAGTTACATGTAAGTATATAAAAAAGTATATACCAAATTTTTTCCGCAAATTTAAGTAAGCTACTCTCATTTCATCAAACCATATATTTCTCACTTCAATTGGCATGTCCCTCCAAGTATGATACGGCGAATCATACTTAATCCTCATGATATTGGAAAGGGCATGAATGATATAAGTGTGGTTTGGATAAAATTTGCCAAAAATTAAATAAATGCATAGTATTAGAATTTCCATTTTATTTATAATGTTAATTAAAAAACATCAATCACAACAAAAAGAAAGTACTTAACCTTTTCCTCTTGGGAAAATCTTCATCTTATTTTGTCGTTAGACTTCTTCATTAGGTTGAGAGACCTCTTGAGAATGCTGAGAAGTCCAAGAGTAATACTTGTTGGACTGGCGGCAGAAGTAGGTATATGGTAAAAAGAAAGTTGGGTTGGTTGGATGGTAGATGGGCGGGTATGTGGTTGGGTATGATTTTCAAAAGATAGAAAGTTTCTAGGAATAGAATTTTGAGTTGGACCTACTGGTGTAGAGGAACGGAAGGTGATGGAGTAGGTGTGAGAGTCCATTGAGAAGAAGTAAAAGTGAAATGAAACTTTTTCTTGGCATGACTTTCTCTGACATCTTTCAAGTCAAGAAAACTAATGAAACAAATAAACACACAATTGACAATTATTATGCATATAATGAAGGAAATAAACCAATAATTTTAGTATCAACTATTCAATCTTTAAAGAAAATATGAAAAAAAGATTACAAAGAAAAAGAGAAACACTGAATACTCTTAAGAATCATATTAAATAATACTACATAAGTAAGACAAGATCACAGAACAAACAAGATCACAAAAGAATCAAGATTGTCTTTAGAATAATAAAATTTTGACCATGGAAATTATAGCAAATTATTAGTCATCATCTTTGGTATCGTCGTCATCACCAAATTCTTCTTCTTCTCCCTCCTCTTCCTTTTCATTTTCGTGAGTCACTGGTATAACATCTGTGACAACTTTTTCACATCGATCATCCCTGGGGTTATAAATTTGAACATCATTTGATATCATGGTAGCCTCAGACATACTCTCCTCTTGATAAGCAACTTTTAAAGTATACCGGCTATCCACTCTATACTGAGGAGTAGTCTTTATAACAACCCACTAATCTTGGTTGTCTCTTCTCCTCAGAACATATGGCATGTAATATGACTTACAAAATATGCAGATATGAACGACTCACATTTCCTACATTGTCGAGTATGTCTAATCTCCACAATATCAAAGTCTTTATGCACTCTTGTACCATTATTAGGGGTATTGTCAAACTAGTGACAACTAAATAGAACACACACTCCCTGATACTTAATCTCAACTACATCTTTCAAAATCCCATAGAAGTCATTTTCAATAACACCTTCCCCAGCTCCTTTGGCACGAACTCCACAATTATAAGTTGTCTTGCCTTCATTCCAAGCTTATGTGTGAAACTTATAACCATTGACCACAAACATAGGCCATGTGCTCGCAAGTCTTGGAGGCCTTAATGCTAATTGACACAAATATTGATGACATTCCATGCTATACACTTGCAATCTAGCCACCTAATAAATAAGAAAACATAATTTAATTATTTAACTAAGTGATATATATGTGTGTGTTTGATTATTATTAGTAATAAGTTAGCTTAAACTTACATTATTTTTAAACCATGAAATGAGTTGGATTATGATCAAAACATCAACCTGTTGATCATAAAGATATGAGTTTCGTTCCCTATTTTCTTCAGCAGTAAAGCTGTCAAGTATATCACTCATTTTAGAAATAAGTACGTATTAATTATGTTTTAAAAGAGAATATTAATGATATGAAATGTTAACCACTAACCCAATATAAGGTTATACTTGCTCATAGTTTAGCAAAGCATGAAGAGCACTCAACCATCATGGTGTTACTTGCCTATTAGGATGACCTTGTGGATGAAACACTGCTAAATTTGGTTGTATACTATCTTGCTCATCTTCATCCTCCTTTCTTTTATATCTACTAGTATGAGCCCATGCAAAAGTACAGAGTATGCTTAAATGGACAATTGATAGCTATGTTATCAAAAGAATAAATGGATAGTTAATGTAGAAATAATTACAACCTCTCTATGGGTAGGAATACCGGTAGAGGTAAAGTTACCTACAGCTGGATCTCCCCAGACCCCGCAAAAGCGGGACCCACACTGGGAGGTGGTGGTGTTGTTGTTGTTAATGTAGAAATAATTAATACTATAAGTCAGTAAAAAGAAGGAAAAAACCCAACAAAAAAATTAAATATACAGCAACCTCGTGCATAAACAATATGATTAACAATTGAAAACTATATTATTATGAAAGAAGTCTATATAAGTATGATTGACACATTAGGTAGTGAACTCGATACAAAGTACGTTAAATTGGATGATGATAAGTTAAGCTATGACGCCAATAATGAAGAATCCACTTCCTTCTCTAGTACCTGAATCAAAAATCAAGATTTAGTGATAATCTGATTAACAATGATAGAAGGGAATTTTATATATACCCATTATGTACCTGGTATACCTAACATTAGTACGTCGTATGTAATGGACCTCTTCCTCCCAATTGATTGACACAATAAGAGCGACAGGAGCTTCTACTTCGTGTAAATTTTCGATGTAATAATCTATAATCGCATAGAGCGATAGATGACCATATGGATGTAGACAATAGTAGCACAGGTTAGGCAACGGTGGAACAATAACTTGGGTGAACATGATAAGCAGTGACAATAAGAATACCTGCGCTGCATACATATCTAACTATGTAGCGGTTATATGTAAAAGAATTTGTGCATCCTCATGAAGAACAGTGAACTCTTTACAACCTGTAAATGTAATCATATTGCTTATGACATATATATATATATATATATATATATATATATATATATATATATATATAGATATATATATATATATATATATATATATATATGCACACATACATACACACACACACACACACACACACACACACACACATATATATATATTTTATTTTTGTAAATTGGTAAAAGTCAATATTTATATTTTGGGTTTCTAAGAAAAATAATAATGATAGTCATGCAAATAAAAATACTTATTACAAATTTTATATTAAATTGTTTTTGTAAATTTATTACCGTTTAATCCAGTTGGTATGAAATGGCTAGCTGTAGTTCAAAAGATTGAAATCTGTTCTAGAATTATCTTAAAATGGTTTAAATATTTTGTGTGTCTCGAGGAGCCGTTCAATCAATTTATTACCGCATCTCTCTCCAGATCTCTCTCTCTCCTCACTCTCTAGGTTTTTTGGCCTCCCATCTCTCTCCTCACTCTCATGAGCTCTTCGACCCTCTCCCTTTCTCTCCAGATGTCTCTCTCTCTCCTCTCTCTCTAGAGTTTCCGATCCTCCCCCTTTTCTTTCCAGATATCTCTCCTCTCCCTCGAGATAGGTCGGCCCTCTCTCTCTAGATTTCTTCTCAGCGATGACCGTCCATGTAGTGGGCTCTCGACGGCGGCTCCTTATAGCCACTGAAGCGAGGCCCGAAATGACCTAAATGAGGAAAACTACATTGTCAGCCACCGTTGTGCAACCGTCTGAAAAAGAAACCGGCAACAAGTTTTAGATCGGTCGATGACGATTCCAACGGTACCATCCACGCTGCCAACGTGCCACTCTGGCAGTGGCGCATGGTTGTACATGCTGCCATGGAGGGGGTGGGTTTGATTTTTTCAGCAAGATTGGCGCATAGCGGTGGTTTGGCAAGACGATGGAGGAAGAAGGGAGTTGAAAGACTCCTTCGTCAGCGGTGCGTGCGGTCCACGCGCCACCCCTCCACTGCGAATCTGATGGGTATGGTGTTCTGCTTAGCGTCGTCGTCATTTTAGCCCTTCCTGCTTTGATGTATTTAAGTTTTTTTGTAGATTTTGTGACTTTCATCGTGTTATGTTGTATGTATTCATATGTTGTAATATTTTATGTAGATCTAGGACGTTGAACGTTTGTAATGGGGGATTTTGGGGATTTTTTCGGAATTTTGGGAATTTCTTAATATTTTTAGGTTATTATTTTTGAATATCATAGAATTTTGTTAATGGAGGTGGTTCACTCACTCACGGGCAAGTTTTGGAGGCCTTGAATCCGATTCTCCGATGGATCTGCGGGCTGTTGGTCTTCCTCTTACGTCCGATAAGTTTCTCACTATGTGTTTTTTCAAATTGGGTTTATGGGTTTGTCTGTAACTGCTTTGTCTGATCTGGGTTTTTTTTCTTTTTTGGTTTTCTGGTTTAGATGTTGACGAATTGTGCTGACTTTTAGATCTGGGTAAGGTAAATCTCTGTTTGTAATTTACTCGTTTGTTGCTCTTGGTTTTTGTGATGTGGTTATTGTCTTATATTTGTGATGTTATTTTTTAGTGTGGATGTTGTGGTTTATTACATCTGATTGGGGTGTGTTTTTTGTGTAAAAATATTTCTGAGTATGGATGATGTTTAAATATTTAAGTTACATTTTTTTTGGGGCTTGCATGGCACTTGTGATGAACCTTGATCTGTTTGCATGACTCTGTTTAAATATTTCATGCCTTTTGAATTGGTGTTTTGGGGGGGAGGGGTTGATTATTTGGGTTTCTCAAGCCATGAAGTCTATTTTCTGTTGTTTAGTTTTTTTATGTTTTAATATTTCTGAGTATGGGTCATGTTTATATATATATATATATATATATATATATATATATATATATATATATATATATATATATATATATATATATATATATAAAATGGATATATATATATAGTTTGGCCAAAGTAGACATTAAAGTTGGCTATTTCACCTAGTATATTGGTTTTACTATTTATTAGGATTTGGCAATTAATTGTTAATGTTTTGATCCCACATCACTTATTTTTTGGACATGGTAGAACTGATGTTTGTATATTGTGATCGCTAAAGAGTAAAGATTATGTCAACCGGTGAAAGAAAGATAATGTCAACTGGTGAAATTAATATCCCTAAAGAAAACAAATTGCTATAGTAATAATAATAGTTGTTGTTGTGTGGGATTATTTTACTTAAAAGATAGTATAAGATGGACAATTTGAGGTGACCTTTAATAGTTGTTAACTACCTAATTATTCATTTAGAGTGATTTTATTAAAGTCACCCTTAAAAAAATTATTAATTACCATTAAACTGTGTCTCTAATTAGATTATTGCTCAGCACAACCCATTTAAAAGTCATCTTTCAAGAAACTCATCCCACTATAATATTTTGTGGGATGATATCTCCTACAAATTTGTATAAAATAATGTAGTAATTAAGGTCTAGTCCAACAAATTAAGGTAGATAGGCAAATTGATTGACAAAGCTTATTTGTGGCAATCTTAAGATGAGTTGGGGATCTCCCCCCCCAAAAAAAAGATGAGTTGGGACCCACCCAGCA